>QJPP01006951.1:0-401879 GCA_003996215.1 Jaltomata sinuosa | reverse complement strand
AATGAGTATTTGTTGGACTCCACTTGATATCGAACATCCCTACCAGCTAGCCAAGGTATACCAAACAACATATGACAAGATTGAATGGCCAAAACATCACATAACACCTCATCTCGATACTTGCCAATGCTAAAATTCATGACCACTTGCTTGGTTACCTCTGCTTCATAATTCTCAATGAGCCATTGAACTGTGTATGGCTTGGGGTGTCTTTGTGTAGGAAGCTTTATTCTATCAACCATAGTGTAACTCACCACATTAGTACTACTCCTACCATCAATGACCAAGGAACATACCCAATCCATCATCTTAAACCTTGCATGAAATAGGTTCACACTTTGATCAAGTTCCTCTTTAGAAAGACCCCCCATGATTCTCTTTAGATCACAAGAAGAGTTCAAATCCTTCTCCAATTGCTCATCAACAACATTTGAGGTTGCTTCATCATGCCTAACCTTAGGCTTATAACAACCATTCCCAATCTCATACTCTATCACATTTTTAGCACAAGGTCCATCACACAAGATAACATGCGACCTCTTTTGTGGATAATTTCTAGCAATATGTCCTTCACCTTGACACTTATAACATCAAATGATAGAAGGAGAAGAAGATTAAGGTATATCATGATTACCTCCATAGGCTTGGTCTTCCCCTATTGTGTTATAGTTAGCTTGAATAGCTTGACTACCATCTCGAAATATTGGAAGACTCGCCATGTTGTCACCCATCCCATGATTTGGAACACCTTGACCACCATATCAATCACTTTGGCCTTAACACCTTCCTCCTTCATTCCTATACCTATCTCCACTATCCTATTTTCCTTGACATCTCATGCCTTGGTTCATACCAAAGCCTTCGGGTCCTTCCCACCATTCATTCGGGCTAACCTCTTCACACATTTCATCATAAAGAGGGTTTTGATAATAGATATCTTGGTAGGGTACTTGTGGGTAGTGTTGTTGGGTTGGAACAGAAGGTACATGCAAGGATGCATGTGATATATTTTGTGGAGGTACTTGGCTTCTATCTTGGTTTTTCACAAAAGGACTCCTTTGTGGTGGATGATATGGTTGTGTATTTGGATGTGGGACGACTTGCCTAACATAGCTCGGGTTCATTTGAGATGTAGGTTGAGGGTAGGTTTGGTTCCAATTTGGCTGGGGGTAGTATAAGTTGGATTCTTGACCCGAGGTCCTTCTTGTTTCTTCACTTTGACTTGTCAATGGGAACCTCCTTTCAATCATACTATCCATCCCTTTCACCCTTTCCTCCATACCTCCAAACCTCCCATTTGTTTCAACCACCCTTTCATTCATATTGGTCACCCTCCTTGACACATTGAAATTCGTTCCCATGTTGTTCACCAAGCTCCTTCCTCCATGGTTATAAGGAAAATGATTAGACATTGTACCTACAAAAACTCAACAAATAATATTAGTAGAAAAAAGCCTCACATCACTCGTATGTAAACTCTCAACTCATCTTCTATGGCGTCGTCTCAAAATTGGTAGTGAACTTCACTTCTACAACTCCAAATTGAATATAATTTGAAATCTAGACTCAAAAAACACTAGGGAACAAGAATCTAGTGTCAAAAACAAGAAATCAAACAAGACAAATTTTCGGTCTTTTTTTTTTAGATTTTGAAGATATCAAATTTCCAAGACTTAGATTTGTGGAAACAAACCTAAACCAACTTCTAATACCAAATGATAACGGGCATCAAACAAGCCAGAAAATAAGAAGAAAAGATATGTGGATTAACAACTAGAAATTGAAATTATGGGCAACAAGGGACTTGATACCCTCACCTCCCAATTGATTTCAATAACTAAGAATTTACCCTACTTAATCAACCAAGGTAACCAAATGAATTCCTCAAATGGGTGACACTTTGATTAATTAAGCAAAAGAAGTTAACTAACAATTAGGAGAGTTCACCCTAATCACTTACTAATTCCTTAAGGGAATTACACTAATCACTAATCACTAAGATATCAACTACAAATTTGGAGTATCAATATTCAACATCAAAGCTAGTCTTCAAAAATGAAGAAAAACTAACTTATAATAAGGAAATAAGAAGACATTGACTTTTTACAATATTTCCCTTAATGAGGCAAGGGCCTTGTTTGGTTGTCTTCTTTGTGAATTCTTGAATTTAAAGCCTAGCCACTTGCATAAATGGCCTCTTTTTAGCATCCACATCACTCCCACGGACTCATAAGCTTCCCTTTGCACGAACATCATATGTGTCATCTATACCATCCATGCTCGTGTCAACCATGCTAGTATCAATATCCCCTTGGGGAGCACTGGTTTTATTTGTACGTAAGAAAGATGGATCATTGAGAATGTGTATTGACTACCGGCAGTTGAATAAGGTGACAATTAAGAACAAATATCCCCTTCCTAGGATTGACGATTTGTTTGACCAGTTATAGGGTGCTAAGTATTTCTCAAAGATTGATTTGAGGTCAAGTTATCATCAAGTAAAAGTCAAAGAGAAAGATATATCCAAGACAGCTTTCCGAACATGGTCTGGTCATTTTGAATTTTTAGTTATGTCATTTGGGCTAACAAATGCACCAGCAGCTTTTATGGATCTGATGAATAGGGTGTTCAAGCCATTCTTGAATGTGTTTGTGATTGTATTCATAGATGATATCTTGGTCTATTCAAGATCAAAGAAGGACCATGCTAATCACTTATGCAGGTGTTACAGGTTCTGATACTAGCATGGATAGCATGGTTGACACGAGCATGGATGGTATAGATGACACGTACGATGTTCATGCAAAGGAAAGCATACAATGTGTGGGTGGTCCATTAAAGTGAGGTGGAAGGAGGAATTCAAGAATTCCCAAAAGAAGGCAACAAAACAAGGCCCTTACTTCATTAAGGGCAAAACTGTAATAGCTAGTGTCTTCTTATTCCCTAGTATAAGTAGTAGCTTTACTTCATTTTGGAAGACTAGTTTTTGCATATTGAAGATTGATACTCTAAAACTTGTAGTTGCTAGTGTAAGGCTTAGTGTAATTCCCTTAAGAAATTAGTGAGTGATTAGGGTGACTCTCTTAATTGTTAGTTTAAATTCTTTACTTAATTAATCGAAGGTCTCCACTTGTGGATTTCATTTGGGTTTCCTTGATTAGTTGAGTTGAATTAGTATCTAGTTGTTGGAATCAATTGGGAGGTGAGGGTTTTAGCCCCTTGTTGCCCATAATTTCAATTCCTAGTTATTAATTCTCATATCTTTTCCTTTGTTTCTTCTTGTTTGTTGTATTTCCGTTATCATTTGGTATCAGAGCTTGGTTTAGGTTTGTTTCCACAAATCTAAGTCTTGGGAATTTGATATCTTCAAAATCCAAAAAAAAAAAAAAACTGATTTTTTTTGTTTTGATTTGTTGTTTTTGATACTAGATCTTCATTCCCTAGTATTTTTTGAGTCTAGATTTCAAATTTCGTGCGATTTGGAGTTGTAGAAGTGAAGTTGCCATTAAAGGGTTTTGAGCTTTTGAAGCTTTACAAACTTTGAAAGTGGGTCTATTGATTGAGGAGGAATTGGAGCTTAAAAACTATTGGGGTTTGTTCCTTACGTTAAGGGGAAGCTAATCCTAAAATTTGAGCCAATTCCGAGCTCATTTGAAGGTGTTGGTGTTTAGTGTGTGTTCTTGGTGTTCTAAGTGTTTTTGATATTCATCAAGAACATCTTGAAGAAGAAGAAGCCAAAAGGTACATTTGATCCAACTTTTTTCAAGTCAAAGTGGTCAAAGATGTTTGTTGGGTCCACAAGTGGAATTTAAAAAAAAATTAAAAAAAAATTAAAAAATTCCACGCCCACTCTCACCTAGGCGCGTTTTGCACAGTTTCAGAGAGCAAAAACTGCAGGTTCTATACTTAGTTTTTTTTAGGGGTCTCAAATTTTGGGACCCCAAAATTTTTCTAAGTGTTGGAACTTTTAAGACCCCAATTAATTTCTAAGTGTTGGAACTTCAAACTTTTTCTTCTACACTCATTTTTCTTAGATTTCTCAACTATTTAACAACTAATTAACCATCTTTAATTACTTGTTAACTAGTTTTTAAAAATCAAATCATCTCTTTGATTCTCCAAATTAAGCAACAACAAGTGTTTCGTTGATTAATTTCTTGATTCAAGTCCGTTTAGAGTCTTTCAAGTCGTCCTTCTTTCAAGAGTCACAAGAATCTACTCCTCCACAAAGGGTAGGTGACCTTGAGTTGATTGAGTGAAGCTAGTTCATTACCAATTTTGAGACGACGCCATAGAAGATGAGTTGAGAGTTTACATACGAGTGATGTGAGGCCTTTTTTCTACTAATATTGTTTGTTGAGTTTTTGTAGGTACAATGTCTAATCATTTTCCTTATAACCATGGAGGAAGGAGCTTGGTGAACAACATGGGGACGAATTTCAATGTGTCAAGGGAGGTTGAAACAACTTTATGACAAGGATGGATAGTATGAATGAAAGGAGGTTTCTTATGACAAGTCAAAGTGAAGAAACAAGAAGGACCTCGGGTCAAGAATTCAACCTATACTACCCCCAACCAAATTGGAACCAAACCTACCCTCAAACTACATTCCGAGTGAACCCAAGCTATGATAGTCAAGTCACCCCACATCCAAATACACAACCATATCATCCACCACAAAGGAGTCCTTTTGTGGAAAACCAAGATAGAAGCCAAGCACCTCCACAAAATATATCACATGCATCCTTGCATGTACCTTATGTTCCAACCCAACAACACTACCCACAAGTACCCTACCAAGATATATATTATCAAAACCCTCTTTATGATGAAATGTGTGAAAAGGTTAGCCCGAATGAATGGTGGGAAAGACCTGAAGGCTTTGGTATGAACCAAGGCATCATGAGATGTCAAGGAAAATGGGATAGTGGGGATAGGTATAGGAATGAAGGTGGAAGGTGTAAAGATCGAAGTGATCGATATGGTGGTCAAGGTGTTCCAAATCATGGGATGGGTGACAACATGGCGAGTCTTCCAATGTTCCAAGATGGTAGTCAAGCTATTCAAGCTAACTACAGCACAAAAGGGGAAGACCAAGCCTATGGAGGTAATCATGATATACCTCAATCTTCTTCTCCTTCTATCATTCGATGTTATAAGTGTCAAGGTGAAGGACATATTGCTAGAAATTGTCCACAAAAGAGGTCAAATGTTATCTTGTGTGATGAACCTTGTGCTAAAAATATGATAGAGTATGAGGTTGGGAATGGTTGTGATGAACCTAAGATTAGGCATGATGAAGCAACCTCAAATGTTGTTGATGAGAAATTGGAGAAGGATTTGAACTCTTCTTGTGATCTAAAGAGAATCATGGGGGATCTTTCTAAAGAGGAACTTGATCAAAGTGTGAATCTATTTCATGCAAGGTTCAAGATGATGGATTGGGTATGTTCCTTGGTCATTGATGGTAGGAGTAGTACTAATGTGGTGAGTTGCACTATGGTTGATAGAATGAAGCTTTCTACACAAAGACACCCCAAGCCATACACACTTCAATGTCTCATTGAGAATTATGAAGTAGAGGTAACCAAACAAGTGGTCGTGAATTTTAGCATTGGCAAGTATCGAGATGAGGTGTTATGTGATGTTTTGCCCATTCAATCTTGTCATATGTTGTTTGGTAGACCTTGGCTAGCCGGTAGGGATGTTAGATATCAAGTGGAGTCCAATAAATACTCATTTGTATTTGGAGGACGAAGGCACATTCTTGTACCTTTAACGCCCTATCAAGTGAGTGAGGATTACAAGATAATGAGGGAGCTTCAGAAAGTACTTAAGAGAGAGGAACTTGAAAAGGAGAAGAAAGAATTGGCTCAAGAAGGAAAGTTGTATGAGATTGATGAGCCAAGAAGTGACTTAAAAGAGGTGCACAAGGAGCACTTAATTTTGGGACTTGCCAATACCAATCCCCTGTTACCTACTAACCATGGTGCTAGCATTTTGCCTAGTACCATCCCTTCTCTTTTGCAGGTTCATGGACAAATATTTCTAAAGGAGGATCCGAACAAAGTCCCTCATGAACAAAGGGTTGAAGGCCTAATAATAGAGCTACCTAGAAAGTCAACTCTTAAGAAGAAACACAAAGACCAAGTCTATGGGTCCAAAATGATGCATTGGAGGGAAAGCTTTGGGAAACCAAGTGTGGTGCACAAGAATGCAGACTCAAAAGCCCGTCTTCAAGGTATGTACCCTTCCCCTCTTATTCCAAGCAATCCTTGGAGTCATGATGACACTTTTCCTATGGTAGGTAGGTTTTGGAAATTGTATGACCTCATACCCTACCATGAGAGTGATGATATAGCTCCAATGTATTCATGGTTGGTTTTGGATATGCTTAAGTTATGTGTGTTTCATGTTTTGAATGCCAACCATAGTTATTGTTTGGGAAAGAATCCATGGTGCATTCGTGATGCCCGATTTATGTATTCTACTCCTTGTCACACTTATGTGGTTAGACAAGTTGAGGTGTTAGGATGGATTCTTAAAAGCATGACTCCATTTGTTTATCCATTCTTTGTGGGAGTTTGTTTGAGGAATAATAATGAAGTGTACTTGAAATGCTTAATCTCGTCCTCTTATGTTCCAAATTGTGAATGCCATCTTGTTAACATTCTTTTCTTAAAGTGTGTATTTACAATTGAGAACCCTCGAGTGGATGCTAAGTTGCTTATTTATTTTTGGGAGAGTCCATGGATATTGAAAGCTCCTTGTCACCTTCATAGGGTTGGACAAGTTGAAGTTTCAAATGGAACTTTTGGAAGCATGTTTGGTTCTATGATAGGAGGGACCCCAACTCCTTGGGAGTATTATTTGGCATGGAGTGATTTGACTCCTAATAAATCCCTCGACTATTCTAGTAGCATGGCTTTGTTGGTGCACTTTCTTCCTTTGGAAAGTTGTCTTATAGAGAGGATTGTTTTGTGCTTAAAATGTCTCTTCTTATCTATCAGTGTCCTTATCTTTTGGCATGCCCTAGATGAGAATAGTGAGCTTAACACCTTTCTCTACTACCTTTTTGCTTATGATGATACCCGTAGTGGTGTGAGATTTATTTTGTATGGAGGTAAAGATATGTGGGTCTTTTACTTTTTTGACCCGAATGAACCCTTATGGGTGATTGCACCAGTTTTGGTGTGGCCTACTTGTGAGATAATGAAAAAATTGTGTCTTATGGCTCCAAAGTTAGATATGATACTTGATGCCACAAAGACCTTTGTGTTTTCCTTGTCTCTTGATGTTTATCATAACCAAAACCTTTGCACCTTGTATGATGAGTTGCTTTTACTGGAAGAAAAGGATATTTGGTTATATCTCAAATTTGTGCCTCCTTGGAATGGTGATATTGTTGATAACCCTTGTACTAACCCTCATGCTTTGAGGATGTTTTGGTTGTTGTCCTTCTCATGTGTCTTTAAGGTTTGGATTCGAGGACGAATTATTTTCAAGAAGGGGAGGATGATACTAGCATGGATAGCATGGTTGACACGAGCATGGATGGTATAGATGACATGTACGATGTTTATGCAAAGGAAAGCATACAATGTGTGGGTGGTCCATTAAAGTGAGGTGGAAGGAGGAATTCAAGAATTTCCAAAAGAAGGCAACCAAACAAGGCCCTTACTTCATTAAGGGCAAAACTGTAATAGCTAGTGTTTTCTTATTCCCTAGTATAAGTAGTAGCTTTTCTTCATTTTGGAAGACTAGTTTTTGCATATTGAAGATTGATACTCTAAACTTGTAGTTGCTAGTGTAAGGCTTAGTGTAATTCCCTTAAGGAATTAGTTAGTGATTAGGGTGACTCTCTTGATTGTTAGTTTAACTTCTTTACTTAATTAATCGAAGGTCTCCCACTTGTGGATTTCATTTAGGTTTCCTTTATTAGTTGAGTTGAATTAGTTTCTAGTTGTTGGAATCAATTGGGAGGTGAGGGTTTTAGCCCCTTGTTGCCCATAATTTCAATTCCTAATTATTAATTCTCATATTTTTTCCTTCTTTCCTTCTTGTTTGTTGTATTCCCGTTATCAGAATCAAAGGTAAAATTGAATTTTAATTGACCTAAACCATTGACCAACCTGACCCAGAAAAGACTCGGTCGACCTTTCTTCTTCTTTTTCTTTTTAAAACTTCCACCTACCTTCTCTTTTACCGTATTTTCTCTAAAACTTCTCAATTTCTCTCAAAAAACATTCCACAAATCCCCCTACTTCTCCCAAAATCTTCTTCTTCTCTCCCACAATTACCACCACTACTCCTCCGCGCCACTACTATCGTCTCTCCAAGCAAATCAACTGGGTCACCATTGTTGAACTCCAAAAAACTTCAATTTTCACTTCTCTCTACCTAATCTTCACTTGTGGTAAGTTCCTCGACGTAAATACTTATTTTTATGAAGGTTGGGAACTCATATTGTGAAGCATGCTTAATAGAATTGCCATGTCGATTTTGGGTGAGATCCGAAAATTTTGGGTCCCTAATTTTGAGTTGTATTGATAATTTTGCTTATTGTCAACTTGGTAGAACTTGAATTTTGTTAATGCATGTTGATTGGTAGTGATTATTAGCCTTGAAATTTGAGTGTGGGGTGAAGTCTGAGTAACCCACTTGTGATTGACGAATGGTTTGGCCCAATGATAGATTGAGTGATGTCGTTCTTAAGGGCTAATCATCATTTGTCATGATGTTTTGATAAAAATTGGTTGTCGAGGCTGAATTTTTCTGATTGTATCCCCATGGTTCTTTGTTGATGATTATCTTTGGGTGTATGATCTTGTGCGGGGAGGGGTTAATTATTGATAATTTGTTGGTGCCCATTGTTGCAAGTGAGAGCTTGATGTTCCTGATGATAGACGGGGTAACATACATCTTAGGGGAAGTCGTTAAGTTCTTGTGTTGCTTGTTGTTTTTGTCAATGGAAATCCGAGGAAGTCTGAGTACCCCTAAGTTTATAGTCATGATATCCCTTGTTCCCTTTGTTTAAATATTGTTGGTTTGTTGCGTGGTGCCAACTGCCTAAGTACATCTTGCTCTAAGAATCACATGCGTAATTAACAAGAACATAAGGAACCTAAAATTCCAATTGTGCCTTTGTGCATTTTTTATGTGATGCATAGATCTTGATGTGCGAGTCACACAAAGCATCGCACCATGTTAAAAAAGAAAGCCAGTTCACTGCTTTGAGGGGCAAAGCCTGGTGCGACGCACACTTTGATTGCTGCAGTCTGCAACAGCTTCGTACCTCAGTGAAAAAAGTCTTGCAGGGTTTTGTTAGCTAGTACGGAGGCACATGCGATGTGCACTTCCTCTTGTGCGGTTCGCATAAGGCTCGTACGAGCCAGCAGACCCCTACTTTGTTTTCTACTTCATTGCATCCCATTCTTTTTAGTTGTTCACTTATTTTTAGGTTTTGTTTTTGTTTTTGGCTCACAATCTCTATATGCAAAACATATATTCTAACATTGGTAATGCCGAGAGGAGTTCACGAAGGCCAACAACTCCCTCCTCTTCCAATCCAACCTCAAAGAGGAAAAAGAAAGTCTCATCTTCCCATAACCAAGTCTAAGAGAAGGAGAGGGTTTGATTTGGAATGGAGGGCATGATGGTGATTTATGATAGTGATATTGGTAGGTCTTTCAACATAGAGCAAAGCTTTAACCTGGATACAGTGGGGGATAACCTACCCAATATCCCAACTCAGTTTGCCAACCGACAGTGGAAACCATTTTAGGAGGTACCCAAAAACTACTACAAGGAGTTAGTCCAGGAGTTCTTTTCCTCATACAAGGCCACACAAGATGCTAAAGGCTACAAACGGGGTTGTGAAACATTAGCCGCATTGGACTCGGTCTTTGTTCAGGGTAAAGAGATCAGAATCACCCCAGCTGCAATTAATGCTATCTATTGGAGCACCCCCATTGAACCAACCTCTGAGATCATGGCTAAACTACTTCTCAAGCGCAAACCTCTCAAATGGGAAGCTCCTATCATTGCTCCTGATGAATCTCTCTGGACTAGTTTAGGGGGTAAAATCCCACGCCAGACTTTGTACTTTGAGGCATGCCTATGGTATAATTTTGTCCGCTCCCATTTTATGCCTTCTCAGAATGACCAAAATGTCATGCATGATGAGGCCATTCTAATAGCTGCAATCATGGTTGGGGAACATATTAATGTTGGTGAGGTCATCGTCTGTGTGATAAAAAGGAAGGCTCATATGGTTGGTGATGCATTCCCCTTTCCAGTGCTAATCAGTAAACTTTATGCACACGCTGGTGTTCCTTACTTTGAGTGTAATGCCCCTACTCTGGCCATTGGTGTGCTAGATCTTGATAAGAAAACTGACTGGGATTCTCATCATTTCAAAAGGCGTAGGGTAGAGGTTTCGATGAAAGATGAGGATGATGACTTTGATGTTGAATTACTTACCTTCTCTCCTTCTTATCCTGCTTCAAGAAATGCACACACCCACTACTGATGCACCTAGACAGCAAGTAACCAAAAGTTGCCTTCAAGACGTGGTGGACAAAACTTATAGCCATAAGAAATAGCTGGACGTCTTAGCTACGAAGCTTCCCGGTATAATAAACAGAGTTGTATAGAATGCATTGCAAAGGGTATTGGATAAAGTAACCATATTTTGCAAAAGGGTGGACGTCATTGAGGGGGCAATCACAACACTCTGGGAAGATATTGGCAAAGCAAAAGGTAAAGCTCCAATGGTAGAAGCAGATTTGAGCACCTTACCTATACCTCATCAAAGGCATGGCCCTATGAATGCCTTATTAGAAGCTTATGCAAATGATAAGGATGTTATACCCAGAACTGAAAATTCCAGTATGGATGATGATGAGGACCCTGAGTTCCAGAAAGTTCTTCATGACTCGACACTTTCTATGCACTCCCAAAAGGGTGGTGCCGACTCGAATGGAAAGACCTCAGATAATGAGGCAATAGCTGATGATGATGATGATGATGCCTTGTCCTCTAGGGAATTCCACCTTCTTTCCCTTGAGCTATTAGCATTGAGGGCAATGCTCCTTTTATGGGGAGGGGTGGCTTTACTTGCTTTTTGGTGGTGCCAAATATTGGGCTTGATATATTATTTCTATTGCCTTTGTCAGGCCTTGTTGACATTTTAGTTTTGCTAGATTTGATTTGGCCCTTGTCGGGCATATTTTGGATGATTGTGATGCTTATTTCCCTCGTTGGGCCTTTTTCTTATGCTAGTTTGTTTTAAGCTAAATTGTGCCCTCCCCAGGCTTGATTTTTGATTTTGTTGTTATGATTATATTGACGGGTTATTCTTACATGCTCCATTGGTTTACTACACGTGCTTTGCAAATACGCCAAAGGCCCATGCCAAGGCTTGTTTTTAAATGAATTATGAGTGCGCAATTTGGATATCGCCTTATTAATAGTAGTTTAGCAATAAACTCTGAGGGTTTTCTTAATACCATGGTTCTTTCCCAAGGAGCAAAAGTTTTCATTATCTTTCTTTTTCTTTTATTTTTTTGTCAAACCGGGTTGGTGTTTCCCTATGATAGATTGAGAGGTGACTTTCTTAAGGGAAAATGCAAGTTTTAGTTTAAAATTGAGTCAGTAGTTGCTTGTCACGAAATGGGCCCACCAAAAAAAATCTTGGCAAATTATTTTTGAAAATAAAAGAAAGAAGGGAAATGATTTTTTGAGGAAAAGCATTCTCTTTTCATGACTTGCACACTCTCCCTTTGGCTTGATTCACTCACAAATTAGTGTGTAATGAACACGGAATGGCATCTCGAAAGTCATTTATCCCAATTGATTTTGAGACTAATGAAAGAAGTCTTGTGGCATGATGCCTTGTGTTGTGAGGCTTTACCTTGATTCTCGTGCATGCGTGTCATCTAGAACTTGCCCGAATGTGATTCAAGGCAAAAATTCTAGGTGTGACCGAGCTTGGAATATGACCTTAGGACCTTTTTGATAGCCACTTCACCCAAATGACTTCCCGTGCATCAATCCTAGTAAACCCCTTTGAGCTTGTAATCGTTCTTTGGCACCTGGTTAACACCTTGACCTCTTTGGAATCTCTATCTTGGCACCCGTACTCCCTAATTGCTTGAAAGTGAAATGTGGGCTAAAAGCCTAAGTTTGGGGGGGAAATGAAAAGACAACATAGGCAAATGCCTAAGTTTGGGGGTGTATGTGATCAAATGAGGAAAAGAAAAGGAATGCACTTCAAGTGCAAGGTAGCACCTTAGGTTTGAATTAAAAATTGCTCTTAAAGTTCAATCCAATGAGCAAAAATGAAAAGCAAGAATAGGTTCTACCAAACAAAGGTGATACAAGGAGTTTATATCATTATATAAAAAATTATCAAACTAAAAAGCCATACAGACCAAAGAAAAAACTAACATAATGTACTTGTTACAACTGTGGAAAATTAGGACATATAGCTAAAGATTGTAAATTACCCAAAAATCCGAAGAAAAAACAAATAACAGAAATAGAAATAGACAAAGACGAATATATTCAAATAGACTATATAGATTATGAATTAGAAAGCGAAGATAGCATATACGAGTTATACACAGACGACGAATATGAGTTATCCGACGATGACGAATATGAGTTATCCGACGACGACAAAATCAATGAGAAAGATGAAAATTTTAACTAATGACTGAAAAAGATATACAAATACTAACGCAAGAAGAATACCAAGACGAAGAATCGTCTAAACAAAAAAAAATATTTGATAACAGTATATTTGAACAGATAAAAGGAAAAGAATTAGACCTAAGCGTAGAAAAATACTCGAAGTACCAAGAATAAAAAATTGGTTTAAAAAACAGAAAGAAGAATACTACGTAGTAAGTCAAAAGAAACATATAATAGACTGTAAATACACTAGAGGTAAGGCCAAAATACCAATAGTAAACAAAAGAATATTAAACAAAGAAATACAAGATATAAAAGCAAAAAACCCAATCAAGTATGTACACCTAGGAGGAATAGAAATACTAATAAAAGCATGCTGAGGGAAGGAATATATCCCTAAAGAAATATACTTGGCAGATGATAGAATTATACAACCTATAGAAAAAAGTATTATCAGTGCAGTAAAAGACAACTTAATATACCAAAAGTTTAAATTCATAATAAGCGCAAACTACTCAGCAGCATTAAATTACAAAAATATAGATAAATCATTAGTACTATATTGGAAAATATCAAGAATAGAACTAGCCCCAAGCAGTAAAATATTCACAGCAAGATGTAAAAACTTGTATGTCTTAACAACAAAACATAAGATAACAACAAAAAATAAAATAAACAAAATCAAAATAGAAAATCCTTTTGAAAGAATAGTTACGGTTATCGATAATAATGATTATAGTAATAAAGTAATTGATTTGGAAGAAGATTTAGAAATAGTGAAAGAAAGGTTAAGCACATCAAGTGTACCACAAAATGAAACACCACAGACATCATCAAGAATGAGCACATCAAAAAGGATAGACTATATAACTCCACAAAAATGGATAGAACAAAGGATAGAAGAAATAAAACCATACCATAACAATATAACAGGAATTATGGACCAACAAAAATACCAGATACTAATAAACACAGGACAAGAGGAAAATTATATCACAAGAGAATTAGTAATAGAAAACGAAATACTAACCCATGGACAATTATGCCCTGACCTACCAAAAGTTTTAATAAATACAGAAGAAACAACAGAAAAAGAAATAATTATCGGAGGAATATTAATGGTGATATAATTTAAAGTCTACCAAGGCGATAAAAATATAACATTAGGGATAAAATGGCTAGAAAAAGTAAAACCATATAATTTAGACGACAAACAACTAACAATACATTATGAAAACAAAAAGGTAATAATAAAAAGAACAACCTGAACGATGAAAATATATGTACTTACAAAAATAATAATAGAAGGATATTACAATAGATATTATACACCAATGATAGATACAGGAGCAGAAGCTAACATATGCAAATATAACTGTTTACCAGAAGAAAAATGGGAAAAACTAAAAACACCCATGGTAGTAACAGGATTTAATAATGAAGGAAGTATGATTACACACAAAGCCAAAAATATAAAAATACAAATATGGGATAAAATATTAACAATAGAAGAAATGTACAACTTTGAGTTTACGACAAAGGATATGTTACTAGGAATGCCATTTTTAGAAAAATTCTACCCACATGTAATAACAAAAACACATTGATGGTTTACCACACCATGCAAGAAAAAAATAGGAGCAAAACGAGTAAATAATAAACAACGGAAAACCACAGAATGGATAAGAGGAAGTGAAAAAATTACACAAAAACTAGAAAACATAAAAAAAGAAAATACTCAAATAGAAATCATTATATTTATAATAAATAAGGTAAAAATAATCCAAGACAAATTGGAATTACTGTATAGTGACAATCCCTTACAAGGATGGGAGAAACATAAAACTAGAGTAAAAATTGAATTAATAGATAATAATAGTATAATAACCCAAAAACCCTAAAATACAATTTTAACGATCTAGTAGACTTTAAGATGCATATAAATGAATTGGTAGATAATAACTACATACAAGAAAGTAATAGTAAACATACAAGTCCAACCTTCATAGTAAATAAACACAGCGAACAAAAAAGAGGAAAAAGTAGGATGGTTATCGACTATAGAAACTTAAATGCAAAAATAAAAACATATAATTACCCAATACCCAATAAGATATTAAAAATACGACAAATCCAAGGATACAACTATTTCAACAAATTTGACTGTAAATCAGGATTTTACCACCTAAAATTAGAAGACGAATCTAAAAAATTGACAGCATTTACTGTACCACAGGGTTATTACGAATGGAACGTACTACCATTTGGATATAAAAATCCACCAGGTAGATATCAACATTTTATGGATAATTACTTCAACCAACTAGAAAATTGTATCGTTTATATAGACGATATATTGTTATACTCAAGGACACAAGATGAACACATAAGACTATTAGAAAAATTTGTACATATTGTAAAATCTTCGGGCATAAGCCTAAGTAAAAAGAAAGCAGAAATTATGAAGAATCAGATAGAATTCTTAGGAATACAAATAGACAAAAATGGGATAAAGATGCAGACGCATATAGTGCAAAAAATAATTAATCTTAATGAAACCCTCGATACAAAAAAGAAATTACAATCATTTTTAGGACTAGTTAACCAGGTAAGAGAATATATACCCAAACTAGCAGAAAACTTGAAACCTTTAAAGAAAAAATTAAAGAAAGATGTAGAATACCATTTTGATGATAAAGATAAAACCCACATAAGAAAGATTAAATCTATGTGTCAGAAATTGCCAAAATTATATTTCCCAGATGAAAATAGACAATTTATATACATAGTAGAAACAGATTCTAGAGATCATAGTAATGGAGGAGTTCTTAAGTATAAATATGATAAAGAAAAGATAGAACACCATTGTAGATACTATTCAGGATCATACACAGAACCACAATTGAAATGGGAAATAAACTGAAAAGAATTATTTGCATATATAAATGTTTATTAGCATTCGAACCATACATTGTTTATAACAAATTCATTGTAAGAATTGACAATACACAGGTTAAATGGTGGATTACACGAAACATATAGGACTCAGTCACGACTAAAGAAATAATAATACTTGTATTAAGTGTACAAAACATTACGTTTACAATTGAAATAGTTAAATCCGATAAGAATGTCATTGCAGATTACCTATCAATAAAAAGGTACACAAACTGATGATATAAAAGAAACATCTACAAAAGATTTCTTTACAATCTTAACTACACTCTCATTACAAATGGATAGTGTGGGAAAAAGGCTACAAAAGCTTGAAAAAAGCAATATAAGCCAGCAGCATGGCTTTAAACATGCGGATCTAAGTCCACTAGAAGACTCTAAACATCCAGACAAAGAAGGTGACGTTGGGAAACACCTTAAAACCCATAATGTTCATGTACATACAGCTGCATGCGCATCTACAAACAAAGGAACAAGTGGAGCAAAATATACAAATTCGAATATGAATAACATCTTTGACAAACCATATACACCAAATACCCCAAAAGACCCTTTGACCATACCTTCCCAGGTACATACCTACAAAGAAAGTCTTAACCAAGACAAACAAACCCACAACCACATAACCAGGTCATATATTGAGAATCTCTACCAAATATAGAACTTTTTAAATCGAAACCCCAGGTCTAAAAATACCAAAAATCCACAACAAGACTATATAACCTAACACCTCCAAGGTTATAACCGTCTTATTGCACAACCAAGTACCAATGCAAACCTAGTAAAGACATGTTATAACTAAGGATTACTTAGCACAGTATATACCTCAACAGGAGACAAATTATCCACATTACCAGACATATACAAATCATTTACTACTTATAAGCGAATAACTAAAGGAACACTCTTCTACATAAAGTCCTATACAGCCCCAGCAGAAATACTTTTTGATGAAATCAAACCAAACATCCAAGCAGTAAAAATAGGACTGACTAGAGACATGATTATACAAAAAAAAAATAGAACAACAACCAGAAATATCCAAGATTTACATACCAGAATTTTATGCGAATAAACAGATTATAGGCTTAGCCACTATACTGAGTGAACTAGGAAGTAATTATATTAATCAAAGACCTGTATGGAAGTATTATTCAAGAGAACAAACTATACTCTATAGTAACTCCAGAGAAGTTAGAAAAAATGATTTAGAGGAAATACGCCAATGGATTATGAGTCTACTCAGACCAGAAGAAACACCTATAACAAGAGTAATACGCAAGGATTTTATCTCACAGAACTTAATGACAAGATACTGTAAACTAATTGGACCAAGTTATCCAAACCACCTATGTTCAAAATGCCAAGAAGAAGATAATGTGATTCCTGAAGTCCAGATAGAATAAACATGAGGAAATAAAAATGCCAGCCACACAAAAGAGCACAGATGGACGGACAAGATACCCCGACAAGAAAAAAAAGATACCCCAACAAAAATGACTAGCATTATATAAAGTATTTTGTTTCCTTAGGTAAATTAGTCAAAAGTAGCTTTATAAAAAGCAGCTTTATGTAAAGTAAATAAGGACAGTTGTTAGGACAGCTGTTAGGACAGATATAAAGTTGTATAGTTTACTCATTTTCAGTAGTATAAATAGATAGCCTCTAAGGCAAAGAGGATGGGGGAACCCAGGAAAAACACTCTCTTGTAACTCTCTGATAACATATATAAATTTTTTAGCTATGGAAAAGGAGCACGAAAACACACAATCAGATATCAATGATCTAAAAATCAAGGTATGTTTATTTATAATTATGAGTAGCTAAATTATCATATTCCTTATAATCTCTGGTAGATCATAATTATTCATTATTTTATAGTACTGTTATAACGACCATCCTAAGAAAAGTTTGCCATGAAAATATGCTAAGAGTAGTTAAGCCTAGACTATGCTATCCTAACGTTGAAACCGGTAGGCAAAGAGGCCGTTTAGGGGAGTAAACAAAGTTGAAGCGCTGTTAGGGTAAACGATTGAAGCAGAAAGGCATGGTAGTGACTAGAAAGGATGATCAGAATAACTTATTATAAAATAATGAATAAGGATGATAGACAAAGAGGTTAGACGGAATATGTTTGGAAAAAATATAAAATGAACAACACTTACTTATTAAATGATGATCATAACTATAAGATACTTGTATTATATATACTTAGACAAATTAATAATGATATTAGAAGAAAAATTTATGACAATTTGGTAACCTTTGAAATAATAGAAATAATGACTCAAGGATGGACATAATTACTTATACATGAAGATACATATTTGTACGAACTAGATTTATATTCAGAAGAATGGTAAATTTCACATACCTACAGTACTGGCAAGAAACTATTGAAAACATAACCTTGCTAGGAAATTTAGTAAAATCAAATATGGAAGAATACCAAAGAACCCAAGATATACAGTATTTAGAATACATCTTAGAAGGTTTAAAAGAAATAATAGCTAATTCCCTTAAGAATGGAGTATTATGAAAAGGAATTTAATACATAAAATGGACGATAGGACCCCCATCAAAATTGGTATCAGAGCAAAGGAAAATACAAAGAGAAATACAAAGGAAAATAGTAACGCAAAAAAAACACAGAAAATTAGTAAAAAACTAAGGAAAATAAATAAAAAATTAAACAACTTATACCCAGAATATAAATGGTTACATACGACAACGATAGATAAAAATAGGTTAGAACAATTAATAGATATCATATCTAAAACAGAATATAAATATATTCAATACCTGAAAAAACAAAATGAACAAGGAAGAATATAGACGACAACTCTCAGAAAAAATTACTGAAAAAAGACAAGAATTATGACATAGACAAAATAGGCTCAATAATAATATATTTGCAGGAACATGTCAAAATTCCTTACTCTCACAAAGAAATCTATACTCAATTTACAAATACAAATACAACAACTTGAATACAAATTCCAACACAATTTATAATGAATAAAGAAGAATTTGTGGTAGAGGAAAAAACATATGAAAATCATGATGGATTAAAAATAAAGATAATATTTTCAAATCTAGGACGAAGATATAAAAAAATAGGAGATAAATTATACTTAATGTTAGAAAAAGAAACAGTACGATTAGAAGATTGTTTGACAACTATGGTACGAATAACAAAAGAAAATGAAGATATAGATAGAAAAAATGAAATCGACATGATAAAACACCAAGCAAAAAAGGAGGTACAAGAATTAGAAGAAGTAAAAAATACTAAAATCTTAGAATTAGAAAAAGAACTAGCACTACTAAAAGAAATGTATGAGACCAAACAACAGGAAAAAACAAAAGAAATAAAATTAATAGATGAGATACATAAGTTTAAGGAAAAATTACACTTAGAAGAGAATCCACCTGAACTAGGAATTGGTGAAATAAATGGAGAAATAGATTATAATCTAGATGACCAAAAATAAGAAATAAGTGAAACATATATGAAACTCGTAGAGGGTACAGAACAAACGAAAAATTTAGAAATAAATACAGGAGACCTAGATATGGATGAAAAACCTAGCACATCGGGAATAAAAAATCCAAAATAAATAAACCCAAATTATTATACAGCCAATTATGAACAATCGGGTAGACAGAACACACTATGGGATAAAAGACCAAACATGAAATGGAGTCCAAAACCAGTAACTGAACAACATAATTTCTTAGATCTAGACTGCGTAGCACATATAGACAAAGCAATCCAATTATGGATAGGATATATATCAAAACAATTAATAGACAATAAAATAGCAATAACTGAAACACCAAGATACATAGAAAGGACACTCATAGGAACAGTAAAATTATGGTTACTAAACTTAACAAACGAAAGCCTAAATATTCTAAGAAGTAACAAAAAATTTGACGGAGAAACAGCAACGACTACTATGGAAATATTACATAAATATGAGATAGCTATAAGAAATGAATTTAGTAGCATGACAACAGAAATAGAAGAACAAAATAAAGAGAAGTTTATAAACAGAAATTTAATGACAAAATTAGCAATATGTAATATGTGTTATATAGACGAATATACTTGTGCATTCAGAGACTGTTATTATAAAGGAATATATAATGTAGACGAAAGTAAAGAAATAAGAAAGTTATATTTAACAAAATTACCAGAACCTTTCAGTTTAAAAATAGTGAAATTTGAAAATGTGAGCGGTGTTCAAAATGATAACAAAGAGAGTTAGGGAGGTATAGTCACTTGAACCAAATGAAATCCTCATCTTAGCCCTAGCCAATATCATAACCTGCAAGTCCTTAATGATTCCGAGTTTAGCTACCCTACATTAGTGAAGATTTACATGAAGGGCAAGCCTATGGTTTGACGTGTGTGCACTTGAACTTCCTTGAGAGAGTGAGAGTCTTCTTGGTTCTCCTATAATCCCATGGTTTTGTGAATTGCATGATTGTGAGTGGTATTCTCTCTTGAGGTGAGTGACATCATGCACTCAAATTGAAACATGAAGTGTCTATTTCAATTGAGAGGAATGAATGAGACAAGTTGTGTGGCGAATCTCGAGGCAAACCTTGATGGTCTATGCCAATTACTTGAGAAGCTTAAATATCTTGTTTTGAATGACAAAATTCCCTTGATTTTGAATGAAAAATGAAGTCCTTTGGAAAATGTTTTGAAATGACCAATTACCTTGATAGTGTGGTGGTTCAAATTGAGATGAGCATTGTAGTTGAGTCTTTTGTTTGAGTCTTTTTGTTTATTCTTTTTCTTTGTTTTTAGTATAGATTAGTCCTTTGTGCCTTGATTGAATATAGAGCATAATTCATTCTTTGCCTTATGAGTATCTTGCTTGAGGACAAGCAATAGTTCAAATTTGGGAGTTTGACAAATTGGTAAATTACTAACTTATTGAGACTTTATCTATGAATTATTGCTATGTTTTGAATAGATTTAAAGGTTTTTGTGGCCTTTATTCATGTCTATGCTGGTACTTATGATCAATGATGGAAAATAAGGAAATGGACCCAAAATGAGCTTAAAAGGAGTGAAGTGTGAAGTGATCCGAAAAGATGGAGATTCTGCCCTGATATGCAGTGCCCATGCGACACGCATAAGCTATGGTGCAGAACACACCTACACCACATAGAGCCACAAAAGTCACTAAAGAATCTGCTAAGGGGTGAGGTCGCAGTGCGACGCGCACAAGTCATGGTGCGAACCATATCTCCTTCACACAAAGCCTCCAAAATTATCTGAAGTCACTGGTATAATTGAAGACGGTGTGTGACGTGCACATCACGACATGCAAACCACATATCGCGTTGCACACCACCCTAAGGGCAATCCTTTCTAGAAAATTAGTGACGTTTTAGGAAAGTATAAAAAGCCAAATTAGGCACAATTGTAAAAAAAAGGATGGAGTCCTGAATATTCTGAAGAACTTTTACCTTAGAGAATAAGCTTTCCTCTCGAAGAAGAAGAAGAGGGTTTCAATCCATTATCTCTTACAAATCTTGGTTAACCATTTGTGTACTCAAATTGAGCTTAGAACTTGAGATTATACTTGTATGAAGAGGAATTTCACTTACCCATTTGGTATATCCCTTTCCTTTATTATGAGTAGCTAATTTTAATTGTCTAGGAATGTGTTGATAATGGGTGCTTGACAAATGGGTGTGGGTGTTGTTAATTCTTAGTTATAATTGCTTATTTGACATGGGTCTAGTAGTTTCACCAAGTTTTAATCCTAAAATTGGTGGTTGCAAACATTAATTTTCATTACTTGACTATGTTGTTGCTTGAAAAAGAATTTCATAGTTTTGGATGTGAAATTACTAATGGGAATTTGGGACTCCATTCTGATTTGAGGCTAGAAATAGCTCATATCAACGGAATTACCCATTTAAGGGTCTAAGCTAGAGATAGTGTGACCTCCCCAATCTTGATCTTTGTTGTTTGATGATTAAACCTATAGTGCTCTAACTACATTATTGGATATATGGTTGTTAATCGAGAGGTAAACAACCATACCCATGACCAAGGCTACTGATGTCAATGAGGGGAGAATAAGTGTGAATAGACAAATACCCTATCACATATTAAAGCCCCATTGGATACACATCCCTAGTCATCTACTCAATTTGGTACGCTTGTTTTACTTTCTTGCGTTGCTACAAATTTTGATTGTTGTAACAGAATCCCAATTCCCCCAATCTTTTACTTTCATGTTTTTAAACATTTACTCTCCTAGTGAAGTCATTTCAATACAATCTTCATATTGCTATCACCAAGTCATTGTGGGTACGACCCCGACACCTGTTGGGTACTTATAAATGTGGTTTGCTTGACGATTGTTGTTACCTCCATCTTTGGGGAGTACGTTTGAGAATTTATAAATAACGTAGGCAAAAGTCTAGGATTGGGGGTGTATGTACCCAATGTGGAGAAGAAAAGAGATGCACTTCAAGTTCAAGGTAACACCTTATATTTGAATTGAAAATTGCTCCAAATTCAATGAAATGAGAAAAATAAAAAGAAAAGAATTTGTGCTACCAAGTGAAGGTGATACTAGTAGGTTGAATGATCAGTGTGAAGGGAAGAGCTTGGGTTGTGTGAGGGAGAAATAAGGTGAAGTCAAAATTCAAAAAGTGTGAGCAGTGTTTGAAATGATAACAAAGAGCGTTAGGGAGGTTTAGTCACTTGAGCCAAATGAAATCCTCACCTTATCCCTACCCAACATTGTAAATCGCAATTCCTTAGTGATTCCTAGCTTGCTAACTCTATATTAGTGGCGACTTACATAAAGGGCAAGCATATGGTTTGATATGTGTGCACTTGAACTTCCTTGAGAGAGTGAGAGTCTTTGTGATTCTTGTGTAATCCCTTGTATTGTGAATTGCATGATTGTGATTGGGATTCTCTCTTGTCGTGAGTAGCATCATGCACTCTAATTAAAACATGAAGTCTCTATTTCAATTGACAGGAATGAATGAGATCAGTTGTGTCGCGAATCTCGTGGCAAACCTTGAAGGTCCATGCCAATGAATTGAGAAGGTTAATCTTGTTTTGAATGGAAAATTCCCCTATTTTTGAATGAGAAATGAAGTCCTTTTAATGAATGTTTTGAAATGATAAATTGCCTTGAGAATATGGTGGTCCAAATTGAGATGAGCATTGTAGTCAAGTCTTTTTGTTTGAGTCTTTTTATTGTTATTTTTCCTAGTTTTTAGAGTGGAGTAACCTTGAGTGCAACCCATGTGTTTTAGAGAATAATTCATTCCTTACTTTGTGAGTATCTTGTTTGAGGACAAGCAATAGTTCAAGTTTGGAGGTTTGATAAGTTGGCAATCTACCAACTTATTGAGTCTTAATCATGAATTATTGCCATATTTTGATAAGATTTAGAGGTTCTTATGGCCTTTATTTATATGAATGCAGGTACTCTTGGCCAGAAGTAGAAAACAAGGAATTTGACCCAAAAGAGCTAAAAAGGAGTTGAAGTGTGAAGGTGATCAAAAGGTGTGAAGATTCTGCCGAGAGGTGCGGCCGCTGTGTGACACACACAATGGCTGGTCCGGTCTGCACCCCCCTTCGCACAGAACATGAAGTTGGCTGAAGTCACTAGTTTACTGGAGTAGAGCTGCGCGACACACATAATGGCTTGTTCAATTGAATGTCGCGTCGCACATCTTCCAAAGAGAATTTTTGTCACCTTTTATGTGATGATTTGGGAACCTTTTAAAACCCAATTTGGGCATTGTACTCAATAATTTTTTACAGTTTTGAATAGTTTTTGAGAGTATTCCATTGAGAGAGGTTCCTAAGGAAGATAGAGAGTACTTATTATTTCTCTTCTTCAACCTTGTGAATCCACCCTTAATTGTACAAATTTAGCTTGGATATTGGATATTAGCTTACAACAATAAATGGAAATTTTAATTACCCAATTGGTATAATCTCTTATTTCCTTAGCATGAGTGGCTAGTTTCCTTGTCTAGCAGTATATGTATGATAGGTATTTGATATTGGGTATGGATCTTGCTTAATTGTCTTTATAATTGCTAAATTGATATGGATCTATTGAATTCTCCATGTTTTAACTCTAAAATTGATGGTTGCAAACGTTGATTGAAATTACTTGGTTGTGTTCCTTCTTGAGAAAGAGGTTCATAACTTTGAATGAGAATTCAATAGTGGGTACTTGGGATTTCCACCTAGATTGAGGCTAGAAATAGTTCAATCACCGAAAAATACCCATTTAAGAGTCTAAGCTAGAAATAGTGTGACTTCCCCAAGCCTTAATTGGTTGGTTTGTGTTGAAACCATGGTGCTCAAATAGAGACCATTGGATAAATGTTTGGAAGATCGAAAGATTGACATTCATGACTAAAACCAATGCTACCCATATCGTTTATTAAGAATTCGCATAATTAAGCAAGTACCTTAACCCATGTTTAAGTCCCGTAGGAAATATACCCCTAGTCGTCCTCTCTCTTAATCCAAATCATTTTTTACTTTATTGTTTTGTTTGAATTGTGATTGTGTCAGCTTCCCAATTCCCTGATTTCCTTTTTTTTTTACTTTTTATGTTATTTGAATGATTACTCTATTATTGATTAATATATGATAATCTTATAGGCGCCTCTACCATATTAGGAGGCCACCGCGATTATTGCTCCTATCACTCCTATCTGGGCCACTATGAGGGCAATATATTTAGGCAAACTCTATGCTTTGTGGCCCGTCTCTAGTATGACTTTGTCCGCAACTAATTCCTGCCCTCACAAAATGATCAAAAAGTGACCCTGGATGGAACCATTTTGGTGGTTTCTATTATGAAGGGAGAACATGTCAACTTTAGGGAAATCATGGCTATGGTAACTCATTCAGTTACTTTGTGCTCATCAACAAGCTTTGTGCTAAGGCCGCAATCCCCTACATAAGTTGTGACATGCTTATCCCTGCTACTGGTGTATTGGACCATGACAAGAAAACTGACAGGTATGCTTCTAGATTCAAGAGCCGTAGGATGGAGCCCTCAAAGGAGGTTGAGGTTGATGAGTATAATGCTGAAGCAAATGCTTCCTCTCTTTCTCGAGCAGTATCAGAAGCACCTACTCCAGCAATTGCTGCCCTAAAGGGCCAGTGACCAAGAGTAGCCTCCAAGATATGGTTTACAAGACCTACAATCATGATAGGCAGTTTACTGACTTAGCTAACAAGTTCCCAAGTTTAATTGACAAGGCTGTCAAGATGGCCATTAAGAGAGTAGTGGATAGCGTGAGCAAACTCTGCCAGAGGGTAGATGACATTGAGGGAGCTGTGAAGGAGATATAGAAGGATATTGATAAGGTAAAAGGGAAGTCTCTGGTTGATGATGTAGATTTTAGTGCAATAATTCTACCCCAGCACACTCTCGGTCCCTTAGATGACTTGTTTGCTACTTATGAGAATGATGATGCAGAGATAGCTGATGATCAGAACGTAGAGTTTCAACGGGTGCTCAGAGAGTCCACACTCACTTTGCTCTCCCAAAAGAGTGGTGCAGGCACTAGTGCACAGGAAACAGATGATGATGAAGCATAGTCCTCCTAGGAGTTTTTGCACCCTTTCCTTACTTCTTTGAGCTTAGAGCATTGAGGGCAATGCTTATTTTCGTAGGGAGGTGGTATTCATTTGATATTGCTTTTGGATTCCAATGTTGGGCTTTGAGATGATATTTTTATTGCCCTTGTTGGGATTTTACTTCTTTATTCCCCTGTTAGATAATTTATTTGGCCCTTATCGGGCATGTTTTTTATGATTGTGACATTGCCCTTGTCGGGCATATTTTGGATGATTGTGACATTTCCCTTGTCAGGCCTTTTCTTTATTTAATTTTGTAGGCTAGTGCTTAACTCTGCCCCCGTCGGGCTTGATACTCTTAGATTTTGATTGCATTACCGGGTTAGTCTTACACAAATCCATTGTTTTACTACCCATGCCTTGCAAATACTCTAGTGCCTACGCCGAGGCTTATTTTCCAATGAGTCATGAGAGCTTTTAATTCATATTCACCTTGTTAATAAAAGATTAGTAATAAACTCCAAGGGTTTTCTTAATACCATGGTTCTTTCCCAGGGAGGAAATATTTTCTTTATTTTTGTGTCGAAGTGGGTTGGATTTTCCCGATGATAGATTAAGAGGCAACTTTCTTAAGGGAAAATGTCAAGTTTTTGTTATATTTGAGTCCATTCTTTTCTTGTCTCAAAATAGACCCACTGAAACTTTTTGTGGCAAGAAGTTTTTGAAAATCGAAGGAAAGAAGGAAAATAAATTTTGAGAAAAGCATTCTCTTGTCATGACTTGCACACTCTTGATTTGGCTTGATCAATTCACAAACAAGTGTGTAATGAACTCGTAATAGCTTGTTAGAAGTCATTTATCTCAATTGATTTTGAGACTAATATTGAAAATTCTTGTGATGCAATTCCTTGTGTGGTGAGGCTATCCTTTGATTCTTGTGCATATGTGTCATCTAGAACATGCCCCAAATGTGATTCAAGGTGAAATCCTAGATGTGCCTGAGCTTGGAAGATGACCTTATGCCCTTTTTGAATAGCCACTCCACCCAAATGACTTCTCTTGACATTGATCCTAGTGAACTCCTTTGAGTTTGTGACCTTTCTTTGGCACCTCGGTTGACACCCTGACCCTTTTTGAAACCTCTATTTTTGCACCCATCCTCCCTAGTGGCTCAAAAGTGAAACATAGGATAAAAACTTAAGTTTGGGGGGGGGAAATTGAAATGATAACTGATAAGTCGATAACTTACCAACTTATTGAGCCTTTATCCATGAATTATTGTTATGTTTTGAATAGATTTAGAGGTTCTTATGACCTTTATTGATGTCTATATAGGTACTTATGATCAATGATGGAAAACAAGGAAATGGATCCAAAAAGATCTTAAAAGGAGTGAAGTGTGAAGTGATCAGAAAAGAGGGAGATTCTGCCCTGAGATGCGGTGCCCGTGCGACACGCACAAGGTATGGTGCGGATTGCACCTACACTGCATAGAGCCACAAAAGTCACAAAATAATCTGTTAAGGGGTGCGATCTCTGTGCGTTGCGTACAACTCATGGTGTGAACCGCACCTCCTTCGCACGAAGCCTCCAAAATTAGCTGAAGTCACTGGTACAAATGAAGAAGGTGTGCGACACACACATCATGACGTATGAACCATACGTTGCATAACATGCCACTCAAAGGGCAATTTTGTCCATAAAATTATTGACGTTTTGGGAAAGTTTAAAAAGCCAAACTAGGCACGATTGTAAAAAAAGGCTGGAGTCCTGAATATTCTGAAGAACTTTTACCTTTGAGAACAAATTTTTCTCGTTAAGAAGAAGAAGAGAGTTTCAATCCATTCTCTCTTCCAAATCTTTGTTAAACATTTGTGTACTCAAATTGGGCTTAGAACTTGAGATTATACTTGAATGAAGAGGAATTTCACTTACCCATTTGGTATATCTCTTTTCTTTATTATAAGTAGCTAATTTCAATTGTCTAGGGATGTGTTGATAATGGATGCTTTACAAATGGGTGTGGGTTTTGTTAATTCTCACTTATAATTACTTATTTGACATGGGTCTAGTAGTTTCACCAAGTTTTAATCCTAAAATTGGTGGTTTCAAACATTAATTTTCATTAATTCACTATGTTATTGCTCGAAAGTGAATTTCATAGTTTTGGATGTGAAATTACTAGTGGGAACTTGGGACTCCATTCATATTTGAGTCTAGAAATAGCTCATATTGATGGAATTACCCATTTAAGGGTCTAAGCTAGAGATAGTGTGACCTCCTAAAGCTAGATCTTGGTTATTTTATGATTTAACTGATAGTGCTCTAACTGGGATTATTGGATATATAATTGTTGATCGAGAGATAAACAACCATACCCATTACCAAGGCTACCGATGTCAATGAGCGAGAATAGGTGTGAATAGACAAACACCCTATCCCACATTAAAGCCCCATTGGATACACATCCCTAGTCATCTACTCAATTTGGTACACCCGTTTTACTTTCTTGCATTGCTACGAATTGCGATGGTTGTGACAGAATCCCAATTCCCCCAATATTTTACTTTCATGTTTTTAAACATTTACCCTCCTAGAGAATTCATTTCAATACAATCTTTATATTGCTATCATCAAGTCTCTGTGGGTACAACCCTGAAACTTGTGGGTACTTATAAATGTATTCTGCTTGACGATCGTCGTTACCTCCATCTTTGGGGAGTAGGTTTGAGCGTTTATCAAAAATGGCGCCGTTGCCGAGGACTTGAGTTGATAACTATTTTTGATTGTTGATTTGAAGTTATTTTTAGTGTGCTTGTTTCTTTTACTTTTGTTTGTTATTTGTGTTGTGATTGAGCAGGCTAGCCTATGAGCGAGACCGACAAAAACAAGAGTGTTGATGATTTCATGGATGCCAACGTTGCTAAGACTATGAAGCAACGGGGTGTGGGTGCAATCTGCCTACCCCCCATGGTGGGAATGCTGTATTTCACATTAGCACCATGCTCCACTTGATCCAAATGTAGGGCATGTTTAGTGGAGCAGCACATGAAGATGCCAACCGGCATATCCGAATTTTTGTGGAGATTCGCCAACCATTCATATTTCAAAATATATCCCAAGAATCCATCCGAGTACGCCTATTCCCTTTCTCCTTGATGGGGAAAGCCACGATATGGTTTGAAGAATTGTCAGATGATTCTATCACATCTTGGGCCGAGTTGGTTGAGACATTTACATTGAGATTGTTTCCTCCATCTGGAATGATGCAGCTAAGAGACGAGATTACAAACTTTAGGCATCTCCCGGATGAGCCTTTACATGAGGTTTAGTTAAGGTTCAAACAGAAGATTTTCTTGTGTCTGAACCATGAGTTATCGAACAATGTATTGATACAAAGCTTTTATCCGTCGTTGAACTCTATGAATAAGTTGATGGCTGACAACCTTGGAGGTGGCACTTTCATGGACTTAGATTTTCCCATTGCCTCGATATTATTAGAGTGAATGACCAAACCAACCAAGCTTGGCATACGAGAGAAGCGAATGTGCCAACTTTGGAGCAACCTCATCCATCTTGACCAATGAAATGAGGAAGAGGGATAAGAAGCGAGATGAGACAATGGAAAAAATAATGACACAAATTGATTTGATGGCTAAGCATTAATGGGAGCTGGTGGTACTAAGATGGTGAATGCTATGAGTACACTAAAAATCAAAGCGAGAGATGATTAGCTGATGACAGTTGTCGATGGTAAACATGGCTTTGTGTCAGTGGGTTCTAGTCCTGAGTATTATTTCCTGAGGGAAGAGAACAAAGGTTGGATACAAGATAAAGAAAGTGACAAAAATTGGCGGGATAGAGACAACAAAGATGGTGGTTTCTTTAATCACCAGAGCTGAAATCCCTATATACCTCCAAACAAAGTGGACTCTCTATACAGACCTGGCACAAGAAACCCTAGTCATTCCAAGCTAGAGGACATGTTGTACTTTATTCTCAAGAAGGTGGATAAGACAAATACTGGAGTGAGTGAGCTAATACATGAAGTTTCAACACTTGATCAAACTGTGAGCTCTCACTCAGCCTCGATCAAGCATCTTGAGGCCCAAATGAACCACCTCTCGAGCCAAATGAACCCGAGGATAAAAGGGACACTGCTCAGTGATACCATCACCAATCCAAAGAATGACTTATTTGAAGTAGTATCGTCGAGTGGCGACATTAAATCAACTGCTTCTTGGGAGGCAACCCAGTTTCTTTACTCTGTTTTTTGTTATCTTTTGTTGTTTTTGGTGTGTTTTTAAGGAATGCATGGAGTAGAAAAATGGACAAGTGAAAAAAGGTCAAAAATGGGTTGTGCGGCGGACCGTGCGGACCACATGAGCCATTATGCATGTCGCACGGCTCACCGCACACTAAATTAGAAGGCATAGGAGAAAATGGAAATATTGGAGGTGATGTGAGCCGGGCCATATGGACCGCACGAGCCCAAGTATACATCACACCTCCATCGCATGGCAAACCAAATGCCTGGGCAAACCAGGGGAGAAAAAAGGTGATGTGCGACACGTCATACGGTCCGCACAAGGGCTGGTGTGAACCGCATCTTGGGGTGAATCAAAGGTAAAATTGAATTTCAATTGACCTAAACCGTTCACCAACCCAACTCAAAGACGACCCGACCGACCTTTCTTCTTTTTCTTTTTAAAACCGCCACCCATCTTCTCTTTCACCATATTTTCTCTAAAACTTCTCAATTTCTCTCCAAAAACTTTCCACAAATCCCCCTACTTCACCCAAAATCTTCTTCTTCTCTCCCCTAATTACCATCACCGCTCCTCCACGCCATTGCCATCGTCTCTCCAGGCAAATCAATTGGGTCACCATTGTTGCACTCCAAAAAACTTCAATTTTCACTTCTCTCTACCTAATCTTCACTTATGGTAAGTTCCCCGATGTAAATACTTGTTTTTATGAAGGTTGGGAACTCATAGTGTGAAGCATGTTTAATAGAATTGCCATGTTGATAGCTACTTTTATTGTTGATTTGAAGTCATTTTGAGAGTTCTTGTTTCTTTTACTTTTCTTTGTTGTTATGTGTTGTGATTGAGCAGGCTAGCCTATGACCAAGGCTGACAAAAATAGGAGCGTTGATGATTTCATGGATGCCAACACTGGTGATACTGTGATGCAAGGGGATGTGGGTGCAATCTGCCTACCCCCTATAGTGGGAAATGCTGTATTTCACATTACTAGCACCATGCTCCACTTGATCCAAATGAAGGGCATGTTTAGTGGAGCAGCACATGAAGATGCCAACCGGCATATTCAGAATTTTGTTGAGATTTGCTAATCATTCATATTTCAAAATATATCCCAAGAATACATTCGATTACGCCTATTCCCTTTCTCCTTGATGGAGGAAGCCACGACGTGGTTGGAATAATTGTCGGATGATTCTATCACATCTTGGGCCAATTTGGTTGAGACATTTACATCGAGATTCTTTTCTCCATCTCGAATGATGTAGCTAAGAGATGAGATTACCAACTTTAGGCAACTCCTGGATGAGCCTCTACATGAGGTTTGGTTAAGGTTCAAAAAGAAGTTTTTCTTGTGTCCTAACTATGAGTTGTCAAATAACGTATTGATATAAAGCTTCTATCAGTCGTTGAACTCTATGATTAAGTCGGTTGTTGACAACCTTGTAGGTGGCACTTTAATGGACTTAGAGTTTCGCACTCCTCGACTTTATTAGAGTGAATGACCAAAACCAACCAATCTTGGCATACGAGAGAAGCAGATGTGCCAACTTTGAGAGCAACCCCATCCATCTTGACCAATGAAATAAGGAAGAGGGATGAGGAGTGAGATAAGATAATAGAAAAAAAGATGACACAAATTGATTTGATGGCTAAGCATGTAATGGGAGCTAGTGCTGCTAAGGTGTTGAATGCTATGAGTACACCAGAAATCAAAGAGATAGATGATTAGCTGATGACAGTTGTTGATGGTAAACTATGCTTTGGGTCAGCAGGTTCCCATCTCGGGTATTATCGCCTGAGGGAAGAGAACCAAGGTTGGATACAATATAATGAAAGGGACAAAAATTTGCGGGATAGAGACAAAGATGGTGATCGCTTCAATCACCAGAGCTCAAATCCCTATATACCTCCAAACAAAGTGGACCCTCTCTACAAACTGGGCACAAGAAACCCTAGTCATTCCAAGCTAGAGTACATGTTATCCATTGTTCTCAAGAAGGTGGATACGATAAATACTGGAGAGAATGAGCTAAAGAGTGAAGTTTCAACACTTCATCAAACTGTGAGCTCTCACTCAGCCTCAATCAAGCATCTTGAGGCCCAAATAAACCACCTCTCGAGCCAAATGAACCCGAGGATAAAAGGGACACTGCCCAGTGATACAATCACCAATCCAAAGAATGACTGATTTGAGGTAGTATCGTCGAGCGGCAATGTTAAATCAAACATTGCTTACGAGGTAACCCAAGTTTCTTTACTTTGTATTTGCTTATCTTTTGTTGTTTTTGGTGTGTTTTTAGGGAATGCATGGAGTAGAAAAGTTGACAAGTGATAAAAAGGAAAAAAAGGGTTGTGCAGCGGACGACATGAGCCATTATGATTGTTGCATGACTCACCGCACACCAAAATAGAAGGCCTGGGAGATAATGTAAATATTGGAGGTGATGTGAGCTAGGCCGTGTAGACCGAACGAGCCCAAGTATGCGTCGCACCTCCATCGCATGGCAAACCAAATGCCTGGGCAAACTATGGGAGACAAAAGGTGATGTGCGACACGCCATGTTGTCCGCACCAAGGCTGGTGTGAATCGCATGTCGCGGTGCATCAAAGGTAAAATTGAATTTTAATTGACCTAAACCGTTGACCAACCTGACTCAGAGATGACCCGGCCGACCTTTCTTCTTCTTTTTCTTTTTAAAAACGCTACCCACCTTCTCTTTCATCATATTTTCTCTAAAACTTCTCAATTTCTCTCCAAATATTTTCCACAAATCCCCCTACTTCTCCTAAAATCTTCTTCTCTCCCACAATAACCACCACCGCTCCTCCGTGCCACCGCCATTGTCTCTCCGGGTAAATCAATTGGGTCACCATTGTTGCACTCCAAAAAACGTTAATTTTTACTTCTCTCTACCTAATATTCACTTATGGTAAGTTCCCCGACGTAAATACTTGTTTTTATGAAGGTTGGTAACTCATATTGTGAAGCATGCTTAATAGAATTATCATGTTGATTTTGGGTGAGATCCAAAAAATTTGGGTCCCTAATTTTGAGTTGTATTGATAATTTTGCTTATTGTCAACTTGGTAGAACTTGAATTTTTTTAATGCATGTTGATTGGTAGTGATTTTTAGCCTTGAAATTTGAGTTTGGAGTGAAGTCTGAGTAACTCACTTGTGATTGACCAATGGTTTGGCCCTATGATAGATTGAGTGACATCGTTCTTAAGGTCTAATGGTCATTTTTCATGATGTTTTGATAAAAAATGGTTGTCGAGGCTGAATTTTTCTGATTGTATGCCCATGGTTCTTTGTTGAAGATTATCTTTGGGTGTATGATATTGTACGGGGAGGGGTTTATTGTTGCTAAATTTATTGGTGCCCATTGTTTCAAGTGAGAGCTTGATGTTCCTAATGATAGACGGGTTAACATACATCTTAAGAGAAGTCGTTAAGTTCTTGCTTTTTTTTTTTGTCAATGGAATTTTGGGGAAGTCTGAGTACCCCGAAGCTTAAGGTCATGATATCCCTTTTTCCCTTCGTTTAAATATTGTTGGTTTTTTGTGTGGTTCCAAGTGCCTGTGTACATCTTGCTCTATGAATCACATGCGTAATTTACAAGAACATAAGGAACCTAAAATTCCAATTATTCCTTTGTGTGTTTTGCATGTGATGCATAGATGTTGATGTTGGAGTCGCAAAAGGTATCACACCATGTTAAAAAATAAGGTCAGTTCACTACTTCGAGGGGAAAAGCCTGGTGTGATGCGCACTTTGGTTGCTGCAGTCCGCACCAGCTTTACACCTCAATGGAAAAACTCTTGCAGGGTTCTGTTAGCTAGTGCAGAGGCACATATGATGTGCACTTCCTCAGGTGCAGTTCGCATGTGGCTCGCACGAGCCAGCAGACCCCTACTTTGTTTTCTACTTCGTTGCATCCCATTGGTTTTAGTTGTTAAATTATTTTTAGGATTTGTTTTACTTTTTGGCTAATAATCTCAGTATGCAGAACATGTCTTGTAACAAGGGTAAATCCGAGAGGAGTTCACGAAGGTCAACAACTCCCTCCTCCTCTAGTCTAACCTCAAAGAGGAAAAAAAGTCTCATCTTTCCATAACCAAGTCTCAGAGAAGGAGAGTGTTTGATTTGGAATGGAGGGCATGAAGGTGATTTATGATCGTGATATTGGTAGGTCCTTCAACATAGAGCAAAGCTTTAACCTGGATGCAATGGGGGATAACCTACCCAACATCCCCACTCTGTTTGCCAACCGACAGTGGCACCCATTTTAGAAGGTACCCGGAAACTACTACAAGGAGTTAGTCTGGGAGTTCTTCGCCTCATTCCAGGTCACACAAGATGCTAAAGTCTACAAAGGGGGTGGTGAAACATTCCTGGCATTGGACTTGGTCTTTGTTCAGGGTAAAGAGATCAGAATCACCCAGTTGCAATAAATGCTATCTATTGGAGCACCCCCATTGAACCAGCCCTCGAGCTCATGGCTAAGCTACTTCTCAAGCGCAAACCTCTCAAATAAGTGGCTCCTCTCATTGCTCCTGATGAACCTCTCTGGGATACTTGAGAGGGTGAAATCCCATGCCAGACTTTGTACTTCGAGGCACGTCTATGGTATGATTTTATCCGCTCCCGCTTCATGCCTTCTCAGAATGAACAAAAGGTCACACATGATGAGGCCATTCTAATAGCTGCAATCATGGTAGGGGATCATATTAATGTTGGTGAGGTCATCACCTTGGTGATAAAAAGTAAGGCTCATAGGGGTGGTGATGCATTCCCCTTTCTAGTGCTAATCAGTAAAGTTTATGCACACGTTGGCATTCCTTACTTTCACTGTGATGCCCCTACTACGGCCATTGGTGTTCTATATCTTGATAAGAAAACTGACCAGGCTGCTCCTCATTTCAAAAGGCGTAGGGTAGAGGTTTCATGGGAAGATAAGGATGATGACTTTGATGTTGAATTACATACCTTTTTTCCTTCTCATCCTGCTTCAGAAACGCATACACCCACTGCCGATTCACCTGGAGAGCAAGTAACCAAATGTGGCCTTCAATACATAGTGGACAAAACATATAGCCATGAGAAGCAGCTGGCCGACTTAGCTACGAAGCTTCCCGGTATGATAAACAAAGTTGTCAAGAATGCGTTGTAAGGGGTAATGGATAAAGTAACCAGATTGTGCAAAAGGGTGGACATCATTGAGTAGGATATCACAACACTATGGAATTATGTTGGCAAAGCAAAGGTTAAAACTCTGATGGTAGAAGAAGATTTGAGCACCTTACCTATACCTCGTCAAAAGCCTGGCCGTATGGATGCCTTATTGGCAGTTTATGCAGATGATTAGGATGTACTACTAGGTACTGAGAATGCCGGTGTGGATGATAATGAGGAACCTGAGTTCTATAAAGCTCTTCATGACTCGACACTTTCTATGCACTCTCGAAAGGGTGGTGCCAGCCTGAGTGGAAAGACCTAAGATGATAAGGCAACAAGTGATGATGATGATGATGAGGTCTAGTCCTCCAGGGAGTTGCATCTTCTTTCCCTTGAGCTATTAGGATTGAGGGCAATGCTCCTTTTATGAGAAGGGGGTGGCCTTACTTGCTTTTTAGTTTAAACTTGCGTCAGTAGTTGCTTGTCTCGAAATAGGCCCACAAAAAATTTTCTCTTGGCAAATTATTTTTGAAAATAAAAGGAAGAAGGAAAATGAATTTTTGAGGAAAAGTATTCTCTTGTCATGACTTGCACACTCTCTCTTTGGCTAGATTGATTCACAAGTAAGTGTGTAATGAACTGGGAATAGCTTGTCGAAAGTCATTTGTCCCAATTGATTTTGAGACTAATGAAAGAAGTCATGTGGCATGATGCCTTGTGTGGTGAGGTTTTACCTTGATTCTCGTGTATGTGTGTCATCTAGAACTTGCCCTGAATGTTATTCAAGGCAAAATTTTAGGTGTGACCAAGATTGGAAGATAACCTTAGGCCCTTTTTAATAGCAACTTCACCCAAATAACTCCCCGTTACATCAATCCTAGTAAACCCCTTTGAGATTGTAATCGTTCTTTGGCACCTGGTTAACATCTTGAACTCTTTGGAATCGCGCTCCACCCCTGGTGGATGTGGCTCTACCTCGACCCTTTCTCCTACCCCTGCATCTACCTCTGACAACCGGGCCCACTGCTGGAACTGCTGCTCTAGCTCCGCCATTTCTTGTGTTCACCATCTGCGGACAGAAGAGTGAACGAATTCAAATACCAATTTGTATCACAAGATACCAATTGGAATCAAGTTATAGCACGAAGGAAGACAGAAGAGATAGTTTTTTGTAAAGTCCCATAGCTACTCGAAGAAAAGTATGGACGTCTCCGCACCATTCCGCAAGACTCTACTAGACTTTCTGTAGAAAAGTACAAAGAGAAGTAGGTTACTATATCTCCACTATTCACAGTGATCATGGAAGAGAATTCAAAAACAACACTTTTGAGGATATTTGTTCACAAAATGGTTTCACCCAAAACTTCTCATCACCTCGCTCACCTCAACAAAATATAGTGGTCGAATGAAAAAATAGATCTCTTCAAGACACTGCAAGAACAATGCTGCTGGACTGCCTCCCTGACCATTTCTGGGCAGAAGTAGTAAGCACGGCATGTGACATGCTGAAAAGATGCTTGATAAGACCTATTTTGAAAAAGACTCCATAAGACTATGGAGAGGAAAGAAGTCGAACATCAGCTAATCCTTTCCTTGTACGTTTTGGATTATGCCTCAACGTGCTATGCCTCACCGAGCCGCTCAGAATGCTGCTCCTCCACTTCTGGCCCCCGATGTCATGAATGAAGAGTTCAGGAATGCCATCCATATGCTATCCCATACCATGGATGCTCAGGCCAATCAGCCGGCTCTTATCCCCTTCTACCCTTAAGGTAGGGTAGTGGCCTGAGTTCGTGACTTTATCCGTATGAACCCACCGAAGTTCTGGGGTTCGAAAGTGAATAAAGGTCCACTAAACTTTGTTGATGAGGTAAGAAAATCTTTGATATTATAGAAGTGGCTGGTGTTAATAGTGTTGAGTTAGCATCCTATCAACTCAAGGATATAGCTCATATCTGGTTCACGCAATGGAAGGAAGCTAGATCTAGGGAGGAGGTCCTAATGACTTGGGAGTGTTTCAAAAGGTCTTTCCTTGATCGGTTCTTTCTGAGGGAGTTAAGTCAAGCAAAGGCCGAGGAGTTTGTGAACTTGAGACAGGGATCCATGACAGTCCAAGAGTATAGTTTGAGGTTCACTCAGCTCTCCAGATATGCTCCTACTATGGTGGCTGACCCACATGATCAGATGAGCAAGTATATATATAGGGTTTAAGATATGGTGAAGAAGGAGTGTAGGTCTGCCATGCTATTGAGTGATATGAATATTTCTAGACTCATAACCCATGCTCACCATATCGAGGGAGACAATCTTAGGGAAATAGCGAGGGAGAACAAGAGGGTTAGATCCGAGGGTTCAGGTTTTTGCCATCAGAGGTCCGGTGGCGGACATCTCTCCTTGTTTCAGAAGAAGTCATCAGGACCCATGCATTCTTCAGCCAGTACTCCTACTCAGGCCCCCAGGCCCTGTCATGATCAGTCTGGTAGAGCTTCAGGTTCCTATTCGCAAGGGAGCGTTACAAAAGCGACACCTTATCCTTCTTGCAACAAGTATGGAAAAAGTCATCTTGGTGAGTGTTTAGTTGGTTCAGGTGGTTTCTTCAGTTGTGGTAAGAATGGAAATAAGATAAGGATTTCCCTTTGGCTAAGAAGGGACAGGGAGGTAGTAGGACTTAGTCTGCCCCAGCAGCATCAGGAGGTCGACCAGCCCAGTATAGCTTCTACTTCTGGTGGTTAGTGCCAGAACTGCCTTTATGTCATGTCCTCACGCTAGGACCAGGAGAGTTCACTAGACATTGTTGCTGGTATGTTGAAAGTCTTCTCTCTCGATGTGTATGCTTTATTAGATCCCGGTGCCTTCTTATCCTTTGTGACCCCTTATGTTGCTTGTAGGATCAAAATTTGCCCTGAACAGCTCTTAGAACCCTTTTATATTTCTACTCCTGTTGGTGAGTCAATCCTAGCTGAAAGAATCTACCGAAATTTCCCTATCTCAATCCTTCATAGAGTCACTTCAACGGATTTAGTAGAGTTGGAGATGAATAATTTTGATGTTATTCTTGGTATGGGTTGGTCGTATGCTTGTTATGCTTCGGTGGACTATCGTACTTAGGTTGTCAGTTTAAAGTTTCCAAATAAACCCGTCTTAGAGTGGCAAGGTAGTTCCCCATCCTCGAAAGGTCATTTTATAACTTACCTTAAGTCAAGAAAGATGATTTCAAAAGGTTATGTTTATCATATAGTTCAGTTTATGGACACAGAGTCCGAAACCCCATCTCTTCAGTCTATCCCTGTTGTGAATGAGTTCCCAAAAGTGTTTTCCAAAGATTTTCCCAGATTCCCTCCTGAGTAGGAGATTGACTTTGGGATAAATATTCTTCTAGATATGAATCCCATCTCTATTCCTCCCTATCGAATGGCTCCCGCAGAACTTAAAGAGTTAAAGGATCAGTTGAAGGATATTCTTGTAAGGGTTCATCAGGCCTAGCATTTTTCCATTGGGTGCCCCAGTTTTGTTTGTGCGGAAGAAAGAAGGCTCCCTTAGAATGTGTATCGACTGCCGTCAGTTGAACAAGGTCACAATCAAGAATAAGTATCCCATTCTTAGGATTGATGACTTGTTCGATCAGCTTTAGGGTGCTAGTTTCTTCTCCAAAATTGACCTTATATCCGGTTATCATAAGCTTCGAGTTATAGAGTGTGATATTCCAAATACAGCCCTCCAAACTTGGTATGGTCATTATAAATTTATTGTTATGTCTTTTGGCCTAACGAATGCTCCTGCAGCCTTTATGGATTTGATGAAATGTGTGTTCAAACAATATTTGGATATGTTTGTAATTGTTTTCATTGATGATATCCTTATCTACTCTTGGAGTGAGGAGGAGCATGCGGACCATTTGAGAGTGGTGTTGCAAACTCTCAAGGATCGGCAATTATTTACTATGTTTAGCAAGTGTGAGTTTTGGATGCAGTCTATTGCTTTTCTGGGTCATATTATGACTAGAGATGGTATTTGAGTAGATTCTCAAAAGATTGAGGCAGTAAAGAACTAGCCTAGACCCACTTCCCCATCCGATATTAGGAGCTTTTTCAGTTTGGCTGGTTACTGCAGGAGGTTTGTGGAAGAGTTTTCTTCCATTAATGCCTCATTGACTTGGTTGACTCAGAAAAAGGTTAAATTTTAGTGGTCCGATCTATGTGAGAAGAACTTTCAGGAATTGAAGACTAGGTTGACCACAACTCCAGTGTTGACTCTACCCGAGGGCCTAGATAACTTTGTTGTGTATTGTGATGCTTCTAGAATTGGTTTGTTTTGTGTTTTGATGCAGCGTGATAAAGTGATTGCTTATGCCTCTAGACAACTTAAGAACCATTAGAAAAACTACCCTACTCATGATCTTGAGTTAGCAACCGTTGTTTTTGCTTTGAAGATTTGGAGACATTACTTGTACGGTGTGCATGTGGATGTTTTCACCGATCATAATAGTCTTCAGTATGTGTTCACTCATAAGGAATTGAATATGTGTCAAAGGAGGTGGTTTGAGCTTCTTAAGGATTATGACATGAGTTTTCTTTACCACTCGGGTAAGGAAAATGTTATAGTGGATGCACTTAGTATATTTTCTACGGGTAGTGTGTCTTCAGTCAAAGAAGGGAAGAAGTAATTGGTTAAGGAGGTTCACAGGCTTGCTCGATTGGGAGTTTGCCTTATAGACTCGACAGAAAGTGGTGTTATTGTTCAGAATGGTTTCGAATCATCTCTGGTAGCTGAAGTGAAGGCAAAGCAAGACAGTGATCCTATTTTGCTTCAGCTAAAGGGTACAGTCCATCAACAAATAGTTGAGGTTTTCTCCCAATGGGGAGATGGTGTTCTTCATTATCAGGGTTGATTGTGTGTACCAGATATCGATGGGTTGAGACAACAGATTCTGACTGAGGCTCATAGCTCCAGATATTCCATTCACACTGGTGCCATAAAGATGTACTGTGATCTATGGGAAGTCTATTGGAGGAATGGTATGAAGAGGGACATAGCCATTTTGTACCTAAGTGCCCTAACTGTCAGCAAGTGAAGGTAGAGAATCAGCTACCGGGTGGCATGATTTAGGATATTGACATTCCTACTTGGAAGTGGGAAGCGATCATATGGACTTCATCACTAGGTTGCCTCATACTCGAAGGCAACATGATTCTATTTTGGTGATTTTTGAGCAGATGACTAAGTCATCCCACTTCTTGGCCGTTAAGACTACAAATTCAGCAGACAATTATGCCAGACTCTACATTCGGAAGATAGTCAGATTGCATGGTGTTCCTTTTTCTATCATTTCAAATAGAGGTACTCAGTTTACTTCCTAATTTTGGTATTTAAGATAGGTCTTGGTACTCAGGTGAAGCTTAGCACAACTTTTCACCCTCAGACGGATGGCCAGGCAGAGCGTACTATTCAGGTCTTGGAGGATATGTTGAGGAATTGCGTGATTGACTTCAAAGGTAATCGGGATGATCACTTACCTCTTATCGAGTTTGCCAACAACAACAACTTTCATTCTAGCATCCAGATGGCTCCTTATGAGGCACTTTATGGTCGGTAGTGTAGGTCTCCTATTGGTTGGTTTGAGGTAGGTGAGCCAGCTTTGATTGGTCTAGATTTAGTGCATGAGACTATAGAGAAGGTACAACTTATTAGGGAGAGATTGAAGACCTCTCAGCGTCGACAGAAACCATATCCAGATGTGAGGAGAAGAGAATTGGAATTCGAGATTGATGATTGGGTTTTTCTGAAGGTGTCACCCATGAAGGGTGTGATGTGATTTAGCAAGAAAGGGATTCTTAGTCCCCGTTTTGTAGGTCCTTATCGAATTCTGAGGAGAGTTGGTCATGTTGCTTATGAGTTGGATTTGCCATCGGATTTAGAAGCGGATCATCCGGTTTTCCATATTTCCTTTTTGAAGAAGTGTGTTGGTGATCCAACCTTGATTGTCCTTTTGGAGGATATGGGTGTGAAGGATAGTCTCACTTATGAGGAGATTCTCGTGGAGATTCTTGATCATCAAATTCGGAGGTTGAGAAACAAAGAAGTCGCTTCGGTAAAAGTCCTATGGATAAATCAGCTTGTTGAGGAAGCTACTTGGGAAGGAAAATCTGCCATAAAGGCCAAGTACCCTCATCTCTTCCCTTCTGATTCTGCTTCAGCTTGAGGTAATAGTTTACTCCTTAGTATGCCCCTATGAACCTACTCCACTAGTTTACTCATGATTCTAGCATGCATTCACATTTTTCAAAGTTAGTTCAGTCATGTTTTAAGTCGAAAAGATCGGTTTTCATGTTATCCTTGAGTTTTCATGTTCTAAATGTGGCTAGGCTATTTTCTCCCTAGTTTTATTGCTTAGTCTTCATTTGAGGATGAATGATCCTAAGGGGGAGATATTGTAACACCCCTAAATCTGAACCAGCTATTTAGCTTAGAACCCAAAGTTTTCTGAAATTTGTTGGTCACGATAGGCAGCCGCCATGGGCGTCAGAGTCCCGACGGCCCGTGGGGTGTGCCGTAGGATTTGACCAGAGTTTTTCAAGAAGCACCCTTCCAGCTGATGGGCGTCCACAATGGGCATCGTAGGTGCGATGTCCCATCGATGCCCACCATCAAAATGGTCCAACGGAATTCTCCCTAGACCCTTCCTTCCTCAAAGAGCGGTCACCACGCGCATCATGATTGTGATGGGTCGTGGGATGCGCCATCAAAACCGTCCATCAGCCCTTCCCTCAACTTATCTTACCTGATGTCTTGGCCCGATGGGCCATCCTGGGTGCGATGCCCATCGGGTAGCCCATGAGGCTGTATTTTCTACAGCTTCTATTTTAAGTCCTAGGGGTATTTTTTAAATTACCCACCCTTTTAACTCTTAAGTGAGGTCATTTTGGGCATTTTTAGAAGGGTTTCTACCCTTATTAGCCTAAGTCATTCATTATTCCCTCATCCACCTACCAAAAGAGGAAAGAATTTCTCCTTCAAGCTCCAAGTCTCAAGCTCGAAGATCAAGTTTCCTTTCTTTTCAATTTTAAGTGGGTTAGCTTCAACCAAGGTATGTGGGTATTCAACAATGGGTTCCTTTCACCCTTGTGCCCAAAATCCAAATTCTAATTTTGAATTATGAACTTGTGATATTAGGGTTTTGATCCAAATTGGGAAAACTTATGCAATCAGTTTCTAAGTATCAATCCATGGTTTCTCATTACTTATTTATGATCTGATTAAGTTTCCTTAAGTAATTTCAAAAGCTCATGCATTAAGGTTGATTTCTAGCATGATTCTATTGAATTGCATATTTTCAAGTGAAGATTTGACATGTTTAGATAACATAGCTATATGTATTTATGAAATTGCATGCCTAAATCCTCAAGTATGAATTTAGAAAGAAAAGTATGTTTTGAATTATGGCTATGCTAAGCTTTAAGAACTTATGGTTTGATTTGCATGACATTAGATATGTCCTTAGGCATTTCAAGCAAGATTTGGCATTAGATATGTCACAATATATGTGAGCAATATGATATGTTTTGAGAGTAGTATTTAGCACCGAGTTGGACAAGGTGAGATTGCCCTTAGTCTCAGAACTGTGTGCCACCATAGGTGCCCTCTGTGGCTTCTGACAGGATCCTGATATGATAAGGTTCTAACATTGACCGGTTAGAACAACCTTTTTTGGTGTGGGTGTATGACATTAGACTCCATGTAGTTCATCATAGTTTATGTCGGTTAAGAGAAACTCCTATATGAAAGTTTTAAGACTTACACTCTTCTATTTCATGTTTTATGTGTTGAATTATGAGATTCGCTTACGATGTCTCTCTTATGTACAAGATCAGTTTTCATTATGTTCATGCATCTCTCACATATTCAGTATATCCTATAGTACTGACGCATACTTTGCGTTGCATCCTTTTATGATGCATATTTAGGCTCTATTCCTCAGGCGCGTGGCTAGTCAGTGCCAGCTTTCTGGACCATCTTGCTAGTGAGTCCTCATCCTTCAAGGACTGGAGTTATGAGTAGTGTTTTTATGTTTCCCGTTGTTCGATTTCCGAGTTAGTTGGGGTCTTGTCCCATCAACTCTTATTTAGATTTAGAGGCTTCATACATAGCTAGTTTGTATTCTAGATGAGTTCCTTGTGGACTTTTTGGCTATATCAGTTATAGATTTCTATCTCCTCTCTATGTATGCTTCCGCTTTATTTCCTTAAGTTATCTGAGTATGCTATGGCAAAAGGTTAATCTAGGGCACTCGTGTCCTGTATCCTGCGTTATTCCTAGGGGGTAGCCTCGGGGCGTGACACCATGATGCTTGCGGGAGACATGATGGGATGTTGCAGAGTCCGTTGGAATGACCCAGCGAAGCTGAGAAGCTAAGGCATTGAGGCTGATGGGATTCCATAATGCCTGTGACAACCATGACACCCCGTCTTAGGTGCCCATGGAAACAAAGCAGCGAAGATATGGAGGAGCCAAGTGTAGCCGACGAGCAACCACGATGGGTGTGACAACTAAGAATTCCTATTGTAGCAGCTCGTGGAAACAAGGCAGTGAAGCTAGAACTCAACCTTAAGGAAGCCCGATGGGCACCCACGATGCCTGTCACATCCACAATGGGTCGTGGGGCATCCCGTCGGATGTGTCGCATCCAGTCAATCCTAGAACAATTAGGATTTGGTCTTTTTTGTGTATAAATACTTCCCCTTAGGTTTTATTTCAGGGATCCCGACATTGTTTTGATATTATTATGTTTTGTTTGTGTTTGGGAGACAACATAACATAAGTTCTTGAGAATTAAAGTTTGTTCTTGAATTATTGAAGTGTTCTTGAGATTTATTCAAGATTCCGAATTTCTTAACTTCTTCTTGTAAGTATATGATCATGATTGTTTTAACAACTTCTGATCACTCACTTATGAACATGAGTAGCTAAATCCACAACTAGTGGTTGTGGGAACCATGAAGGATTAACGAAGTAGGCAAAGTATTTGGTAATTCTAGGGTGGTGTTTATGCATGTATTGTTCTACCCTTCGCTTTGATTGCTTTTTAACAGTGTACAACATTAGAACTCATATTATCTTTACTTGTCAGACCAAGAGGGTAACAGATGGGAAAAGGATTGTTCAATGACATAGATTTGAGGCTACCTACCTTCATCTAATAGCTTGACCGTGTTTAGAAATAGCTAATTTGGGATGCAGGGTAAGGGACCTATATCATACACCCACGGCTGGACCAAAGCGTGTGGTGAAATTCATCTATCTGAGGGACCAACTATTTAGGTGAACCTAACTTACCGATTATGCAAGCGAAGCACCAAGCTAGTTTACTAAGTACAACACCTTACTAAGTTATGAGCTCATGGGGAACACTACCCTAGTCGCTTCTCTTATTAATAACAACCTTTGAAACTGTCGCTTGTTACTTATTATGAATCTAAGTTACATTTAATATTTGTTACTTAAAACCCCCCTTTTCGAGGGAAATAAATGGCTAACAGCGCATGTAAACACTAATCATCCATAGTCCTACCATATTCCCTATGGGATCGACCCCAACCTTCGTTGGGTTCTATATTTGCACAGGGACCTCTTACACTTCTAAAAGGAAGTGTAATTTGGGCGCATCAAATTTTGGCACCATTGCTGGGGAATACGGTTTAGGATTAAGAGAGATTGTGTTTATTTCACTATTAGTTCTTATTTCTTGATTTTACTTTTTTTGTTGTTTTTGTTTTGTTACGCAGGTTGCACATTTGTGCATGCCTAGTACAAGGAGTCAAGGCAATCCCTTGATTCCATATGATCCTGAACTCTCTAGAACTCTAAGAAACATGGCTAAATAGGGAGGGTATGAGACACCAGAACAGGTCACAGCTCGGTGAAGAAGAGCAGAGGAAAAAGGCATGTAGCCCATGCTGCTGAAGATGCTCAAATTGTAGCAGACCTAGCAGCTCAAAATTTAGCAGGTGAGCAAGCAAGGCAAGAACGAAAACAAGCTTCCGGTCAAGTTGCATTTGATGCATAAGCTGCAAGAGATAAGGCAGTAGCTAGACAAAATTTGCCGCAGAATAGAGGCCGACAGATATAATAGCCAAGGCATGCCCCTCGCTACCATGATGATGATGATGATGTAGAGGACTTGGGCATTACTGGACCCATAGTATTTCAACCACTACCTAAAGGAATGAAGTTTGACATTACTAGTACCATTATCCAGTTGCTGAACCTAAAAGGACTATATGCTGGAACGCCTACTAAAGATGCAAATCTACATGTGATAAATTTTATGGGGATTTGCAAAGCTTATAATTGACCAGGAGTGATGCAAGATGCAATTTGACTGAGACTATTTCCATTTTCACTGACTGGAGAGGCGACGGTATGGCTTACAGAATTGCCTGATAATTCCATATACACATGGCACGAGTTGAAGACTCAGTTTCTGGAGCGCTTCATTCCTCCATCAATGATGATGCAGCTGAAGCAAGAAGTCTACAATTTTAAGCAGCTACCTACGGAGGCATTATATGAGACATGGTTGAAGTTCAATAAAAAGCTGAAATAAGTTTCGAAACATGGAATGCCTTCATGTCATCTGATGGAGATCTTATATAAAGCTTTGAATGCCAACACAAAAGCAGTGGCTGACACTGTAACTGGAGGAGCATTCATAGATAATACATATATTGAAGCTGTTGAGATACTTGACAGTGTTACCAAGACCAACAGAGCATGGCATACTAGAGATTCTGAGAGCCCAGCAAGTACATATATGGTTGGTAAGTCCAATGAACTTCAATATTTGCAAGACATCGGACAGGAAGTAGCTAAATTAAAGACAAGCATTGGGTTGACTGCAAAGAAAATTGTAGATGAGGGAGTAGAAAAGGTGAAAACCATTGGTTAGCAAGGGAAAGCACCAAGGCCAGACGATTACTCATCTAATAAGGAGGTTAGTTATCTGAATGATCAAGGAATGGGTTTTTGAGCCTCTGGCCAAAGAAATCAAGGTTGGAATAGAGATAGAGATGACAACTATAATTGGTCAGGCTACACAGATAGGAGAAGAGCTAGAGACAGGGATGGTGACTGTCATAAAAAGGATGGTTAAAAGAATAATAGAAGCGGTCTGTATATCCCTCTTGGAAATTATGATGATAGACCTAAATAACCATCCATGAGGGAGCTGCTCAACAAAGTATTTCAAAAGGTTGATTCTATGAATAAAAGCATGAAAGAGATGAAAGATGACCTTTTAGGTATGACTCAAAAAGTGGAGGCTCATTTTGTTGCCATAAAGCAGCTTGAGACTCAGATGAACCAGATGTCTACTAGTATAAACTCGCGTCAAAAAGATACTCTCCCAAGTGACACCATTCTGAATCCAAAGAATGATCGACAGGTTATGGTTGTCTCTAACAGAAGAGGAAAATAGACTATTGACCCTCCTATGCCTATAGTTGTTGATGAGCCGACTGAGTCTAAAAAGGATGATGCTGAGATTATGGTCAAGTCTGTAGGAAAAGGATAGTGGTAAAGGGCCAAGTGAGAGGAGGCCTTATGATTCAAAAGCAAAGAACAAAGAAGTTTCATCGGTCTTGAAGCCCATGACATTCCCTCCTCCATTTTACCCACAAAGATTGAAGAAAAAAATTGAGGATGGTAAATTTCAGAAGTTCATCTCCATGCTAAAGCAACTTTCAGTCAATATTCCTTTAGTTGAAGCATTGGAGCAGATGCCTGGATATGCTAAATTCATGAAGGATCTGGTGACTAGGAAGAGAATGGTGAGCTTTGAGCCAGTTGATAATTTGAACCATTATAGTGCAATAGCCTCACGTTCTTTGGTACAGAAAAAAGAAGATCCCGGAGCTTTCACTATTTGTTGCACCGTTGGAGCATTCTACTTTGCTAAAACATTGTGTGATCTTGGTGCTAGTATCAATTTGATGCCACTAGCAGTGTTTAATTAGTTGGGCTTAGGAGCCCCCAAACCGACTATAATGCAGCTTCTTATGACAAATCGCATAGTGAAAAGGCCTGTTAGAATTCTCTATGATTTACTTGTGAAGGTTGATACTTTTATCTTCCATGTAGACTCCATGATTCTTGACTGCGAGGTTGACCTTAAGGTTCCTATCATCTTGGGATGAGAATTCCTTGCCACCAGATGTGCGTTGGTTGACTTAGAGACTGGGCAAATGAAGTTCAGACTAAATGATGAGGTAGTTACTTTTAATGTCTACTAGTTGATAAAACATCATGATGACATGCGCGTGGTTTAGGTTATTGATGTGGTTGATAAGGATCAACTAATTATGCCTATTGAGGAGAGACTTGGTGTTGAAACGCTTGCGGCTGTGATTATAAATTTTGATGGAGATGATATTAAAGAGTATGATGAGATGGTTGAAGCACTTGCAGGTATGAGGTCCTATAGTTATGCTCCAAAGAAGCTTGATTTAGAATTAAAGAATAGACAGACCCTGCCTGCCAGACCATCTATTGAGGAGCCTCCATTCTTGGAGCTCAAAGCGATTTCGTCTTATCTTCGATATGTATTCTTAGAAGATAATGAGACCTTGCCAATTATTATTACTGAAGACTTAGGTGAAGGGACAGTTGAAGCTCTGGTTTCTATGTTGAGGAAGTTTAAAAGGGCCATTTGTTGGTCCATTACTGACATCATTGAGATTCCACCTGGAATTTTCACTCACAAGATTTAGCTAAGCCCATATTGCATTCTGAGTATTGAGCACCAGCGTAGGTTGAATCAACCTATGAAAAAGGTTGTCAAGAAGGATATTATAAAGTGGTTGGATGCAGGTGTAGTTTACCCTATTGCTGATCGCAAGTGGGTGAGCCCGGTTTAGTGTATGCCGAAGAAGGGTGAGATTACTGTACTCCCAAATGCGAAGAATGAGTTGATTCTAATGAGGCCAGTCACAGGCTGACTCATATACATGGATTATAGGAAGTTGAACACTTGGACTAAAAAGGACCATTTTTTGATGTCGTTCATGGATCAGATGTTAGACCATCTTGTTGGTAAAGGATGGTATTGTTTTCTTGATGGTTATTTAGGATACAATCAGATCTCGATTGCTCCTGAAGACCTAGAGAAGACCATTTTCACCTGTTCGTATGGGATATTTGCTTTCAAGAGGATGTCATTTGGTCTATGCTATGCACTAGCAACATTTCAGCGCTGTATGATATTTATTTTCTCTAACATGGTGGAGGACATTATTGAGGTGTTAATGGATGATTTTTCTGTGGTTGGTGACTCTTTTGAGGACTGTTTGTCTCATCTCAGTTGTGTCCTAAAGAGGTGTAAAGAATGCAACTTGGTACTTAATTAGGAGAAGTGTCACTTCATGGTGAAAGAGGGTATAGTGCTTGGACATCGGATCTCAAAGAAGGGTATAGAAGTCGACAAGGCAAAGATAGAGGTAATTGAAAATGTGCCTCCACCAGTTTCTGTGAAGGGGATTCAAAGTTTTTTGGGACATGGTGGTTTCTATCGGAGGTTTATCAACGATTTCTCCAAAATTGCAAATCTATTGTGTAAATTATTGGAGAAAGAGGTAAAATTTATGTTTGATGATGCATGTCTGAAGGCATTCGAATGCCTTAAGGAAAAGTTGGACTCTGCTCCCATCATTATTTCTCTTGATTGGTCTCAGCCTTTTGAGGTTATGTGCAATGCTAGTGGAGTGGCTCTAGGAGAAGTCATAGGCCAAAGGCGCAAAAAAATTCTTCATCCCACTATGATAGCAAAGAACTTAACCCTGCTCAAAAGAACTACACGGCTACTAAGTAAGAGCTACTTGTTGTGGTCTTTGCATTTGAGAAATTCATATCATATTTGCTTGGCACCAAGGTGGTGGTGCACACTGACCATGCAGCTCTTCGCTACCTCATGGTGAAGAAGGATGCAAAGTCAAGATTGATTAGGTAGGTATTGCTGCTACAAGAGTTTGACTTTGAAGTCAAGGATCAAAAGGGTACAGAAAATCAGGTAGCAGACCACTTGTCTAGGTTAGAAGAAGAGATGATGCTAAAGCTTGATGATGCACAGAAGATTGATGATTGGTTCCCAGACGAGCAAGTGTTAGCCGCTTCTCATGATTTTATTCTATGGTTTGATGATATTGCCAACTATTTAGCAAGTTATATGGTTCCTCCGGATATATCTGCCCACCAGCGAAGAAAGTTTATGTCTGATGTCAAGAAATATTTTTGGGAAGAGCCATTCTTGTTTCGTGTGTGTGCTGATACTATGATCCATAGATGTGTTCCTGAAGCTGAGATGATGGAGATCCTAGAAGCATGCCATTCATCCCCTGTTAGGGGTCATCATAGTGGTATTCAGACTGCACACAAGATCTTGTAATGCGGCTACTATTTTTCGACTATTCACAAACATGCACATGATTTTGCTAGAGCTTGAAGTAGGTGTCAGAAAGAAGGAGGCATATCAAAGAGGCATGAGCTTCCTCTTACTCCCATCCTTGTGATTGAGTTGTTTGAATTTGGGGTATTGACTACATGGGCTCGTTTGTGATGTCTAATGGGAACCGGTACATATTGGTGGCTGTTGACAATGTATCAAAGTGGATGGAGCCAGTTGCGCTTCCCAACAATGAGGGTAAGTGTGGCACAATATTTTTGAAAAAGAACATCTTCTCCAGATTTGGTACTCCAAGGACAATCATTAGTGACGGAGGCTCTCACTTCTGCAACAAGTTGTTTCGTGTTTTACTTGAGAAATATGGAGTGAAGCATAATGTTGCAACCCCCTATCATCCCCACACTAGTGGGCAAGTGGAAGTCTCCAACCGCGAAATAAAGTCAATCTTGTCCAAGACTGTAAATTCCAACAGAAAGGATTAGTTGTGGAAACAAGATAATGCTTTATAGGCATATCGAACTGCATTCAAGATGCCAATAGGTATGTCACCATATCAGCTTGTATTGGAAAAGCGTGCCATCTTTCTGTTGAGCTAGAGCATAAGGCCATGTGGACATTGAAGAAATTGAACTTAGACTAGTCTGAAGTATTGTTGTAGCGGCTTGGGCAGCTAAATTAGTTAGATGATTTCTGCTTGAATGCATATGAGAGTTCTGCTTTGTATAAAGAGAAGATGAAACCGTATCCTGAAAGTGAAATGTGGGCTGAAAGACTAAGTTTGGGGGGAAATGTAAAGACAACATAGGAAAATGCCTAAGTTTGGGGGTGTATGTGATCAAATGAGGAGAAGAAAAGGAATGCACTTTAAGTGCAAGGTAGCATCTTAGGCTTGAATTGAAAATTGCTCCAAAAGTTCAATCGAATGAGCAAAAAATGAAAATCAAGAATAGGTTCTACCAAACAAAAGTGATACAAGGAGTTTGAAGGATCATGATTGGAAGGGAGAAGATTGGGTTGTGTGAGGGAAAAATAAGGTGAAGTTGAAAATTAAAAATATGAGCGGTGTTCGAAATGATAACAAAGAGCGTTAGGGAGGTGTAGTCACTTGAACCAAATGAAATCCCCACCTTATCTCTAGCCAACATTGTAACCCGCAAGTCCTTGGTGATTCCGAGCTTGGCTAACCTACATTAGTGAAGATTTATATGAAGGGCAAGCCTATGGTTCAACGTGTGTGCACTTGAACTTCCTTGAGAGAGTGAGAGTCTTCTTGCTTGTCCTATAATCCCATGGTTTTGTGAATTGCATGATTGTGAGTGGGATTCTCTCTTATGGTGAGTGACATCATGCACTCCAATTGAAACATAGAGTCTCTATTTCAATTGAGAGGAATGAATGAGACAAGTTGTATGGTGAATCTCGAGGCAAACCTTGACGGTCTATGCCAATTACTTGAGAAGGTTAAATGTCTTGTTTTGAATGACAAAATTCCCTTGATTTTGAATGAAAAATGAAGTCCTTTTGGAAAAGGTTTTGAAATGACCTATTACCTTGATAGTGTGGTGGTTCAAATTGAGATGAGCATTGTAGTTGAGTCTTTTATTTGAGTCTTTTTGTTTATTCTTTTTCTTTATTTTTAGTATAGATTAGTCATTTTTGCCTTAAAGCAATAGTTTAAGTTTGGGGGTTTGATAAGTCGGTAACTTACCAACTTATTGAGCCTTTATCCATGGATTATTTCTATGTTTTAAATAGATTTAGAGGTTCTTATGACATTTATTGTTGTCTATGCAGGTACTTATGATTAATGATGGAAAACAAGGAAATGGACCCAAAAAGAGCTTTAAAGGAGTGAAGTGTGAAGTGATCGGAAAAGATAGAGATTCCTCCCTGAGATGTGGTGCCCATGCGACACGCACAAGCTGATAACGGAAATACAACAAACAAGAAGAAACAAAGGAAAAGATATGAGAACTAATAACTAGGAATTGAAATTATGGGCAACAAGGGGCTAAAACCCTCACCTCCCAATTGATTCCAACAACTAGATACTAATTCAACTCAACTAATCAAGGAAACCTAAATGAAATCCACAAGTGGGAGACCTTCGATTAATTAAGTAAAGAAGTTAAACTAACAATCAAGAGAGTCACCCTAATCACTCACTAATTCCTTAAGGGAATTACACTAAGCCTTACCCTAGCAACTACAAGTTTAGAGTATCAATCTTCAATATGCAAAAACTAGTCTTCCAAAATGAAGAAAAGCTACTACTTATACTAGGGAATAAGAAGACACTAGCTATTACAGTTTTGCCCTTAATGAAGTAAGGGCCTTGTTTGGTTGCCTTCTTTTGGGAATTCTTGAATTCCTCCTTCCACCTCACTTTAATGGACCACCCACACATTGTATGCTTTCCTTTGCATGAACATCGTACGTGTCATCTATACCATCCATGCTCGTGTCAACCATGCTATCCATGCTAGTATCACAAGCTGTGGTGCAGAACACACCTACAGCGCATAGAGCCACAAAAGTCACTGAAGATTCTGCTAAGGGGTGAGGTCATTGTGCGATGCACACAAATCATGGTGTGAACCGCATCTCCTTCGCATGAAGCCTCCAAAATTAGCTGAAGTCACTGGTACACCTGAAGGCGGTGTGTGACGTGCACATCACAAAGTGCGAACCACATGTCATGTTGCATGCCATCCAAAGGGCAATTTTTTGCAGAAAATTAGTGACATTTTAGGAAAGAATAAAAAGTCAAATTAGGCATAATTGTAAAAAAATAAAGGCTGGAGTCCTGAATATTCTGAAGAAATTTTACCTTTGAGAACAAGCTTTACTCTCTAAGAATAAGAAGAGGGTTTCAATCCATTCTCTCTTCCAAATCTTGGTTAACCATTTGGTACCCAAATTGAGCTTAGAACTTGAGATTATACTTGAATGAAGAGGAAGTTGACATACCCATTTGGTATATCTCTTTCCTTTATTATGAGTAGCTAATTTCAATTGTCTAGGGATGTGTTGATAATGGGTGCTTGACAAATGGGTGCGGGTGTTGTTAATTCTTAGTTATAATTGCTTATTTGACATGGGTCTAGTAGTTTCACCAATTTTTAATCCTAAAATTGGTGGTTGCAAACATTAATTTTCATTACTTGACTATGTTGTTGCTTGAAAAAGAATTTCATAGTGTCGGATGTTAAATTACTAGTGGGAAATTGGGACTCCATTCAAATTTGAGGCTAGAAATAGCTCATATCGACGGAATAACCCATTTAAGGGTCTAAGCTAGAGATAGTGTGACCTCCCCATGCTTGATCTTGGTTTTTTGATGATTTAACATATTGTTCTCTCACTGGGATTATCGGATATATGGTTGTTGATCGAGAGATAAACAACCATACCCATGACCAAGGCTACGGATTTCAATGAGCGAGAATAAGTGTGAATAGAAAAACACCCTATCCCACATTAAAGCCCCATTAGATACACATCCTTGGTCGTCTACTCAATTTGGTACACCTATTTTACTTTCTTGTGTTGCTATAAATTTTTATTGTTGTGACAGAATCCAAATTCCCCCAATCTTTTACTTTCATGTTTTTAAACATTTACTCTCCTAGTAAAGCCATTTCAATACAATCTTTGTATTGCTATCATTAAGTCTCTGTGGGTACGACCCCGACACCTGTTGGGTAATTATAAATGTGTTTTTCTTGACAATCGTCGTTACCTCCATCTTTGGGGAGTACGTTTGACCATTTATCAATAACATAGGCAAAAGTCTAGGTTTAGGGGTGTATGTACCCAATGTGGAGAAGAAAAGGGATGCACTCCAAGTGCAAGGTAGCACCTTATATTTGAATTGAAAGTTGCTTCAAATTCAATACAATGAGCAAAATGAAAAGAAAATAATTTGTGTTACCAAGTGAAGGTGATATAAGGAGGTTTAATAATTAGTGTGAAGGGAAGATCTTGGGTTGTGTGAGGGATAAATAAGGTGAAGTCAACTTTTGAAAATGTGAGTAGTGTTTGAAATTATAACAAAGAGCGTTAGGGATGTTTAGTCACTTGAGCCAAATACAATCCTCACCTTAGCCCTACCCAACATCGTAACTCACAATTCCTTAGTGATTCTAAGCTTGGTAACTCTATATTAGTGGCGAATTACATAAAGGGAAAGCATATGGTTCGATATGTGTGCACTTGAACTTCCTTGAGAGAGTGAGAGTATTTGTGATTCTTTTGTAATCCCTTGTATTGTGAATTGCATGATTGTGAGTGGAATTCTCTCTTGTCGTGAGTATGCGCATCATGCACTTAAATTAAAACATGAAATCTCTATTTCAATTGAGAGGAATGAATGAGATAAGTTGTGTGGCAAATCTCGAGGCAAACCTTGAAGGTCCATGCCAATTACTTGAGAAGCTTGATCTTGTTTTGAAAGGAAAATTCCCCCATTTTTGAATGAGAAATGAAGTCCTTCTAATCAAAGTTTTGAAATGATCAATTGCGTTGAGAATGTGGTGGTTCAAATTTAGATGAGCATTGTAGTCAAGTCTTTTTGTTTGATTCTTTTTATTATTATTTTTCTTAGTTTTTAGAGTGGAGTAACCATGAGTGCAACCCATGTGTTTTAGAGCATAATTCATTCCTTACTCTGTGAGTATCTTGTTTGAGGACAAGCAATAGTTCAAGTTTGGGGGTTTGGTAAGTTGGTAATCTACCAACTTATTGAGTCTTTCATCATGAATTATTGCTATATTTTAATAGATTTAAAGGTTCTTATGGGCTTTATTGATATAAATGCAGGTACTCTTGTCCAGAAGTAGAAAACAAGGAATTGGACCCAAAAGATTTAAAAAGGAGTTGAAGTGTGAAGGTGATCAAAACAGATGAAGATTCTGCCGAGAGGTGCGGACGCTGTGCAAAACACACAATGGCTGGTGCGTTCTGCACCCTCCTTCACACAGAACCCAAAGTTGGCTAAAGTCACTAGTTCACTGGAGTAGAGTCGCGCGATGCACACAGTGGCTTATGCGATTGCACATCGGGTCGCACGTCTTCCAAAGGGAATTTTTTTCAACTTTTATGTGATGATTTAGGAACATTCTAAAATCCAATTTGGGCATTGCACTCAATAATTTTTTACAGTTTTGGATAGTTTTGGAGAGTATTCCATTGAGGGAGGTTCCCAAGGAAGATAGAGACTACTTGTCATTTCTCTTCTTCAACCTTATGAATCCACCATTAATTGTACAAATTGACCTTGGATATTGGATATACGCTTACAATGAATGGAAATTTGAATTACTCAATTGGTATAATCTCTTATTTTCTTAGCATGAGTGGCTAGTTTCCTTGTCTAGCGGTATGTGTATGATGGGTATTTGATATTGGGTATGGGTCTTACTTAATTGTCTTTATAATTGCTAAATTGATATGGGTCTATTGAATTCTCCATGTTTTAACTTTAAAATTGATGGTTGCAAACATTGATTGAAATTGCTTGGTTGTGTTCTTGCTTGAGAATGAGGTTAATAATTTTGGATGAGAATTCAATAGTGGGTACTTAGGATTTCCACCTAGATTGAGGCTAGAAATAGTTTAATTGCCAGAAAACACCCATTTAAGAGTCTAAGCTAGAAATAGTGTGACTTCCCCAACCCTTAATTGGTTGGTTTGTGTTGAAACGATAGTGCTCAAATAAAGACCATCGGATAAATGCTTGGAAGATCGAAAGATTGACATTCATGACTAAAACCAATGCTACCCAAATCGTTTATTAAGAATTAGCATAATTAAGCAAGTACCTTAATCCATGTTTAAGTCTTGTAGGAAATATACCCCTAGTCATCCTCTCTCTTAATTCAAATCCATTTTTACTTTATTGTTTTGTTTGAATTGCGATTGTGTCATATTCCCAATTCCCTGATTTCCCCTTTTTTTACTTTTTATGTTTTTTGAATGATTACTCCATTATTGATTGATATACGACAATCTTATAGGCGACTCTACCAATTTTATGTGGGATCGACCCTGACTCCCATCGGGAATATAATTTTTTTTTTCTCTGATGATTGCTATCACATCCGTATGGAGAGTGTTAGTTGAGTGTTATCAAATTGCGCCTTCGACAATGAAATCTACATGGATCGACCTTTAGAAAACTCATCCCCACCTTATCAACCCAATAAAAAGAAGAATGCATTGAATCACTATGGTCATGGATGCCACAATCGAAGAGAACCTCCCACGAATCATTTGAAGTAACCTGCTAAACCCCCAACTCTGGAACCCCACTCCAAAGATAAGTCATGCACCTTCCCATGTCCTTAAGTAGTCTTAAATTTTTTTGACGAACACACACAGGTAATAAAAACTAAATATGTCGAGAACCCAAGGCCACTCAATTTCATAACCTGAATAGAACACCCCATGGAGACATACTAGATTTGGCAACCCTCGCTATTAGAATATTTTGGAGCAGTCCTTTTACCCCCATAACTCTGCTGGCGTCACTCAATAAGGCAAAGAAAGGAATAGGCCAAGTTCCCAACCCAACAACGATGCCAAAGTCAAAACTCAACCAGACTGAATACTAAGGGAAAAACCGTGGAAATAACCTGGGTACCTACTAACCACCTAAACTGATCAAGTAATGAAGGTCAACTCTAGTCTCCTGAGTATAAGCAGAACTATATGATACCCACTTGCTTTCCCAACACGACGCTCCTTGAGACAAAACAACTTTCCTTGGCACATAGCTATCGGTACTGCACCATACTAACTGAAAGGTTTGAGGCATAAGCTAGATGATGACCGCAGAAAAACCACCCCAAACCACTAGACATTAAGATACTCAGACTAACTCTTGAATAACAATGAAGACCATCAATCAAGTTAACAAGGCCTACCCACGTGACATATCCCCAGGTAGTCACCTCCCAACGGTGATGCACCCGATCCACTACTAAAAGAATCCTTCTATGGGGTAGTTACACGCATAGGCACTACAAAACTCAAATAGTACATCCATATGAGAAGTAGGTAGACAGATATATATATGAAAAGGAAGAACCCCAAGAAACCAATACAAGAACTAGCAGATGATAAAGACGATCGTAACTGTAGTAATGATATTTGGAACCTCCACCTCTGGCCTACCAAGAGAGGCATAGAATTGTTTGCATCTACCTCTAGACTGAGTAGTCGATGTTAAAGGATCAATCTCCCCATGTGGCAGACACTCTCTAGAAAAGTGGCCAATCACTCCACAATCATAACAACCCGAAGATATTCTGCTCTGACGTAAGGTGCCTGTAAACTCGGGATGGCTACTTGAACTGCCTGGCTGAAAGTCACCTCTAACCATTTAGGGACCACCCCTACTACCCTGCACACCACCTCTAGCTAGTGGCATTAGAACTCGATGAGGGTGAAACTCCATGAACCAGGGACAATCCCTAGCAAAATTCCCTGACTCACTATACACATAGCAACCCTTACTAGTTGAAGTTCAATAGGAAGATCTCGTTGAACCAGATGGGCCACCATGGCCGAGATACCCATAATACAAACCTCACAAAGTCTGACTTGAACCTTGTGGTGCCACCTGAACTGGCCTTCTAGACTGAGAGTAGTGAAACTGACATGTGCAAGTGAATCACATACCGTACTAAGAACTATGAAAACTACCCTGATAGAAATGCCTCTTACTAATGCCTCAATATGCCTCACAACACAACCCCTCCATATCCCATGCATGATCAACCACCTGAAGAAAGGTAGTCCCAACTGCCACCAAGTGCTCTGTCTCCAAATGGAGCAGTGAAATCAACCCTCTAAAAAACCCTGCACCCTCTTAAAACTCTCTCGAACTCGGTAGGAATAGTTCTAGAAATGCATCTGGTCATCTCGGGAAAACTTGCCTCATACTCAAAAAATGACATAGAACCCTCTTGGAGACTTGCAACCTCAACCCTGGCCATAGCACCACTCGAAGAACTAGGTATTGCCCATGCATGTGACACACCTTCTTGAAGACTCACACCCCTAGCCATGGTGTCTTGAAGAACTGAGGTGTCCATGAATCCTATAGTAGACTGGGATGGCCTTGAACCCCCTGGCTAAAGTGGTAAACTCTCAATCTGAAACCTTGTCACTGGAGGAAACACTATAGAAATAGGCACAGAAACCTCGTCATCACTTACTGTCGTACTTGTCCTAATAACCCTTTGAAGGAATGGGACAAATAAAGTTTAGAAGTTGATAGGGTCAAGAACGCATGATAAGGTGTCAAAAATAGGGAAATTATCCTAAGAATGCCATGTAGCCTCCCGCAAATAGGATACAGACGTCATTGTACCAATCTGCGAGACTTTACTAGACACTTGCTCTTGTACCAACGACACTGGTGAACCTAGAGCTTTGATACCACTCTGTCACAACCTAATTTCTCTAGTCGTGATGGCACCTACTATAACCCACAAGTAGGTAAGCCAAACCATTAGACCAAAACTATAAGTAACAGGCAAACACGAGAACAAAATGAAAGCAAAAGCAGAGTAATAAAAGCAGAAGATAATTGAATAAGCATAAATAAAGATAGGAAGAAGAGAGAACAAAATATACAAGATTTTCCCCAAGACCTGGTATTAGTCCATATAAGAGCTGCTACAACCTAGATGCACTAGATAGACACAATAAATATATAACAGTCTCTGAAAGTACAACAGAAGACTAGTCTAAAAATAGAAGGATATGGTTCAACTTTGGTCGCCGAGAGTTCACCTTGTATCTCAAAACAACAACACCGCTCGAGGACAACGTCAATGGCGATAACCCACACTAAGATTTGCATTAGAAAAAGATGCAGAAGTGTAGTATGAGTACCAAAATCAAACGGTACCCAGTAGGCATCATAGGCCGATTGAGCTCAAATAATAAATAAGTATAAGTAAATGCGAATATTCTAAAGGTAAGAAAATAAGGGGTCAGAAAATGGATTAATCTTCCAAAACTAGACAATTTACGATAACTACATGAGAATAACCTAATAGGAGATATAAAGTGACTGTCTAACTAAATAACATAGGGGAAATCATAGGATATGCACCTCAGGAGATACGAGTGACAACAAGTAAACCCAACTGGACCCCCTTATGACCATAAGGTACACGCAACAACCAATAGATAAAATTGGGCCCCCCACAAGCCTAGAGGATACAAGCATCATGCAATAAAAGCTAGCAATCAACCTGATGGGTAGAGAAGGGATGAAAAGATGTGCCATGATATGTGGTATGAGATGGGTGCAATGCTATGTATGGTGAATGTAGTAAAAGTAGACAACCCCGAAGAACTAATTTTCAAGAGGCCCCGTGGGCTCCCCAAATCTCCTCGTAGGCCACCCAAAGGTTCAACTACAAATGCAAAAAGTAAAATCTTGGATATGGACTCCTCGGGCATGCAAACATGAGTACCAGTAAAACCACCCAGAACATGTGTCTCCTTGGGTATGCAAGTTTAAATAATCAATAAAACCATCCATAACAGGGGTCTTCTCGGACATGCAAATTTTAAATAGTCATTTAAATCATCCGAAAGACGAGTCTCCTCAGATATGCAAGTTTTAGGAAATCAATCTTTCAAAAAAATAGGCCAAATAAGCCAAAAGTCATTTAACATATTCCATAAAATCTTTTTTTGACTGAAAATAATATTTCAAAAATAAAGTCAACCATATGCCATGCTAAAGTACGGATAACAGCCAAAGAGCACAACCAACCAAATCATATCACACAAAGGACAACCAAATTCTATGCACTAAAGTAGGGGTGCTATCCTATGGTAGATGCTATCGGGAAAACACTACACTAACTCTCAAACCTAGGAGAAAATCAACCTAAAGTGGCCAACTAACTCAACAATTAAGCTAAGCCAAGCAACAAGTCGAGACTACACTAACTCGAACCATTCACCGAAGTTATACTAAAGCCATCCACAAACCATAAATGAAGAGAAAAAGAGGATTTATACTGACCTGGTGTCCCGCTTCCATGTCCTCGGTCCCATAATATACAACACACCAAACTAAAAAGTAAAACAAGGAAAAAGTGATAAAATATAGAAAACAACAGGAAAAAGGCTACTCTACCGCGATGTCCTCTCCTAATCCTATACTAAGGATCCCTAATCTAGTCACCCCAATCTACCACCAACCTAAGCTAGGTTAAGGTAAGGATATCTATACCCAGAACTATCATGAAACTATGACAAATACCAAAGAAGGATCTACAACCTAAGCTAAGGATTTCCAATCGATATTTTACCCTAAGGCCTCTAAAATAAGCTATAAGAATTTAATACCTAAGTTGATGTATTCAACCACAATAGCCCACCCACAAATTAGCAATATACCATACAAACACCTTATAAGAGCTAAGTCTAAAAGTATGTAAGTCATTACCTACCTGGAAGCCAAACACGCCCGGACAATCCACAAGACTGGAGCCTATCTCCCTCGAAAAACCTTCAAAAGCTGCCACGCTATTATAAACATGATCTAGGAGTCAAGATGAGAATAATGACACTCATATTTCTATATGAACTTTTGGAAATCTGTTCCAAAAATGACCCTTGGTGTAATACCTCGGGTGTTCTAAGGTTGTCCTCGTCCCACATCCAAGGCTTACGAGCCTAAATTTTGATAGTTTTATCGTAAAATTATGTGTCATTCAGAATATATGATTTAAATTTGAATTTTATAAAAAGAAGAATATATTCTTATTACCTTTCTAAAATGTCATAAATATTTTTGAAAAACTCTTTAGTTATGATATATTTGTGTATGTATTTATTTTATAAGAGCTTTATAGTTTATTTATATTTTGACGGAGATAGAATCTAGTTATATTAAAAAATTATTATTATTATAAGAGGTACTTTTTATTCAAAATAAATTTTTATTAATAATGATATATTTAAAAAATTGTATTTATTTTACCATGAACCTACGTAATATCCGAGTGCATATATAGAAAGATAAAAATTTATGTGGAATCAACCCTCCACTTCCACGTGGAAGTGGAGTAGATGGACAACAATTTCCAAAAGTAATTATAGCTACTCTTTTTTCAATTTTGTATGCCATTAAAATAATACAGGAATAGGTGTAATTAATGTGTGTGTCGGTCAAGTAAAACCCCTTGCTACTGCAATGGTGTAATTAATGTATGTATTGTATACTATTATAAGTCTTCATCAATATTTATTACATAAGGCAATGGTGTGTTATCTACTGCATATATATCATCCATATAGACTAGTAAGCCATCACTTTCTAAGAATTGGTTTTATTCTTAATTTGAATGCCACACCTACACTGCCAATAGAAATAATGCATACAAATGTCATAATCATTTTGCGGGTGTTCTTGGAAACAAAGGATTTTTTACTATATGGATCATGATAAGAGGAATCTTGAGAGGAAAAGTATTTTGATACCTTACTTGACCATCGAAGGAAAATCAATTATCTACATCAAGTTATTCAAGTTCAGATTCTAGGTATGTAAAGGCTATTATTTTCTTTTTTGGCATGATTACATAAAACTTGTGATTTTCGAGTCTGGCGTATTTTGAAGTATTAATTATTAGATATTTTTAAATTTTCTAATTTTTAAATTGGTAATGATATTACTTCTTGTTAAAAACTCATATTCCGTGATGTCGGTTTCATCTCAAGTTGAGAAGTAAGAGGTTATGTGTATATTATTCTGATGATTATGTGATTGTCTGGATAATCGTGGTAAATAGTCCTATGAGCCATAATATTTATGTTTAATTTCGTAGTCATTATGCAGTAACTCAAATTAGTTGTAGTACTGTTCGTTTTCGTTTTCCTTTTCCCGCCTCTCCTATTCCCTGAGAAATGAATAAATACTAGTATAGATATTTACATTTATGGAAGAGGATTGATCTACCATTATGGGAAAATGTGTCATAATATATTATATGATAGTGGGGATGTTCAATAATGATGTAAATAAATTGATGAATTTAAGTTAAAAGATAAACTAAATGCTAAGCTTCGGTCGCCAAGAGCTCACCCACAGTCTGGGACGGCCGAAAATCTCCCTCGCACGAGTCTACATGAGCTAACGGTGATGGACTACACTAGGATTTGCACCAGAAGATGCATAGTGTAGTATGAGCACAAATTTCTAACCAATGGGTACCCAGTAGGTATCATAGGCCGACTGGGCACATATAACATATAAGAGCAGTAATATAGCAGAATAGAAGCAAGTAGTCACAGAAAGCAACGAATAAATACACGGAAGCTAGCACAGATGATTACAAAAAGAAAACAAGAAACTTGGCTAGCTACTAGAATATATATCACACACACAAGTGTAAAGAAGGAATAACGCACCTGGGATCCTTGCAATAACAATATATATAGAAATTTTTAGAAATAAACAGTATACCGATAACATCAAGTGAAAGAAGGGAAGGAGAGAAGCAAGTAATCTAATCATTCTTGAAACCCAATTCTACTACTAAAATATGCTAATAATCCAAGTAGAACATGAAGTGAACAAAAATACAACCATAATCAGTGCCAAAGATGCGATAGGGTAATAATAAATCAACCTACAGTCCCAACGGTGTCTATACATCCGAGGAACATAAACAAGTGAAGAAAAACCCTCCAGCATCCCATACTACTAGAGTGTACACTCAGCAAAGAGCAAACAAGGGTGGAATCGCAAACAAATAGATGATATGATGCAGTAGTGAAAACTAGGTGGAATAGAAACCCCATATGTACCTCCTCCAGTGCCAATGGGCCCAGTAGGTAGGATCCATGGAAGGACATGGCCCGTATACCTCAACTACACCATATACCCCTCCTCCGACACACTCAGTACATAGCCTCTGGTCTAAATCGGCAAGGTCCATGGAGGTCCTCAACCACATACTAACTCTCGTAATGTAAAAGTAACAGTCCGGGGTGAATCTTGATCCAAAGTAGTAACCCATTCCCGAAATACATGCCCGAAACCTATTTGGGTCTAAATTGGTGAAATAAGTCTCAAAAGCCCCTACAGGGGTGCTCGAATATAACTGGGTCTAAAACAGTAGTAAAATAACTCTGATGCTTGGCCTAACCAAGTCTAGTACCACCTCTAATCAATAGTAAAATAGGTCTACCACTCTGGACCCACCGGGTCTAGTAGTAGTCTAAAAATAGTAGTAAAATCAACCTATCAACTTTCTTACCACAAGAAGATCCATTAAAAATCATTTTCAAACCCTTTATAACCACATTTACCAAAAATGGGCCCTCGAGGTCATGCAAGGTTTAGAATGAACCATCAATAGTGGGCTCGAAACCCAAACCATAGTAAAACATGTGAAAACCTCTTTATATGCATGAAAATGACATGCTAAGTCACATACAGCAGCCCAACGACTCACAATCAACCTATCGGCCCTACAGAGGCTCTAATTGCTCTATAACACATATAACCAACCTATGATTATGATACCAATGCCCGAGACTCATGGACATTCACAAATAACCCACCATCTATGGTTCAGAGTCAATACAAGGTCTTGCAGGACCCCAAGGGTAATAATACCATCTACAACAAACACTACAATCATCGAAGAAAGAAAAATGAGCCAGACATGAAGAAGCGGACAAGGTATGTGGTGCCAAGCTAATAAACTCAACCCAAGGATGCTAATTAGTACAACTATATCCTATATATGCAAACTCTATAGAAGTTAAACCATAAGCTACCTATCATCCTATGATAAGATGTTGGAACAACGATGTCCAAGCCCGAACTGCTCTAAGAAGATCCGAATGGAAATCAAACTATCAAGAACATAAACTATACGTTAAAATGAGACTAATGATACCTATATTGCTATAACTATAGCTAGGTTAGAATTCAAGTAACCAGTGGACTTGTGGGCCCTGCAACCCGAGGCCAAATATGAACGAGAGCAAAATGATCACAATGATCCAAGGAGTGCATGCCCAGAAAAAAATTGTGTAATAGAGCACGATTTTGGGCCTAAAACAACCCACTCAAGCTATGAGAACAAAGAGAGAAATTAAAGGGATGAAATCAGAAATTAGCAAAGCGATTTACTGAAATAATGATGGGAAAATGATCACAAACCAATGGTGAATCTACTCCAAGAAAATAGTGCCCAGAAGTGAAGAAATTTGAGTCTTGGGAGTTGTTATCAATGGTGAAAATAGAGTTGGGTTTTAAAATGAGAAGAAAGAATGAACAAGCCAACTTATAGTTGCTAGCCATGGTGCTGCCTACGCAGCCATATGTACGTGGGAGGGCAGTTGTGCACCCAAAATCCAGGCGCTGGCCAGGCCAGGCATTTGCCTAGCGCACACGCGGCCAGGCCACATCGCACGCAGGCCTGCAGATGTGGCCAGAGAATCACCTCGGCAATGGCCAAGGAAATGGGGTAGCTGGCATTACCCTATACATAGGAGGCCATGCCCATGCATAGACAACGGGCATGCTGGTGCCATGACAGCAACCAGCTGCCAACAACCAAGCCAAAACAAGATTTTTCTCTGACAAACCCTCGAGAACACATCTGATGTCCCGCGAACACAAATGAGAAGATCTATTTGACTAAAAATTATATTCCAGACTCAACGGAATTAAGAAAAATCCCAACGAGAGTCGATTTATCAAAAAGTGGACCCCACACCCAAAAACCAACATTTAGGCCAACTTTTCCAAAATAGAACCCCATGGCCTAAAACGAGTCAGGAAGCCTCGGGACCCGAACCATAGGTCCCCCTAGCCTCAATTCAAAATTCCACAGATAAAAGAACGGTAAGAATTTACATCCAAGGATGTCTTCTCCGAATATTGACCAAAGTCAAACTTTTAAGTTCAACTAGCTAGAAAACACAAAAAGTCACACCAAACCAAATTGAGAGCTCCCAAACCCCAACCAAGGGTCCATCTAGACCAAAATCCATACTCTAGAGCTAATAGAATGTCAAAATTTGATTTTGAATGCATTTACAAAGAATGTTGATCGAAGTCAATGAATTCCTAAGTTATAACTCTAAAACAGGGAAATGGTCATAATGACCAAACAAACAGCCAAGGCACTGAACCACCGGTCCCAGCAAGCCATAATGATTTGGGGCTACTACAGGAAAGATCTAACAGTACAAAGAAGCATAAATGCTAAAATGACAAGAAGAGTCATTACATATAAGAACCATTGCCATATAGATATGGTAACACAAGCTAGTGCGGCGAGCATATCCCATGTTTCCATAGTATGAGGGAAATGGTATTGAGGCCTACAACAACAATTTTTTACCTGTTTCCATAGGCCCAATTTCTAGTAGTGGACGCTACAAGAATACTCTAACAGTACAAAGAAAGCAAAAATATGGGAATGATTGAAAGGGCCATTACATCAATTGGTTGTCTTCTAGTAGCAACAATCAAGTTATAATTCTCCTCTTCTTATTATTTTTCTTCTTCTTCTAATTTATTCGTAGCTGATTGTCGGGAAGGTGTTGGCAATTTTTTTCATTGCTCTATTTTAGTTTTGATTTATATACCAATTATCCTAAAGTTGTTGTTAAGGTCAATTGTTGTTGTTCTCTGTATCTATGATGTTATTCACATTGTGTGGTTTTGGTATTTGTATTTTAGAATCTGTATATGTGTGTGATTTTATGTATGTGTGGTTTTTGTTTTGGTATTCAAATGTTGTGGTTTTGGTTTTTGTATTCAAATATTGTGGTTTTAGTTTTAGTTTTTCTTTTAGTTTTGGTATTCAAAGGTTGTGGTTTTGATTTTTGTTTTGGGTTTTGTATTCAAATATTGTGGTTTTTGTTTTTGTTTAGGTTTTGGTATTCAAATGTTATGGTTTTGATTTTTGTTTTTGTTTTTGTTTTTGGATTCAAATGTTGTGGTTTTGATTTATGTATTCAAATGATGCGGTTTTATTTTTGGTTTTGCTACTGGTATTCAATTGTTGTGGTTTTGGTTTTTGTTAGGTTTTGGTTTCAAATATTGTGGTTGTGGATTTGGTTCTCTGTATGTATGATTTTATTTAAAATATGTTTGGTTAATGTTATGAATAATAATACTATTATCAACTTAACGAGCTCTTCGAAGTTACTTATATCACGTTCAATGTTATGGTTTTTCATGTAGCGTTGATTTTTGAAAATGGACTGAATTTTGTCATTGAACAGCCTGATGCTAGTATAATAGTGATCATTCTTAAAGGGACTAACTTGAGTCTGCAAGGTAGTTAATGACTCTAAGTTGTTGTCTTTGCCTAAATTTTAGAATATAAGGTTAAGTTCAAAATTAAAACATTGTAATGCATCTGGAAAATCAAAATCTCTTCAAATTTAAGTAATGCATCTGTAAGACAGATTTTGTGAACATATGTTGTTGTGCACTTGCCCTTGACCTTGTAGTATGTGTTGGTATGTTTTGCACTTCACCTTGACACTTCTAGTATATTGAAATGCATCTGTTGGTATGTTTATTAGACATTGACACTTCTTGTCATGACCCAACCCCTGCGAGTGGCACCTATCTGAAACCCCCGAATGAACGAACCAATATGCAACTCAACACTTAGCAAAACTAACAGCTCAAACCAGTTTGCATTAAAAATAAAGTACTATCACTCACATCTAAACCAAAACTAATAATATTCTACGGAAATTACCCTTAGAAACTAAAGGTAATCGTACCAAAACGTCTATGAAATGTCTAGAATGGGGATGCCACCCCAAAAATAAATAAGAGTTTAAGTCCATAAATAGATATACTATAACTACACTGGAAGAAAATAAGATAGCCCGACAGAAGTAGATCACCCTTACAATCTGGAATCGCTGGGACTATATCTGAGTTCGCGTAGGAGCCACCAGAAGATGTCATGTACTCGTAAAAAGAAAACAAGTGCAGAATTAGTACACAACCATCATGTACTGGTAAGATCATCGTCCAGCTTCAACAAAAAATATAGATACAATAAACGAAAACTGAGTAAAGTAGCACAAACATGAAAGACAACCAGTAATATATTTCCAGACTCTTAGTCTACCTTCTAACTTATAAATCATATGAACAGGTTCAACAACCATTTAAACAATGAGCAATAACAATAACACTTTACCCTTTTTACATCACCCGAACCCACTAAGGATTCCTACACAAATATCTAAGTGTTAACATACAATGTTCGATCTACCCCCAGGTCCATACCCATATTCAAGTGTACCAATTCGGCCTATCAAGGAAAAATCCCAGTCTACTCATGGAACCATCAACAAACACAATGAACAATGCATAATTAAACCCGTACTAGGCATGGTACTTTAGCCAACCAATACAGAACATGTACCAGGCATGGTACCTGAGCCAACTATTAGTATCCCATACCACGCATTGTACCTGAGACAACTTAATCTCACACAAAGCCAACAATCAACAATTAAGTGAACAAAACACACTTGTAAAACCAACAAGCAATAATCAAGTTCATTTCACATTATTGACACCCCAAATGCTTGGAAATTCATAACTTCATTCCCTCAGCATGCAAGCACGTACATCATTGAACTAAAGATACATGTATATACATTGCATTTGGTAAGACAAGAACCACCACCTACCTCGAATATCCTGAAACTTTACTGGGCCGAAGACTTCCCATTTTCGGAAGCTCTCGCTTGATCTTGGTCTAAAAACAAGTACATAATATACTAAAATCAGTCCAAATGGCCTAAAACACCCGGATTTTTCTCAAATCCTAATCCCTAGGCTAACCCATGAACATTCCACCCATCCCCAGGCTTTCCCACCATCAATTCACCTAGAAACTACCATTTAGCAGTTACATTTAGCGAATAATGGTGTTTTAAACATGCATAAGCAATAACAATCAAAACTCACAAATTCTACACCTACAATTTCCCTTTTCCATTGAATTCTACCATCTTAGGTTATTTCGAATGTTCCTCCAAGCCCGAGATTATGGTTTATAAGGTATGGGATTCAGAATATGGATATGGGGAATGAAAACCTTACCTTTTCAATCGAGCTTTGTGGAAAATCACTAAAAATTGCCTCTCTTCACCTATGCCCTTCCCTAAAATGTTCTACATAAATTCTGAATGTTTTTGGGGAAGTTTCTACTTTAATCCCGACTAGGTCCTCTATAGAAGTTTGTACAACGCTATAGCGATGCCGCCAAAGCAGAACTAACAGCTATATGAGTGTAGACTAACATTGACTTCTGCTATAGCGGGAATTTCTCTGTTATAATGGTGGCCGCTATAGCATAGTGTCAACTTCTATAGCAGTTAACACGAGATAGAATCTCAAAAAATCCCCTAAAAGTGCCCATTTTACAACATACCTTAAATCCTGACATTCGAGAATAATTCTTTCACGTCAACCTTAATACCAAGAGTTCTACTTACCCAAATTTATTTTTGAGAAGTCACTCGGACTCCTTAATGTCTTAGCTAATAGAAAAATTAGCTAAACACAATATACATTACCCAATCCTCACCCAAATTGCCCTAGACCATACCTCACTCAAAAACCATCTGATACTACCCTAGCCCAAAAATTCCAACTCCTAAACCCAGAAGTTTTCTAACCCAAAACATGGTATGAAAGGTTTACCCATAACGATAGACCCGGTCATTACAAAAGATACACATGTCCTTCTCAAACCCAAAGAGGGAAAACATAGTGTATGAATGCTAAAAAAATATGAGGGTACTCGTCCCGCATGTCCTTCTCAATTTCCCATGTGGCTTCCATTAAACCTTTACCGACCTCATCTCTTTTGTCCTTAATTTACGGACATCCCGATCAAGAATCACAATCGGATCCTCTGCGTATTGAAGATCTTTGTCTAGCAAAATGAAATCCCATTTGATAATATATTCTCCATCCCTATGGTATCGCTTTAACATGGATACATAGAAGACTGGATGGACTCCAGATAAACTGGGTGGTAGTGCTAACCTGTAAGCCACTAGTCTTATAATATCGAGAACCTCGAATAGATCGATATACCAAAGGATGAGCTTGCGCTTCTTGCCAAATTGCATTACCCCCTTCATTGGTGACACTTTCAGCAACACCTGCTCACCAACTTGAAAAGTGATGTCTCTTACCTTGCGATCTGTGTACTTCTTCTGCCTGCTAGCAACTTGGTCTAAATTCCCCTCACTTTTTCTTGAGCTTCCCTCACAAAGTCAATGACCAAAGGTTTCACATCGCGTACCTCAAACCACCCTACAGGTGATCTACATCCTCTCCCATATAATGCCTCAAATGGTGCCATCTCGATGCTGAAGTGGTAGTTGTTGTTTTATGAGAACTCACATAATAGTAGAAACTGGTATCAATGACCCCCAAAGTCAATCACATATTCTCTCAGCATGTCCTACAATACTTGAATCCTCCTCTCCGACTGATCTTCTATCTGAGGATGAAATCCCTTACTGAAGGGGATTTGGGTGCCCAACTCTTCGTGCAATTTGCCCTAGAAATTGGAAGTAAACTATGTACCACTGTCTGAAATGATGGAGAGTGGCACCCCATGCAGTATCACAATCTCTTTAACATAGATCTTAGCCAACTGTTGTAAGGGTTAATCCACCCTGACCAAAAAAAATGAGCTGACTTGGTCAGCATGTCCACAATGACCCAGATAGAGTCATACCTTCCCAAAGTTTTAGGAAGACCCACCATGAAATGCATGGCTATCCTTTTCCACTTCCACTCGGGAATGGGCATCCTCTGAAGTAATCCTGCATGCCTTTGGTACTCATACTTAACCTGCTGAGAATTCTAACACTTAGACATATAATAAGCAATGTCCCTCTTCATCCCAGGCCACTAATAAAATTGCCTCAAATCCTGGTACATCTTGGTTACACTAGGATGAATCAAATACAGTGAACCATGAGCCTCTTCCAACACCTTCTAAACTAAGTCATCAACCTGAGGAACACAAATCCTCCCTCTAAAACTCATAACCCGTCAATGGTACAATGTGGCATCCTGGTTCTCCCCGGACACCACCTTATCATGAAGCTTGTTAAACTATTAATCCAGGAACTGCTTGGCTTTTATTTCCTCTATAAATGTAGGTTTGACCTCAATACTGGCCAACAACCCACCCTATTTTGAGATGCCCAATTGCATGAACTTGGATTCTAGATCCTGAATCTCCTTAGCCAATGGTCATATGGACTCCCCCAAATAAGCCAAACTTCCATGCTAACCTCCTTCAAGCTCAATGCATCTGCCACTACATTAGCCTTGCCCGGATGATACTGGATGGTCACATCATAACCCTTCAACAACTCTATCCACCTCTTCTGTCTCAAATTTAAGTCTTTTTGTGTAAACACATGTTGCAGGCTGCGATTGTCCGTGAACACCTCACACTTGACACCATAAAGGTAGTGTCTCCAAATCTTTAGCTCAAAGACCACCGTTGCAAACTCCAAGTCATGGGTTTGGTAGTTATTCTCATGGGGCTTCAACTGCCTTGAAGCATAAGCTATTACATTCTTGTCCTGCATCAACATAGAACCCAAACCCGAATATGAATCATCACAATATACAATAAAATCCTTACCTTCAACCGACAGTGATAAGATGCGAGTTGTTGTAAGAAGTGTCTTGAGCTTTTGGAAGCTCTCCTCACACTTGTCAGACAACACAAATGGTACCTCCTTCTGAGTCAATCTCATAAAGTGAGTAGTGATGGATGCAAAGTCCTTGACGAATCTGTGATAGTAGCCTGCAAGCCCAATAAAACTCCTAACCTCAGTCACAGAGTTAGGCCGGACCTAACTCTTAACTACCTTAATATTTTGGGGATCCACCATCACCCCTTTTTCTGACACCACATGTCCTAAGAAGGCGACTGAAGTCAACCAAAATTCACAGTTGGAAAACTTGGCATATAATTTCTTGTGCCTCAAAATATCCAAGACAATGCGAAGATGCTTAGCATGCTCCTCCTACTATTGGAGTAAATTAGAATGTCATCTATAAACACAATGATGAAAGAATTAAGATATGACTTGAATACCCCATTCATCAATTTCATGAAAGCCTTCGGTGCATTGGTCAACCCAAACAACATTAAAAGGAACTCATAATGCTCATACTGAGTCTAAAATGTCATCTTATGGATGTCCTCAGGCCTAATCTTTAACTGATGATACCCTGACCTCAAGTTAATTTTTGAAAATATGGAAGAACCCTGCAACTGGTCAAAGAGGTCATCTATACGAGGTAAAGGATACTTGTTTTGGATAGTGACCTTGTTTAGTTGCTTGTAGTCTATACACATCCCCATACAACCATCTTTCTTTTTCACAAATAATACCAAATCACCCCAAGGTGAAGCACTGGGATGAATAAAGCCTTTATCTAAGAGTTCCTGCAGCTGAGTCTTAAGTTCTCTAAACTCTACCCAGGCCATATAACAAGGAGGAACAGAATTTGGGCGAGTGCCCAGCTCCAAGTCTATACAAAAGTCAATGTCTCTATCCGAAGGCATGCTAGGAAAATATGTTAGAAATACATCCTGAAACTCAGAAACTACTGGGACCGACTCAATAGAAAGGGACTCCACACTATCATCCCAAAGATTAGCTAAGAAGGCCAAACAACCTCTTCCCACGAACTTTCTAGCCCGAACAAATGATATGATCTTAACCGGCCTAGGGATATACACACCTTTCCACTCTAGCCTATCCTTACCCAGAATCTCTAGAGTCACAGTCTTAGTATAATAATTCAGCACATCATGATATAGAGACAGTCAGGTCATACCCAAAATATCATCAAAATCTAACATGTCCAAAATAACCAAATCTACCCAAGTCTGTAACCCGACAAACACCAAAGGACAAGTATGATTCACATGGGTTACTATCAGAGACTCTCAAAATGGGGTAGAAACTTGGATAGGGGAATCAAGGACATCACAAACAAAATCCAGACCTAAAGAAAATTTCACAGAAATATATGAATAAGTAGAAACTGGTCAAACAGTATAGAGGCAATCTAATCACATACAAGAATTGTACCTGTGATCACAACACATGATGCCTCGACCTCAGACTTCCCTGTGAATGCATAACAATGGGCACATTCATCAATCCGAGAAACTTCCCTGACTTGTTGTGCCACCCCCTGCCCATTCCACCTTTTTCTCTGTCTTCTCGGCCTCCCTGAAAGTTACCTCACCCACCCTGTGGATGACCTCTAGCGTAGCCACCTCTACCTACTAGAACCACAACGTTTGACTGCTGCTATGTTTGAATACATACCTACCTATGAGGGAACTCACTCTTAAGTGACCCATATCACCACAATAAAAGCATCCGCGATCCAAAGTAGGCCTGCTAGTAGAAGTATAAGAAGCCCCCTGCCTTCTAGGAGCAGAAAATTGCTGACTGGATCCCGGACGACCACCTATAGATGCTGGCAAGGCTGACTGAATAGGATGAGAAGAATACATATATTGGTTGTGACGCCTGGAGTATGAACCACTATAGTTACCTTTATTTCAGTACTTCTTGGATAACACCTTAGCCTGCCCAACCTGCCTGACCCCCTCAAATTTCTTCACATAATCGATCACCTCATTAAAACTTTTTCCCGCGGAGGTCATATGCACAGCCAACACCTGTAACTCAATATTCAGGCCCTTCACAAATAAATGAATCCTTTCATCTTCCATACTTAGAAGTTGAGTAGAAAAATGGGACAAGGCATGAAATTGGGCCTCATAGGCTGAGACCGACATGTTACCCTACTCTAGAGGCAGAAACTCATCCTTTTTGCGATCCTTCATGGTGCGAGGCCCGTACTTATCTAACAAAAGAGCATGAAACTCTGCCCAAGTCAGAGGAGACAAAGTTGATGGCCGACACTCTATATTAGACCTCCACCACTGCTTGGCATCACCCTAAAGCTGGAAGGTGAAAAACTCTACCCTATGCTGCTATAAACTCATATGCATCCTCTATCTTTGTACCCTAAAACGTAGGAGGTTACAGTTTCAAGAACTAAGTCAGAATTCTCAATCATAACCAGACCTAGCATCAGACAGAAGAAGTCATTAGTACCCATCCTCGTATCCATCTTATAAGCCACTACAACTGTTTGTTGGGTGCCCAGAACCTGATCTGTAGTACCTATGAGTGCGGCTCCAGCACCAACCATCCTATTCAAAAAATTCCATACTTGCTAGAATACCTCAAGCAATATAAGAGGAAGGCCTGCACCTCTAGTTGGTGTCCCCTACGCCTGTTCCACGCCCTCCTCAAGAACAATCTCAACTTCCTCCTCAACGTGATCCTGGGGTGGGGGAGGTATCATTGCTCTCGCTCATGTAGCTGCCTGAGCTCTACCCCTTGCAGGTGTTGCCCTACCTCGGCCCCTGCCCCTGCCCCTTCCATATTCTTTGACCATTGGTCCCATACAGGAACCTTTGCTCTCGCTTTGTTATGTATGGTATTCACTATTTGCGAACAAAAGAGTGAAAGAGGTTAGATACCAATTTGTATCACCAGATACCAATTGGAATCGAGTTATAGCATGAAGGAAGAAAGAAGAGATAATTCTCCTAATGTCCTATAGCCTCTGGAAGAAATGTACAGACATCTCCCTACCATTCCACAAGACTCTACTAGACCTATTTTGGTACGACAAGATCAATGAACCTAGGGCTCTGATACCATCTTTGTCAAGACCTAACCCGCCACAAGTGGCACACACCTGAAACCCCCTGACGAGTGAACCAATATGCAACTCAACACTTAGCAAACCTAACAGCTCAAACCAGTTTGCATTAAAAATAAAGAACTATCATTCATATCTAAGCAAAAACTAATAATATTATGCAGAAATTACCCCTAGAAACTTAAAGTAACCATACCAAAACATCTATCAAATGTCGAGAATGGTGCTGCAACCCCAAAAATATACAAGTGTTTAAGTCCAAAAATAGATGGACTATAACTACACTGGAATAAAACAAGGTAGACGACAGAAGCAGCTTACCTTTGAAAACAGGAATTATTGGGACTATATCTGAGGTCATATAGGAGTCACCGGAAGATGTCCTGTACTCATAAAAAAAAAGTGCAGAATCAGTACACAACCACCATGTACTGGTAGGATCATCGTCCTGCTCCAATAAACAATATAGATACAATAAATCAAAACTGAGTAAAGTAGCACAAATATGTAAAACAACCAGCAATATATTTCTAGACACTCAGTCCACCTTTTAACTTATCAATCATATGAACAGGTTCAACAACCATTTAAACAATGAGCAATAACAAAAACAATTTACCCTTTTTACATCACTCAGACCCACTAAGGATCCCTACACCAACATCTAAGTGTTAATATGCAATGTTTGGTCTACCCCATGTAATGACCCTTCCGGTCATTTCCACGTTTAAGTTTTGAAGTCAAGCAAATCGACAAAAGATATCGTAAGACCTTTAACAAATTTCTGAACCTTGGGTCAAATGTATCAGGACTTTTCTCTCAATATATAAAGAGTTAGAAGTCCCCCAAAATACCAAATCGAAGGTCTACGAGTCTAGTTTCCAACGCACAAAACCGCACGTCCAAATAATCTCGGAGTAAAGAGTTATGACTGTTTTACCGCGGACTGTCTGGCAGAAAATGGGTTGCGAACCGGGTCGCGAATCGGGTCGGGTTTAACCCGATTTAAGCTTCAATTATACGTATTAAAATGCCATTTCAGTTCCGAAACAGTTATAAAAAATAAGGGAGGATCCCGAGATAATTCTTGAATATCGAAATCGTGCGTAGGCGAATTACGAGCCTAAACTTAAGAACCTTATTAGCATCGTGCGTGTATTTGAAATATTTATTTAAAAGTTTAATTTGGTAAAAATTATATTATTATACCCTTTGGAAAATGTTTTGTTACGATATAATGGTATACGTATTTATTTTATAAGGTTTTTATACTCCGTAATATTTTAACGGAGATAGTAAATTTAATTATGTTAAAAGTTATTATTCTAACATAGTAGGTTTTATTGGAAATGATTTTCTATCAATTATGGTATATTTAAAATATTATATTTATTTTACCACGAATTTACGCAATACCCGAGTTTATACCTAACGGAGGGAAATTGGTTGCCACCTCCACCCCCACGTGTAAGTGGAAGGTGAAGGCAGCAACTAAGTATATTTCGTAGTGGTTTCTGCCTAACATTTAGCTAATTGTCTTTATATAAATTGGTTGGTTCTTGTTCACTGAAGAACAATTGAACAAATTGTTATATGAGTGGCTGCCAACATCATTTAATACCTCCTTGAAATATATTTGTGGTGCAAAATTACCACAGTACATTAATTATCTACGTCAAGTTGTTCCGTCCCAAATCCAAATCCGATTCCGATTTAGTTTTGGATTTTCTCGGAGTGGTTCGAGCTTGGACATCGTTGTTCTAGCAGCTTGTCGTCGGACGACAGGTAGGTTACGGTTTAATTTCCCAGACTCTGCATATATAGAATAAAATTGTATTAATGGGCATCCTTGGGTTGGTTTATTAGGTTGGTACCACAGACCTTGACCGCTTTATTCATGTCCGCTATTTTTATTCCTCCGTTGTTTGTAGTATTTGCGGATATATTTTATTTACCCTTGTGGTCCTGCGAGGCCTTGTTGACTCTGGAACATAGAAGGTGGGATTTTGGGAATGTCCGCGAGTCCCGGGCATAGAATTATCCTTCTAGGCTGGTTATGCTTGCTGAGTAGCTGTGGGCCTGTGCAGGGTCGGTAGGTTGATTGTAAGCTGTTGGGCAGCTATTGTTGTGTGTGATCATATCATTTCCATGCATATAAAGAGGTTTTATCGATGTTTTACAGTGGTTTTGGCTTCGGGCCTACGGACACTGTTTTCTAAACCTTGCATGGCCCGGGGGGCCGTTTTTGATGGAAATGATTTGGAAATGGTTGATTTCACTTGTGGTTTAAAATCATCAGTTTTACGATTATCACTAGACTCGGCAGGGCCGGAGTGCTAGTTGAGTTTTCTTACTACTTGAGATGATTTTTAGCCTCGGTTGGACCGAGCACCTGAGATGACTTTTTACGGTTTAGACCCGGAGACGCCCGGGCACCCTTGGAGGGGTTTTTCAGATATTTTCCTACTATTTTTAGTCCTGGACAGGGTCTGGGCATGCATATTCGAGACTGGTTCTATATCTTGATATTGAGACTGGGACTCTATCTTGATACATGTTCTGATTCTGAGTTTTGGTATGGGGTCGAGGACCTCCATGGACCTTGCTATCCGGGCCAGGGGCTACGGGCTGCGTGTGCCGGAAGAGGGGTATACGGGGGAGTAGAGGTATACGGGCAGAGTCCTTCCATGGAACCTACCTGCTGGGCCGGATCGGCGCCGGAGGAGGTACATACAGAGATACTATGGCACTTGAGATCTTCATGCATCATATCATTCATGGTTCGAGGTTCCACCCTTGTTTGCTGTTTGCTGATTGTACGCTCCGGTAGTATGGGATGCCGGAGGGTTTGTTTTCACTTGTTTGTGTTCCTCGGTTGTATGGGCGGCCGAGGGACTGTAGGTAGACTTTTGCTATTTATTTACAGAATGGTTCTCTATTATGGATAAGTATGAGATTGGTACTGCTAGGGTGTTAGTTTCTGGATTTGAGGTTGATATGGTTAGTTGAGTATTGATTCATGTCTTGAGCATGCCTATTATTATTCTTTTTCCCTTCCTCTTACACTTGAGGTTACCGGTATACCGTCCATTCCGTAAACTTATTTTGTATACACTGTTGTTGCAAGGATTCCAGGTGCGTTGTTTCTTACTTTCACCTGTGTCTATGATGTGTATATTCTGCTTACTAGCCTCACATGTGGTTCTGTTGTTTTCCCTCTGGGCTAGTTCCTGTGTACCTTTCGTTGATTTCTGTGACTACTTGCTTCTATTCTGTCTATTACTGCTCTTTTATCTTATATGTGCCCAGTCGGCCTATGATACCTACTGGGTACCTTATGCTTCGCATTTGGTGCTCACCCCTACCCCTGCATCTTTGGGTGCAGATCCTAGCGTGGGCCATCGCCGTTAGACCGTTGTGATTCGTGCTTGGAGATCTGTTGGATACCACTTCAGGCTGAGGGTGAGCTCTTGGCGATCGGAGCTTAGCTTTAGTTTATCTTTTGCTTCATGTACTCTATTTCCATTCAGAGACATCTGTATATATAGTTTTGGTTTACTTGTACTCCATGTATGTAGTTTGGCTCTGTACTATGATACCAGGTCTTGGGGTTTGGTTTAGTTTTCCGCATTTGTATATATTTACATTCATATTATCTATTTTATTCGTTTTATTCTCATATTTGTTAGATAGTAGCCCATTACTAACTGTTCTGGGCTACAGGAATTGGTACACCTACCGGGGGTTGTAGGTGCCATCATGACCGAGAAATCGGGTCGTGACAACTTGGTATCAGAGCCTTAGGTTCACCGGTGTCATCGGTATAGGAGCCAATGTCTGGTAGAGTCCTGCGGATCGGGGCGGAGACGTCCATACTCAATCTTTGGGAGGCTACAGTGGCATTTTAGGAATTCAACTCTTTCATTGCTTCTGTGTCGTGCGTACAACCCTTGAAGTTTCTGGAAATCTCATTTATTCTACTTCATTCTTCCGCAGATGGTTCGTACGAGATCATCGGCAGCACGCGAGGATGAGCCTCCTACTCCAGCTAGGGGTCGAGGACGCCCTCGAACAGTGGCACCTGCTAGAGCTGCTAGCGTGGAGATAGAGCCCGAGCAGCATGTGGTTCAGGGGGAAGCCCAGGTACCACCAGCTCCAGTGCCAGCTCCAGCGCCAGCTCCAGTACCAGCTCCAGTGCCCACTTCTGTGCCAGCTCCACCCACAGCTCAGTCTCCGGATATTCGGGGATTACTGTTGCAGCTTTTGGGTGTGATTGGAGAGCGGCCTTCTGGGGTAGCGCAGACATCCGCTCAGGGTGCAGCCCTGGGTGCACAGAGCTCAGGAGCGCAGCCTGCTACTATTTCTCCCCGTGCGGAGGTTATTCCGGTTCCATCTGTTGCACAGCCTCTTGCTCCTCGCCCAGCTATGACAGAGACAGAGCAGAAGGCGTTGGGCAGATTTTTGAGGTTAGCACCCCCGAGATTTGCGGGTACTTCTGGACAGGATCCACATGATTTTATTACCACCTGTGAGGAGATGTTGCATCATCTGGGTTTGTTGGAGACTCACGGGGTTGGTTATACTACCTACCAGTTGGAGGGCCCAGCGAAGTTATGGTGGAGGGCCCAGGTTGCTTGTAGACCACTGTCGTCACCTCCGTTGACCTGGTCTGAGTTTTATGAGGCCTTTATGGCCAAGTTCCTACCCCAGAGTGATCGGGAGCGTCGCAGGGAGCAGTTCACTCACCTTGTGCAGGGATATATGACTATATCGGAGTATGAGACCCGTTTTCATCAGCTAGCACCGTTCGGAGCTATGATCATTCCTACTGAGGCTGATAGGATTCGCAGATTTGTATGGGGTTTGAGGCCAGAGATCAGGCAGCCAGCTGAGATATTGATTGCCAGTGGTCGGTCATTCCAGGCCATTGTGGACTATGCTCGCACTGTGGAGGACTTACAGCGACATGATCAGGGGCCCAGAGATAAGAGGCCTCGATATCAGGGTGTCTATAGTGGTTCCAGATACGGCGGTAGAGGTCCTGGCCAGTGGAGTCGGAGTTATCAGCCACAGCAGTACCAGGGTCAGTCCAGCCGACCGGTTCAGTCTTCCCTTCAGACTTTTGGTAGTACCCAGTTCGAGCAGGGTCAGGGCAGCCATCAGGGCTATGGCGGCCAGTCTTCGAGGGGTACAGTTTCTGGGGCATCAGGTCGTGGTGGTCATTGGGATTTGCGGGTTCATCTCGACTGAGTAGGCCGTCAGGGGCTTGTTTTACTTGTGGTGCGATGGGTTATTTTGCTAAAGATTGCCCTCAGCAGGGTACAGTTCAGTTAGCCGAGCCTTTACGGGCAGTTCAGCCCCCTGCTAGAGGGGGTGGTCATCAGAGTAGAGGTGGTGTGCCACGCGGTAGAGCGGGTGGTAGGGATGGCGGTCGGGCAGGTGGAGGTCGTCGTCAGTTTTATGCGGTCCCTAGGAGACCAGAGGCAGAGGCCTCAGATGCTGTGATTACAGGTACGATTTCTGTGTGCCATCAGCCTGCTATGGCTTTATTTGATCCTGGATCCACTTGTTCATATGTATCTGCCTACTTTGTGCCTTGTTTGGGGTTGGCTAGTGAGCCATTATCTGTTCCTGTTTCTGTTTCGACCCCAGTAGGAGATTCTTTAGTAGTGGATCGGATTGTGAGATCCTGTATGTTATCTATTGGTGATTCAGAGACTTGGGGAGACTTGATGATTCTTGATATGCTAGATTTTGATGTGATACTGGGCATGGACTGGTTATCCCCTCACCGTGTGGTTTTGGATTGTTATGCCAAGACCATTACCATAGCTGTGCCCGGTGTATCCCCGGTTGTGTGGCAGGGTTCTGTTAGCCATGCACCATCTGGGATCATCTCTTGTCTTCGAGCTAGGAAGTTGATTTCCCGTGGGTGTTTAGCTTATCTAGCATATGTCCGAGATGTTAGTGCTGACCCACTTCCCCTGAGTCTGTTCCTGTGGTTAGAGACTTCCTCGATGTGTTTCCTACCGACCTGCCAGGCCTTCCACCTGAGAGAGATATTGATTTTGCTGTTGAGTTGGAGCCGGGCACTAGGCCCATTTCTATTCCTCCTTATCGTATGGCTCCTGCTGAGTTGAGGGAGCTTAAGGAGCAGCTCCAGGATCTGTTAGCTAAGGGGTTTATTAGACCCAGTGTTGTCACCTTGGGGTGCTCCTGTTCTCTTCGTGAAGAAGAAGGATGGGTCGATGCGCATGTGTATTGATTATCGGCAGCTGAATAGGGTGACAGTGAAGAATAGGTATCCGTTGCCGAGGATTGATGATTTGTTTGACCAGCTTCAGGGTTCAGTCGTGTTTTCGAAGATTGATCTGAGGTCTGGCTACCATCAGTTGAGGATTAGGGCGGAGGACATCCCTAAGACAGCATTCAGGACACGTTATGGCCATTATGAGTTCCTGGTGATGTCTTTTGGGTTGACTAATGCCCCCGCAGCCTTTATGAACTTGATGCACAGGGTTCTTGGCCCGTATTTGGACTCATTTGTGATAGTTTTTATAGACGACATCTTGGTATACTCGCGTAGTAGAGATGAGCATGAGCAGCACTTGAGGGTTATACTCCAGACTTTGAGAGATCATCGGCTTTATGCCAAGTTCTCAAAGTGTGAGTTTTGGCTTGAGTCAGTTGCATTCCTAGGGCACGTGGTGTCTAAGGATGGGATTAGGGTTGATCCGGGAAAGATTTCAGCGGTTTGTGAGTGGCCTAGACCTACTACTGTTACTGAGGTTCGCAGCTTTATTGGGTTAGCAGGTTACTACAGACGGTTCGTTGAGGGATTTTCTTCCATAGCAGCACCCTTGACTATGCTGACTAGGAAGGATGTCCCATTTCAGTGGTCGGATCAGTGTGAGGATAGCTTCCAGAGGCTTAAGGCCTTATTGACTTCAGCTCCAGTTTTGACTTTGCCGGTTGAGGGTCAGAGCTTCTCCGTGTATTGTGATGCTTCTGGGGTTGGTCTTGGTTGTGTGTTGATGCAGCAGGGTCGAGTAATAGCATATGCGTCGAGGCAGCTGAAGGTTCACGAGCGCAACTACCCCACTCATGACTTAGAGTTGGCGGCGGTAGTTTTCGCGCTCAAGATCTGGAGGCATTACTTATATGGAGTTCACTGTGATATCTTCACCGATCACCGTAGTCTTCAGTATATCACGAGTCAGCGGGAGTTGAACTCGAGACAGAGGAGATGGGTCGAGTTACTGAAGGACTATGACTTCACTATTCTGTATCATCCGGGCAAGGCAAACGTGGTAGCGGATGCCTTGAGTCGGAAGACAGTGAGTATGGGTAGCCTAGCTTCTCTTGCAGTTTCAGAGCGGCCGTTGGCCTTGGACATTCAGTCCTTGGCTAACCGTTTGGTTAGGCTTGACTTGTCAGATCCTAGCAGAGTTCTCGCCAGCATTGAGGTTCGTTCTACCTTGATTGATCAGATTCAGAGCCGTCAGTTTGAGGATCAGCAGTTGTGTGACCTTCGTGATCGGGTTGTTCAGGGTGAGACCAGTCGGGCAACTCTAGATTCAGATGGGGTTCTGAGGTATGATAGTCGCCTTTGTGTTCCGAGGGTTAGTGATTTGATTCAGTTGATACTTCGTGAGGCACATTGTACTAGATATTCCATTCACCCTGGCACAGCAAAGATGTATAGAGACTTGAGGCAGCTTTACTGGTGGAGCGGTATGAAGCGGGATATAGCAGAGTTTCGTATCTCGGTGCTTGAACTGTCAGCAGGTTAAGTTCGAGCACATGAGACCTGGTGGTTTGATGCAGCGACTTCCCATTCCTGAATGGAAGTGGGAAGGGATTACTATGGACTTCGTTGTTGGTTTACCTCGTACTTCTCAGAGGTTTGATTCCATATGGGTGATTGTTGATAGGCTGACTAAGTCAGCACATTTCTTGCCGGTTCAGACTTCTTATGGTGCAGAGAGGTTAGCTCAGATCTACCTTCGTGAGATTGTTCGGTTGCATGGGGTCCCAGCTTCTATCATTTCAGACCGCGGCACTCAGTTCACATCTCAGTTCTGGAGGGCTATTCAGCGAGATTTGGGTACAGAGGTTCATCTTAGTACCGCTTTCCACCCTCAGACAGATGGCCAGTCCGAGAGGACCATTCAGATTTTGGAGGACATGCTTCGAGCCTGTGTTCTTGACTTTGGAGGTTCTTGGGATCAATTTATTCCCTTGGCAGAGTTTGCTTATAATAACAGCTTCCATTCGAGTATCGGCATGGCACCTTTTGAGGCTTTGTATGGCAGGCGTTGCAGATCACCTGTAGGTTGGTTTGATGGTTTCAGTGCTGGGCCACAGAGCACAGATTTGCTTTGAGATTCCTTAGACCGAGTCCGAGTGATTCAGGATAGACTTCGGGCAGCTCAGAGCAGGCAGAAGAGTTATGCTGATCGTAGGCTTCGTTCCTTGGAGTTTAGCGTCGGTGACTTAGTGTTTCTCCGGGTATCGCCCATGAAAGGCGTGATGAGATTTGGTAGGCGGGGCAAGCTTAGCCCCAGGTACATTGGGCCGTTTGAGATTCTGCAGAGGGTTGGTAGCGTTGCCTATTAGTTAGCCTTACCTCCGATGTTTTCAGCTATACATTCGGTGTTTCATGTTTCGATGCTGCGTCGGTATGTACCAGATGAGTCTCATGTATTGCAGTGGGATTCAGTTCAGTTGGATGAAGGTTTAGCCTTTGTTGAGGAGCCGACAGCTATTTTGGCCAGAGATATCAGGAGATTGAGGTCTCGAGAGATCCCGGTTGTTAAGGTTCAGTGGAGGCACCGTCCAGTCGAGGAGGCTACCTGGGAGACCGAGAGAGATATGCGGGGATCAGTATCCGCAACTATTTTAGCCTTCAGGTACCCCCTTGACCTTGACTTTCGAGGACGAAAGCCCTTTTTTAGTAGTGGATGATGTAATGACCCTTCCGGTCATTTCCACGTTTAAGTTTTGAAGTCAAGCAAATCGACAAAAGATATCGTAAGACCTTTAACAAATTTTCTGAACTTTGGGTCAAATGTATCAGGACTTTTCTCTCAATATATAAAGAGTTAGAAGTCCCCCGAAATACCAAATCGAAGGTCTACGAGTCTAGTTTCCAACGCACAAAACCGCACGTCCAAATAATCTCGGAGCAAAGAGTTATGACTGTTTTACCGCGGACTGTCTGGCAGAAAACGGGGTCGCGAATCGGATCGGGTTTAACCCGATTTAAGCTTTAATTTTACGTTTTAAAATGCCATTTCAGTTCCGAAACAGTGATAAAATATAAGGGAGGATCCCGAGAGAATTCTTGAATATCGAAATCGTGCGTAGGCGAATTACGAGCCTAAACTTAAGAATTTTATTAGCATCGTGCGTGTATTTGAAATATTTATTTAAAAGTTTAATTTGGTAAAAATTATATTATTATACCCTTTGAAAAATATATTTGATACGATATAAGTGTATACGTATTTATTTTATAAAGTTTTTATACTCCGTAATATTTTAACGGAGATAGTAAATTTAGTTATGTTGAAAATTATTATTATAATATAGTAGGTTTATTGGAAATGATTTTCTAATAATTATGGTATATTTAAAATACTATAATTATTTTACCACGAATTTACGCAATACCCGAATATATACTTGGCGGAACGGGTTGGTTGCCACCTCCACTTCCACGTGGAAGTGAAGTAGGGCAGCAACCATGTGGTGGCATATTGAGTTGGCAGCATCTCAACATTTAAATGAGTGCTGCCTAATTCATATGCAATTTACATATGAAAATTGAGAATTTGCATAAGTTGCACACAACTACGTACACTATTCAATACTTTCACGTGAGAGGTTGCTGTGGGGAAAATAGATTTGGTAAAGTAAATCAATTATCTTGTCAAGTTATTCCATCCCAAATCCGATTCCGATTCCGATTTAGTTTTGGATTTTCTCGGAGTGGTTCGAGCTTGGACATCGTTGTTCCAGCAGCTTGTCGTCGGACGACAGGTAGGTTACGGTTTAATTTCCCCAGACTCCGTATATATAGAATAAAATTGTATTAATGGGCATCCTTGGGTTGGTTTATTAGGTTGGTACCACAGACCTTGACCGCTTTATTCATGTCCGCTATTTTTATTCCTCCGTTGTTTGTAGTATTTGGCGATATATATTTATTTACCCTTGTGGTCCTGCGAGGCCTTATTGACTCTGGAACATAGAAGGTGGGATTTTGGGAATGTCCGCGAGTCCCGGGCATAGAATTATCCTTCTAGGCTGGTTATGCTTGCTGAGTAGCTGTGGGCCTGTGCAGGGTCGGTAGGTTGATTGTAAGCTGTTGAGCAGCTATTGTTGTGTGTGATCATATCATTTCCATGCATATAAAGAGGTTTTATCGATGTTTTACAGTGGTTTTGGCTTCGGGCCTACTGACACTGTTTTCTAAACCTTGCATGGCCCGGGGGGCCCGTTTTTGATGGAAATGATTTGGAAATGGTTGATTTCACTTGTGGTTTAAAATCATCAGTTTTACGATTATCACTAGACTCGGCAGGGCCGGAGTGCTAGTTGAGTTTTCTTACTACTTGAGATGATTTTTAGCCTCGGTTGGACCGAGCACCTGAGATGACTTTTTACTGTTTAGACCCGGAGACGCCCGGGCACCCTTGGAGGGGTTTTTGAGATATTTTCCTACTATTTTTAGTCCTGGACAGGGTCTGGGCATGCATATTCGAGACTGGTTCTATATCTTGATATCGAGACCGGGACTCTATCTTGATACATGTTCTGATACTGAGTTTTGGTATGGGGTCGAGGACCTCCATGGACCTTGCTATCCAGGCCAGGGGCTACGGGCTGCGTGTGCCGGAAGAGGGGTATACGGGGGAGTAGAGGTATACGGGCAGAGTCCTTCCATGGAACCTACCTGCTGGGCCGGATCGGCGCCGGAGGAGGTACATACAGAAATACTATGGCACTTGAGATCTTCATGCATCATATCATTCATGGTTTGAGGTTCCACCCTTGTTTGCTGTTTGCTGATTGTACGCTCCGGTAGTATGGGATGCCGGAGGGTTTGTTTTCACTTGTTTGTGTTCCTCGGTTGTATGGGCGGCCGAGGGACTGTAGGTAGACTTTTGTTATTTACTTACAGAGTTTTTCTCTATTATGGATAAGTATGAGATTGGTACTGCTAGGGTGTTAGGTTCTGGATTTGAGGTTGATATGATTAGTTGAGTATTGATTCCTGTCTTGAGCATGCCTATTATTATTCTTTCTCCCTTCTTCCTATACTTGAGGTTACCGGTATACCGTCCATTCCGTAAACTTATTTTGTATACACTGTTGTTGCAAGGATCCCAGGTGCGTTGTTTCTTACTTTCACCTGTGCCTTTGGTGTGTATATTCTGCTTACTAGCCTCATATGTGGTTCTGTTGTTTTCCCTCTGGGCTAGTTCCTGTGTACCTTTCGTTGATTTATGTGACTACTTGCTTCTATTCTGTCTATTACTGCTCTTTTATCTTATATGTGCCCAGTCGGCCTATGATACCTACTGGGTACCTTATGCTTCGCATTTGGTGCTCACCCCTACCCCTGCATCTTTGGGTGCAGATCCTAGTGTGGGCCATCGCCGTAGATCATTGAGATTCGTGCGTGGAGATTTGTTGAGGACTACTTCAGGCTGAGGGTGAGCTCTTGGCGATCGGAGCTTAGCTTTAGTTTATCTTTTGCTGCATGTACTCTATTACCATTCAGAGACATCTGTATATATTCTTTTCGGTTTATTGTACTCCATGTATATAGTTTGGCTCTGTACTATGATACCAGGTCTTGGGGTTTGGTTTAGTTTTCCGCAATTGTATATATTTATATTCATATTATCTATTTTATTCGTCTTGTTCTCTTATTTGTTAGATAGTAGCCCATTACTAGCTGTTCTGGGCTACAGGGATTGGTTCACCTACTGGGGGTTGTAGGTGCCATCATGACCGAGAAATCGGGTCGTGACAGTTATGAGAGGCTGCACAAGCTAGGCATTATGCAACAACATGGAGTTGAGTTTGTCAATTTTCAGCTGCAGAGTGATGCTAAGCAGTGGTGGAGGTTTCATGTGGAATGTCGGTCATCTGTTTTACCCCCACTGACTTAGGAGCAGTTTCACGCTCTATTCATAGAGAAGTACGTGCCTCGTACTTTGAGAGACCGCAAAAAGGATGAGTTCCTGGCTCTGGAACAGGGTAACATGTTCGTCTCTGCTTATGAGGCTAAGTTTCATGACTTGTCTCATTTTTCTACACAGTTGTTAGGTTCTGAAGAGAAGCAGATTAGGTTATTCGTGAAGGGCTTGAATACGGACTTACAGGTGATATCTGTGCACATGACTTTAGCAAGGAAGGGCTTCAACGAAGTAGCAGATTATGTTAAGAAGCTAAAAGGGGTCAAGCAGGTGGGGCAGGCTAAGGTGTTAGCCAAGAGGCCCCGGAATGATGTGAACTTCAGTTGTTTGCAATCCAGGGGCCACAATCAGCAGGTGTATTATGCCCGTCCTATTCAGTTAGCCTTGCCAACTACTACAGGTGGTCGTCCGGGATCTAATCAGCAGTTTTCAGATCCTAGAAGCCAGAGAGCTTCTTACTCATCTACCAGCAGGCCTACACTTGATCGTGGTTATTTCCATTCTGGTGATCCAGGCCACTTTAAGAGGGAGTGCCCTCACAAAAAGATTGGTAATAAGACTCAGTAGTAGTCTAAGGCCGTGGTCCCGGCAGGTAGAGATGGTCATGCTAGAGGCCGTCCACAGGGTGGGCGAGGAAACTTTCAGGGAGGACGAGGAGACAGGGGAAATAGCAGCCCGAGCGGAGGTGTGGAACAACTGACAAGGAAATAGCTTGGATTGATGATCAGGCTCAGTGTTATGTGTTTCAATGAAGGTCTGAGGTTGAGGCATTAGACGCGGTGATCACAGGTACTATTCTTGGGTAAACTTGGTATTTCTCGATATGGTTGACTTTGATGTCATTTTGGGCATGACTTGTTATCCCCTTATCATGTTGTGTTGAATAGTAACACTAAGACTGTTGCTCTAGAGATTTCGGATAAGGATAGGCTAGAGTGGGAAGGTGTGTAAATGCCTAAGCCTGTTAAGATCATAACATTCATTTGGGCTAGGAAGCTAGTCAAGAAAGGCTGTCTAGGTTTTTTGGCTCATCTCCGTGATGATAGTATGGAGTCCCCATCTATTGAGTCAGTTCTAGTTGTTTTAGAGTTTTGAGAAGTGTTTCCAGCGAATTTGCCTAGTATGCCTCCAGACAGGGATATCGATTTTTGTATTGACTTAGAGCCAGGAACTCGCCCAATTTCTATTCCTCCATATCATACGGCTCTGGCAGAGTTAAAGGAACTTAAGACTCAGCTTCAGGAACTCCTAGACAAGGGATTTATCCATCCCAGTGCTTCGCCTTGGGGTGCTCCGGTATTGTTTGTAAAAAAGAAGGATGGTAGTATGCAGATATGCATAAACTACATGTAGTTAAACAAGGTTAGCATTAGGAATAAGTACCTTTTACCCCGTATTGATGATTTGTTCGACTAGTTATAGGGTGCATCTGTTTTCTCAAAAATCGACTTGGGGTCAAGGTATGATCAGTTAAAGATTATGCCTGAGGATATTCATAAGACTGCATTTTGAACTCGGTATGGGCATTATGAGTTCTTAGTGATGTCGTTTGGGTTGACTAATGCACCAGCAAGTTTCATGAGTTTGATGAATAAGGTTTTTAACTCTTACTTGGATTCATTCATCATTGTCTTTATTGATGATATTTTGATCTACTCCAAGAGTAGGGAGGAGCATGATGAACATCTCTGGGTTATGTTAGATATATTGAGGCACCAAAAGCTTTATGCGAAGTTCTCCAAGTGTGAATTTTGGTTGACTTCAGTCGCATTCTTGGGGAATGTAGTGTCAGAAAAGAGGGTGATGGTGGATCCCTAGAAGATTTAGGCAATCAAGATTTGTGTCCGGCCTAGCTCTATGGCTTAGGTGAGAAGTTTTGTTGGACTCGCAAGTTACTACTAGAGGTTTGTCAAGGATTTTGCATCTATTGCTACTTACTTGACAAGGCTGACTCATAAATACATACTATTTGTGTGGTCCGACAATTGTGAGGAGAGCTTCCAAAAGCTCAAGACACTTCTGACTATGACTCGTATTTTGTCTTTGCCGGTCAAAGGTAATGACTTTATTGTTTATTGTGATGCTTCACATTCTCGTTTGGGTGTTGTATTGATGCATGATAGGAATGTGATACCCTATGATTCTAGGAAGTTGAAGGTTCATGAGAGAAACTATTTGACTCATGAGTTTGAGTTGGCAGCGGTGGTATTTGCACTCAAGATTTGGAGGCACTATCTCTATGGTGTCAAGTGTGAGGTGTTCACTGATCATCACAGTCTGCAATATGTTTTCACTCAGAAAGACTTGAAACTGAGGAAGATAAGGTGGATGGAGTTGTTAAAGGACTATGACGTGGCCATTCAGTACCATTCGGGTAAGGCTAATGTGGTGGCATACGCATTATGCTGGAAAACGGTTAGCATGGGGAGTTTGGCTTGTTTGGGGGTGTCCAAACAACCACTGGCAAGACAGATTGAGGCATTGGAATCTAAGTTCATGCACTTGGGTCTTTCAGAACAGGGTGGGGTATGGGCCAGTATTGTGGTCAAATCCACGTTCCTGGAGGAGATAAAGGCCAAATAGCTTCAGGATTCGCAGTTGAGAAAACTACAAAGTAAGGTAATATCCGGAGAATCTGAGGATGACACATTGGATGATGGCGGGGTGTTAAATTTCAGAGGAAGGATTTGTGTTACTCGAGTTGATGACGACATTCAGAAAGTATTAGCAGAGTCTCATGGCTCGCGGTATTTGATGCATCTGGGTGTAACCAAGATGTATAGGGATCTGAGGCAGCTTTACTGGTGGCCCGAGATGAAAAGGGACATAGCTGATTTTGTGTCCAAATGTCAAAATTGTCAGCAGGTAAAGTATGAGCACCAAAGACCTGCAGGACTACTTGAGAGGATTCTCATTCCATAGTGGAAGTGGGAAAGGATAGCCATGGATTTTGTGGTGGGTCTTCCCAAGACCTTGGGGAAGTATGACTCTATTTAGGTCATTGTTGACAGGCTAACCAAGTCAGCTCATTTTATTCTAGTTAGGGTGGATTTCAATTCGCAGTAATTGGCTAAGATCTACATGAAAGAGATTGTGAGATTGCATGGGGTACCACAATCTATCATTTCAGACAGGGGTACACAGTTTACCTCTATGTTTTGGGGTAAGTTACATGAAAAGTTAGGTACACGAAAAGTTAGGTACACAACTCACTTTTAGTATAACCTTCTATCCTCAGACTGATGGTCAGTCGGAGAGGATGATTCAGGTATTGGAGGACAGGCTGAGAGCATGTGTGATTCACTTCAAAGGTAATTGGGACCATTTTCTACCATTGTGCGAGTTCTCACACAATAATAGCTACCACTCCAGTATCGACATGGCACCATTAGAGGCACTGTATATGAGAGGTTGTAGATCGCCTATTAGATGGTTTGAGGAAGGCGATGTAAAGCCTTTGGGCGTGGACTTAGTAAGGGAAGCACAAGAAAAGGTAAGAGGCATTAAAAACAAGTTGCTAGCGGCCCAAAGAAGGCAAAAAGAATATGTGGATCGCAAGGTAAGGGACATGGGTTTTCATATTGGTGAACAAGTGCTTTTGAAAGGGTCACCGATGAAGGGAGTTATGCAGTTCGGTAAGCAAGGCAAGCTCAGCCCTCTGTTCATCGGTCCGTTCGAAGTTCTTGAGATTGTAGGACCAGTGGCTTACAGATTTGCACTAAGCCTAGTTTGTTGGGTATCCAACAAGTATTCCATGTATCCATGATGCAGAGATACCATGGGGATGGGGACTACATCATCAAGTGGGATGAGGTGTTATTGATAAGGATCTTCGCTATGAAGAGGAACCGGTTTTGCTTCTTGATTTTGATGTTTAAAAATTTAGGACAAGGGTGATCAGTATGGTAAAGGTTCAATGTAAGCATCTTCCGATTGATGAAGCCACTTGGGAAATCGAGAAGGACATGCGGGACAAGTACCCTCACTTATTTGAGGATAAAGGTACTACATTTTTTGCTCTTACTTTTTGTATTTTCAGGTTTGACCATTCGGGGATGAACGATGGGTAAATTGGTATTTGTTGTAATGACCGGGTCTATTGTTATGGGTAAACCACTCGTGCCAATTTTTAGTGTTAGAAAACTCTGAGTTTGGGAGTTGAATGTTTTGGGCAAGGCTAGTCTCAACTGGTTTTGGAGCAAGGTATGGTCTAGGGAAATCTGGGTAAATATTGGGTAAAGTTTCTTGATTTGAGCTAGTTTTCCATATAGCTAAGACATAAAAGAGTCCGGGGGCCTTTTTAGAATCGAATTTGGGTAAGTAAAACTCCCGGAAATGAGGTTGACGTGAATGGTTTATTCCAGAACATTCGAGAAAATAAGTGTGTTGTCAAATGGAAAAGTTTGAGAGGATTTACAACTTTCTATCCCGTTTCAACCACCGTAGTAGTTGACACACCGCTGTAGTGACCTTCGCCGTAGTGGAGAAAACACCGCTACAACGGAAGTCAATGTTGGTCAGCACTGCTATAGTAAATGGTTCTGCTACGGCGGTACCGTTATAGCATAGCATGGACTGATATTGAAGGCTTGATAGATTTAATACAGAAACATTCCCCAAAAATAGTCAGTTTTCTTCAACACATTTTGGGAGAAGGGCAAGGAGATTTTGGGCAATTTTCCTCCATTTTCCATTGTTTTTTGTCCTAAAGGTAAGGATTCTACTCCCTAAACTCCGTACTATCTTTCCTATGCTATAGAATTTCTAGGGGTAGACTTGACGAAAGGTTTGGAATGACCTAGGAATGGTGGAATCCGGGGAAAAAGGGGTATTCTAAGGGTAGAAGTTCTTGGTTGTTGTTAATTCTCCTATATTATGATCATGTGATTTTAATTCCCTAAATGTATCTATAAAATTGGTAGAACTAGGTGAAATATTTGTGGGAAGCCCGAGAAAAAAAGTGGAATGATCATGGGTGGCCTGGGGTTTAGGATTTTGCATAATCTGGGTAAATTGTAGGCCATAAAGATTGATTCTTGGTTATTTTGTATTTTTTTAGACCAAGAACCGGCAAGAACTTCGGGAAACAGGAAAGCTCTGGCTTAGTAGTGCTTTTGACTAATTCGAGCTAGGTGATGGTTATTGATTCCTGTATGCATTGTATGTTTGTGTACTTTTGTTTAAATATTTGTACGAGTTGTATTGCTTAGGGAATGGTTTAGGAATGTCCAAAGGTCCTGTTTTCAGTCTTGTGAATGAACTAGGTGTTATTTCTTGTTAGTTTACAAGTACTGATTGTTCATTGTTTATGACTGTGGATTTTGTGTGACATTCGGTTGGCTCGAGTACCACACCTGGTACGAGATACTAACTGGTTAGCTCGGGTACCATGCCTAATATGGGATATACTAATGGTTGGCTCGGGTACCACGTCTGGTATGTGATACTAACTAGTTGGCTCGGGTACGATTCCTGGTATGGGATATACTAACGGTTGGCTCGGGTACCACGCCTGGTATGGGATACTAACTAGTTGGCTTCGGTACCACGCCTGGTACGGGTTTACGTTTTTATATTATTGCATTTAATAATGGTTCCCAGAGTGGACCGGGTGGTGTTCATGATTTATGATATTTCATATGGTCTTTGAGAGGCCGGGTTGTTATTGTATTAATTGTGAGTTTAGTTTTGGTGTAGACCGAGTTTCATGTTTAACACTTAGGTGTTGTTTAGGAAGGGGAGTCCCGAGGTGGCTCTGGGATATGTAAAATGGTATAATTGTTGATTTATATTGATTTTTGCATGTGGGAATAAGCTAGGGAGATACTTGTAGTCTAGGGATACATGTTGGCTTTTTTACATGTTTCCTGCACTCTTACTTGACTATTGTACTGTTCATATATTGCTTATTTTGAACTGGCTGATGATCCAACCAGTACACGGTAGTTGTGTACTGATTTTGCACTTGTGTTTCTCTTTGTGAGTACAGGCAATCTTCCAGCGGCTGAGACGCGACTTCACTTGTAGACCCAGCAATTCGAGATATCAAGGGTGAGTTGCCTCGATCGAGCTGCCTTGATTTCTTTCATACTAGTTATAGCCCACTTATTTCGGGCTTAAACTCTATTTTTTTACATTGGGGTTGCATCCCCGTATTTTAGATATTTTGTAGCATTTCGATACGATGACTTTCAGGTTCTAGGGAGGGATTTCTGCAGGTTTATTTATATTAGTATTGATTTGGTTGGTAATTTCTAGTTTATTTTCTTGCACACTGATTTCAAGCTGTTAGAACGGTTAAGTTTGGGGTCATTGATGGTTCGCTCACCCAGGGGGAAGGAAGGTTGGGTGGGTGCCACTCACAGTGGTTTGGCTCGTGACACATAGTTTTTTTTCTTCCTTGACACGAGCATTGCCCAGAATCCTTGAGATTCTCGTGATCTTGATGTGTTGAGGACTGGTTATTTATTTGGATATCGCTGTTTGATTTGCCACTACTTGTTAATGCTGATCCTTTGGATTTCTTGTTATATATCTGCCTTCTTAACTGGTTAGTATTCTATTAGAGTAATTGAATTTATATGTTGTAGCTCTCTGTACGTTCCTTCTTTAGTCACACTATTCAACTTCGAATGCGTTATGCATTTTTTAATGGAAGTGTATAGGTCAGTCATTCATCGTTCCTCCCTATGTTTATCAACCTTCCTTGAAATTATTTGAATATTTCTATGTTTAATCCTACTTACCCTTGTCCCATTAATTTAAATTAATTTGGATTGGTCCAATTTCAATTTGTTAGTCTCGCGTCATATATTATTTGGTTGTCTCTTTTAGAAAACATGTTGTTAGGATTTCCCTATTTCATGTCGATTATTCTTGTTTCATTTTGCTCTGGTAGTTGTATCTTTTATGGATTAGTTTTGCCTTGAGCTCTCTAGTATGTGTAAACATCTAACATTTTGTTGAAATCTGCCCATATGAAAGGCCTGGAAGTGGTCCTTTGTTTGTGTGTCCAAAATATGAATTTTGTGCAATGTGTTAGTTATATTGTGATACCATTCGGGCGATCTATATTTTGTCCATGTTATTTCATGTATATACATTTTCATGTGTTTAATAGGGATTTCTTTATGGAACATTTGGGACATTTTGAAGAGTTTGCCTGGGATTTGGGAAGGACGTGATTGTTGGTTCACGAAATCAACTCAGATTTCCATTATGTATATCTTCATCATTTGGTTTGTAATAATTATGTACAAACAAGGTTGTAATATAATAAAAGGGGACCTTTAGGGGGTTGGGAATTATGTGCTAAGTGCTTAAACATTTCACTTACTATTTAAATAGTTCTCTTACCACTTCATATTATTATTCAACTTTTCATGATTTTCACTTTTTGTAATTGAAACCACTGCCAATGGTTCATTCATTTTCTAAAACTATTTGAGCCATGACAGTGTTGTGTTTAGAATCACTAATAAAATACTTCTCCTAAAAAATAGTTAGCCCTTGGTAAAAAGAGAATTACGAGGTCTAATTCTCACTATATTTAAAGTTAAGCCGACGCACTCCCGTGAGTACCATTCACCAAGGTTTTCAAAAGGAAATTATGTGTATTTATATGTAAATATATTTATGTGATTGTTATTTGAAACTTTAAAACTTTTCTTGTCTTCAAAATATAATCTTATTAATTGTAAACTTTAAGATCGTCCTCCAATCAAACTGTTGTTATGGTGGAAGAGAGCAATTAATAATATCGTGGCATCATCCCTATAAAGCAACAAATATTTTAAATCTTTTAAATTCTCTTATGAGTTCTTTTAAAAGATCAAGTTCATCTACTCCCATGAATTCAATTTTATATTTTTTTGTTTTTTTTTGTTTTTTTTTTGTTTGAGATAGTTAATATTTTGAAGTCGTTCTATTTTCTTTTGTAATAAAGATGTAGTTTTACTTGTTTAAACCAATTTGAATAATTATTTGTATAACTATTTATATTTAGATATCATTCCATAGAGATAGTTAGCCTCTATTTATTTTACTATTTTAAATAAATTCTCTCTTCTCGCTTATCTAATAACTTTCACATGATTAACCACCTAGTATTTACATTTGTATTAATCAAGTAAAAATCAAGTTTTATGTTTAGTTTTTACTCACTTATTTTTAAATAATTAATAAAATAAATTTACTATTTTATCACGTAGTTTCTTATTTATTTGTCACGACCCGATCAAACTTGGTCGTCCCTACCATATGTACCTATTTTCTTGTAATAATTATCGCGTTGCGGAATTAATCTAATTATTTCTTTTATATTTTCTAAAATATATTCTAGATATATCATATCTTGGGTTCTTTGATACATTTCTATATTTTCTTTTATCAAGTTGCCTAGGATGGTTATGTCAACTCTAGTTTCGTACCAGTAATGTAAGTATTCGTAATTTATCATCAATCTGAATCTAATTCTAGTTCACTGATACCAAATTTTCCTAATTCTGAGTCTAGTTCATACAATCCTATTTGATACCATTCTTGATTTATTAGTTCTAAATCTTCATCATTGAATATTTTTTCCCATATCAGTCTTCTTAGTTCTATTATTTCTATATCTTTGAGCACATATAAGATTAATACCTTATAATCATAAATTATTTCATCATGTAAGTAGGTGAAGTAAGTAGGCATAATATTATTATCCATGTTCATATTTTTATGCTTTGTTTCTATCAATTAATTCCCTCATACCATAGCATAACAATAACATCATATTCGATCATTATAGACTAGATTATTTTAAACCATATTCTCTTGTCACTGTTAACATCGTACTTTCAAAGGTACTTTCCCCTCCTAAATAGCGTCACTCTGTCTACTCCCCTTATGGCTTCCTTGCCTTGGTTTCGACCTCTGGACATTATTTTCGGATTGTTTCCCCTTTTTCCTCATGTTAACAAACTTGAAAATGTGATTCAAATAATTCTAGTAAATAATAACGAATATAAACTTATTTAATCATGCTATGATACTTAGGAATTAACAATTTTAGCTATGCATAATTATGAATAGATATACCTTTCCTGTATCTTCTTGCTCCATATTGCTTAGAAAATTTTTATCTTATTTCTGAGAATTTTTTGTTTACAATGAAGGTTGCTCTCCGTGTAGAAAGTCTTACCTTCTATCTGCCTTCCTTGCTATCTATTTATAAGAGGATATCTGTACTTCCTCTTTATCTTTTTCTACTAACTTTTCATCCCACTATCCTAACTTTACTTTACACTTGTCCTATACTATTACTACTTTTATTAGTAGCCGTTCACTTTATTAGTGGACGTCCTATTCAACTATTCTTACTTTACAAGTTTACAAACAAACAAAATACTTTTTACAAACAAACAAACTACTTTACATATCTGGCAATATCTTTGCTCTTATCTTTTAGGAATCTTCGTACTATCTTCTTTTTCTCACTCCAGCTGTACGTCTGGGATCACATTATCTTCGCCTTGGCATCTAGAACATTGGTGATCTGGATATTTGTGATTAATTGTCTTGCAGTATCTCGTCATCATGTCTGCTGATATGAAATCTTTCCTGATTGCTCTTGTTGTAGGTTGTTGTTCTGGTCTTAATAGGCTGAGCGCCCATTGTCTTATCTCTTCCATGTTTGCTATCCGTTCTTCTCTACAATTTGAATAGATCATTGTTTGTTCCCTCGCATAATAGCTCCAAATGGGATTTTTATTTAGATAATTTGATGATAACTCGTTTAAAATCGTAGCTATTCCAATGATTCTTTTTCCGGCGTAGAATTCTGGTATATCGACTCTGGGTATTTCTTCTTGTACTTCTATCTTGCCTGGGATAATCATCTCCCTAGTTAATCCTATTTTTATAACCTGGATCACTGGTTTGATTTCGTCATATAGTATCTCGGCTGGGGCTGAATAAGCTCTTATGTAAAACAATGTCCCTTTACTTATCCTTTTATATTGCATAAAAGCTTTATGTAACTCTGGCAATGTAGCTATCTCTTCTCCTCTTTTTGTATATACTGTATTTAATAATCCATAATTGTAGCAGGTCGCTATTAAATTCACATTTGTCCTTGGCAGGGCAATTAGCTTATTATATCCTTGTAGGTTTTGGGTAATATAATCTTCTGTTGGATTGGTAGTAGTTTTGGATCTTGGGTTTTTATTTAAAAAGGTTTGTATTTTGTGGATATTTTCTATATATGCTCTGGTTATATGGTTGTATGTCTTTTTATCTTGGTTCAGGCTGTCTCTGTATGTATTTACTTGTGGTGGTATAAATGGGTTTTTTGGGATTTTGATATATATGGTGTTTCGAATAGTTTATTTAAATTCGTGTTGACATATCTTTTTTCTTCTTTTGTAGATGATGTGCTTGTAGATGCGCTACCTGCAACTGCATGAAGTAAATTATTGTTATGGGTTTTTAGGTGTTTCCCAACGTCACCTTGTAGCTCTGGAAGTTTTGTGTCTTCCGATTGACATAGCTCCGCATTTTTGTCATGCTGCTGACTAGTTTTGATCTGTTGTATCTCTTTATTTATGTTATCGACTTCTCTACAAAGAGTCATCATAACTTTGAGTAAATCTTCCATAGTGGTAGTTTCCTCAGTTTGAGTAGCTTTGTCTTGATATGTAATCTGCAATTGTATTTTTATCAGTACAAATTACTTCGATTGTAAATGTGAAGTTTAATATATTCAATACAAGTCTCCGTATTTCCTTGGTTGTAACTGAGTCTTATACTTTCCTTGTTAGCCACCATTTCACCTGCGTATTATCTGTTCTAATAATGAACTTATTATATACAATATATGGTTCAAAAGCTAATAAGCATTTATATATTGAATATAATTCTTTTCTATTTATTTCCCATTTTATTTCGGGATTTGTAAATGTGCCTGAATAATATCTACAATGATGCTCTATTTTTTCTTTATCATACTTGTATTTTAGTACTCCTCCGTAGCTAATCTCACTAGCATCGGATTCTACTATATAGATGAATTTTTTATTTTCTTCTGGAAAGCATAGTTTTGGTAAATTCTTACATAGTAATTTTATCTTTCTTATTTGTTCTTGGTCCTTATCATCAAAGTGATATTCTACATCCTTCTTTAATTTCTTGTGTAATGGTTTTAGATTTTCTGCTAATTTTGGTATATATTCTCTTACTTGATTTACTAATCCTAAAAATGATTGTAATTTCTTCTTTGTATCTATCTGTTCATCAGAATTTATTATTTTTTGTACTATATGTGGCTGCATTTTTATGCCATTTTTATCTATTTCTATTCCTAAGAATTCTATTTGGTTTTTCATTATTTCAGCTTTTTTCTTACTTAAGCTGATTCCTGAATATGTAACAATATGTATGAATTTTTCTAGTAGTTTTATATGTTCATCTTGCGTTCTTGAATACAAAAGTATATCATCTATGTATACTATGCAATTTTCTAATTGGTTAAAATAATTATCCATAAAATGTTGGTATCTACCTGGTGCATTTTTATATCCAAAAGGTAATACATTCCATTCATAAAATCCTTGGGGTACTGTGAATGCTGTTAGTTTTTTAGATTCTTCTTCTAGCTTAAGGTGGTAAAAGCCTGATTTGCAATTAAATTTACTAAAATAATTATATCCTTGGACTTGTCTTATTTTTAATATCTTATTGGGTATTGGGTAATTATATGTTTTGGTTTTAGCATTTAAGTTTCTATAATCAATAACCATTCTACTTTTGCTTTCTTGTATGTAGTTGTTTTCTAATAATTCTTTTATGTGCATTTTAAATTCATTTAAATCATCAAAATTATATTTTAGAGGTTTTTGGGTAATTATGCTATTTTCATCAATTAATTCTATTTTTATTTTGGTTTTATGTTTTTCCCATCCTTTTAAGGGATTTTCACTATATAATGGTTCTAATTTGTCTTGAATAATTTTTAGTTTATCTATGGCAAATATTATTAGTTCTATTCTATGCTCATTTGTTTTTATATTTTCTAATTTCTGGGTAATTTTCTCACTTCCTTTTATCCATGGGGTAGGTTTTCTGTTTTTATTATATACTCTCTTAGCTCCTACTTTGTGTTTACATGGTGTCGTAAACCACCAGTGTGTCTTTGTGATTATATGTGGATATAGTTTTTAAAATAGAATATAAACAAGTCAAGTACTTAAAGAAACAATGACTAATAAAGATAACGAACATAGACAAAACCTTAATAGAGTAATTATAGCAAAAAGACAAGAATTGAGTCATAGACAAAATAGACTTAATAGTAATAGATTTGCAGGAGTTTGTAAAGAATCTATCAAAGCACAAAGAAAAACTATATTTTACCTACAACTACAAATAGATAGTCTAGAATATAAATTACAACATAACTTATAAATGAATAAAGAAGAATTCGCTATAGACGAAAAAACATATGAAAATCACGAAGGATTAAAAATAAAGATCATATTTTCAAATCTAGGAAGACGATATAAGAAAATAGGAGATAATCTAAGTCTAATGTTAGAAAAAGAATCATTAAGACTAGAAGATAACTTAACGGCAATGGTAAGGCTTGCTAGAGAAAATGAAGAAATAGACCGAAAAAATGAATAACTATTATTAAACAACAGGCAAAACAAGAAATACAAAAAATTGAAGAAGTAAAAAATGACAGAATAATAGCATTAGAAAAGGAATTAGCTAAGTTAAAAGAATTTTAAATGCGGCAAAACAAAAAGAAAAAGAAATTGAGGCAAAATTGAAAACAGAAATAGAAAATTTCAAAGAAAAACTACAAATAGAAGAACCAATTGAAGAAGAATTATGTATAAATGAAATAAATGATAATCAGACAGAACAGGGTTTGGAAATAAGTGAGACTTATACAGAAATGATAACAAATATAGAAAAAATAGAAGAAAACATTGAAATAAATGCAGGAGATATTGAAGAAGAAAAAGAACAAGAAGCTAGTACATCAGGAGTTAAAAACCCAAAAATATTAAATCCGATATATTATACAGTAAATTATGAGCAATCTGACAGACAAAACAGTTTATGGGATAAAAGATTAAATAGAAAATGGACTCCAAAACCAACCAATCAGAATAGTAATTTTATTAGAGTTAGACTGTGTAACAGACATAAATAAAGCAATTCAACTATGGATAGGATATATAGCAAAACAGTTAATAGACAATAAGATAAGCATAACAGAAACACCAGGATATATAGAACGAACACTCTTAGGAACAGTAAAATTATGGTTACATAACTTATCAGAAGAATATATAAATACGCTAAGAAGTAATAAAACTATAGACGATAAAATAGCAACCACAGCTATAGATATTCTAAAGAAATATGAGATAGCAATACGAAATGAATTTAGTAGTACAACCACAGAAACAGAAGAACAAAATAAAGATAAACAATTAAACAGAAATTTAATGTTAAAATTAGCAATATGTAATATGTGTTACATAGATGAATACACATGTGTATTTAGAGAATATTATTACAAAGGAACTTATACGCCAGAAGAAGCAAAAGAAATAAGGAGATTATATTTTACAAAATTACCAGAACCATTTAGCTCAAGAATAATAAAAGACTGGAATGAAGCAGGATTACAAGATACTCTAGGAGCAAGGGTAAGCTTTTTACAAAAATGGTATTCAGATATATGTGAAAAACGGAGAGAAAAAATGAAAATGGAAAAATCTATAATGGAAAATCTATCATGTTGTAAAGATAAAGTAGCACCCCAATTTGGATGTAAAGATAATTACTATAAAAAGAATAGAAAGAAAGGAAAATTCAAAAGATATAAATCCCAATATAGACATAAAAGACCTAGACGAAGGTATTATGTAAAAAAATTTAACAAAAAGAGACCATTCAAACCAAAAAAGAAAATAACTGAATGTACATGTTATAATTGTGGAAAATTAGGACATTTAGCTAGAGATTGTAAATTACCTAAAAATCCCAAGAAAAGGCAAATAGCAGAAATAATAATAAATAATGAAGAATATATGCAATTAGAATATCTAGACTACGAACTAGACAGTGACGATAGTATATATGAATTATCTGAAAATGAGTTGAATGAAGAATTAGAAAAAGAAGAATCAGACAATAATGACTGACAATGATATACAAATTATAGATAAAGAAGAACATACAAATGAAGAATCCTCAGAACAGAAAGTTATATTTGATGCAAATATATTTGAACAGATAAAAGGAAAAGAATTAGATTTAAGTGTAGAAAAAATATTTAAAATACCCATGCTAAAAAATATATTTAAACGACAAAAAGAAGAATATTATGTGGTAAGTCAGAAAGAACATATAATAGACTGTAAATATACCAAAGGAAAAGCAAAAATACCTATAATAAATAAGAGAATAATAAATAAAGAAATACAAGCAATACATGCTAAGGAACCAATAAAATACGTACATCTAGGAGGAACGGAAATATTAATAAAAGCATGTTTTAGGGAAGGTATAGATACACCTATAGAAATATATTTAGCAGACGACAGAATAATTGAACCTATAGAAAAAAGTATAATAAGTGCAGTAAAAGGAAACTTAATATATCAAAAATTTAAATTCATAATAAGCGCTAACTATTCAGTAGCAATAAATGACAGGAATATAGATAAATCATTAGTACTATATTGGAAAATGATAGGAATAGAACTAGCCTCAGGTAGTAAAATATTCACAGCAAGATATAAAAATTTATATGTCTTAACAACAAAACATAAGATAACAGCGAAAAACAAAATTAATAGAATAAAAATAGAAAATCCATTTGAACAAATTGTCACAGTAATAGATAATAATGATTATAGTTATAAGGAAATTGATATAGAAGAAGATCTAGAAATAGTAAGTGATAGGATAAGCACATCTAGAAAAAGTCATAGTGAAACACCCCAGTCATCAAGAAATTCAGTAGGAATAAAAGAAATAGAACCATATCACTATTATATAACTGGAATATTAGAACAAAGAAAATTTATTATAACAATAAATACAGGACAGGAAGAAAATTATATAACAAGAGAATTAGTAACAGAAGAAGAAATAAATTCTATAGAACACTCAGAATTACCAAAAGAATTTACAGCACTAAGAGAAACAGTAGAAAAAGAATTAATCATTGGCGGAATATCGATGGTAATAAACTTTAAAATATATCACGGAGATAAAAATATTATATTATGAATAAAATGGTTAGAAGGCATGAAACCATATAATTTAGAAAACACCCAGTTAACCATAACATATAAAAATAAGAAAGTCATAATAAAGAGGACAATGTGAGATAAAAATGAAAATCTACATACTCGCCAAAATAATAGTAGAAAATTACTACAATAGATATTATACCCCGATGATAGATACAGGAGCAGAAGCTAATATGTGTAAACATAATTGCTTACCAGATGAAAAATGGGAAAAATTAACTACACCAATAGTAGTAACAGGATTTAATAATGAAGGAAGCATGATAAATCATAAAGCAAGAAATGTAAAATTACAAATATGGGATAAGATATTAACTATAGAAGAAATATATAGTTATGAGTTCACAAACAAGGATATACTTCTAGGAATGCCGTTTCTAGAAAAACTATATCCACATATAATCACAAAGACACACTGGTGGTTTACGACACCATGTAAACACAAAGTAGGAGCTAAGAGAGTATATAATAAAAACAGAAAACCTACCCCATTGATAAAAGGAAGTGAGAAAATTACCCAGAAATTAGAAAATATAAAAACAAATGAGCATAGAATAGAACTAATAATATTTGTCATAGATAAACTAAAAATTATTCAAGACAAATTAGAACCATTATATAGTGAAAATCCCTTAAAAGGATGGGAAAAACATAAAACCAAAATAAAAATAGAATTAATTGATGAAAATAGCATAATTACCCAAAAACCTCTAAAATATAATTTTGATGATTTAAATGAATTTAAAATGCACATAAAAGAATTATTAGAAAACAACTACATACAAGAAAGCAAAAGTAGAATGGTTATTGATTATAGAAACTTAAATGCTAAAACCAAAACATATAATTACCCACTACCCAATAAGATATTAAAAATAAGACAAGTCCAAGGATATAATTATTTTAGTAAATTTGATTGCAAATCAGGCTTTTACCACCTTAAGCTAGAAGAAGAATCTAAAAAACTAACAGCATTCACAGTACCCCAAGGATTTTATGAATGGAATGTATTACCTTTTGGATATAAAAATGCACCAGGTAGATACCAGCATTTTATGGATAATTATTTTAACCAATTAGAAAATTGCATAGTATACATAGATGATATACTTTTGTATTCAAGAACGCAAGATGAACATATAAAACTACTAGAAAAATTCATACATATTGTTACATATTCAGGAATCAGCTTAAGTAAGAAAAAAGCTGAAATAATGAAAAACCAAATAGAATTCTTAGGAATAGAAATAGATAAAAATGGCATAAAAATGCAGCCACATATAGTACAAAAAATAATAAATTCTGATGAACAGATAGATACAAAGAAGAAATTACAATCATTTTTAGGATTAGTAAATCAAGTAAGAGAATATATACCAAAATTAGCAGAAAATCTAAAACCATTACACAAGAAATTAAAGAAGGATGTAGAATATCACTTTGATGATAAGGACCAAGAACAAATAAGAAAGATAAAATTACTATGTAAGAATTTACCAAAACTATGCTTTCCAGAAGAAAATAAAAAATTCATCTATATAGTAGAATCCGATGCTAGTGAGATTAGCTACGGAGGAGTACTAAAATACAGGTATGATAAAGAAAAAATAAAGCATCATTGTAGATATTATTCAGGCACATTTACAAATCCCGAAATAAAATGGGAAATAAATAGAAAAGAATTATATTCAATATATAAATGCTTATTAGCTTTTGAACCATATATTGTATATAATAAGTTCATTATTAGAACATATAATACGCAGGTGAAATGGTGGCTAACAAGGAAAGTACAAGACTCAGTTACAACCAAGGAAATACGGAGACTTGTATTGAATATATTAAACTTCACATTTACAATCGAAGTAATTTGTACTGATAAAAATACAATTGCAGATTACATATCAAGACAAAGCTACTCAAACTGAGGAAACTACCACTATGGAAGATTTACTCAAAGTTATGATGACTCTTTGTAGAGAAGTCGATAACATAAATAAAGAGATACAACAGATCAAAACTAGTCAGCAGCATGACAAAAATGCGGAGCTATGTCAATCGGAAGACACAAAACTTCCAGAGCTACAAGGTGACGTTGGGAAACACCTAAAAACCCATAACAATAATTTACTTCATGCAGTTGCAGGTAGCGCATCTACAAGCACATCATCTACAAAAGAAGAAAAAAGATATGTCAACACGAATTTAAATAAACTATTCGAAACACCATATATATCAAAATCCCAAAAAACCCCATTTATACCACCACAAGTAAATACATACAGAGACAGCCTGAACCAAGATAAAAAGACATACAACCATATAACCAGAGCATATATAGAAAATATCCACAAAATACAAACCTTTTTAAATAAAAACCCAAGATCCAAAACTACTACCAATCCAACAGAAGATTATATTACCCAAAACCTACAAGGATATAATAAGCTAATTGCCCTGCCAAGGACAAATGTGAATTTAATAGCGACCTGCTACAATTATGGATTATTAAATACAGTATATACAAAAAGAGGAGAAGAGATAGCTACATTGCCAGAGTTACATAAAGCTTTTATGCAATATAAAAGGATAACTAAAGGGACATTGTTTTACATAAGAGCTTATTCAGCCCCAGCCGAGATACTATATGACGAAATCAAACCAGTGATCCAGGTTATAAAAATAGGATTAACTAGGGAGATGATTATCCCAGGCAAGATAGAAGTACAAAAAGAAATACCCAGAGTCGATATACCAGAATTCTACGCCGGAAAAAGAATCATTGGAATAGCTACGATTTTAAACGAGTTATCATCAAATTATCTAAATAAAAATCCCATTTGGAGCTATTATGCGAGGGAACAAACAATGATCTATTCAAATTGTAGAGAAGAACGGATAGCAAACATGGAAGAGATAAGACAATGGGCGCTCAGCCTATTAAGACCAGAACAACAACCTACAACAAGAGCAATCAGGAAAGATTTCATATCAGCAGACATGATGACGAGATACTGCAAGACAATTAATCACAAATATCCAGATCACCAATGTTCTAGATGCCAAGGCGAAGATAATGTGATCCCAGACGTACAGCTGGAGTGAGAAAAAGAAGATAGTACGAAGATTCCTAAAAGATAAGAGCAAAGATATTGCCAGATATGTAAAGTAGTTTGTTTGTTTGTAAAAAGTATTTTGTTTGTTTGTAAACTTGTAAAGTAAGAATAGTTGAATAGGACGTCCACTAATAAAGTGAACGGCTACTAATAAAAGTAGTAATAGTATAGGACAAGTGTAAAGTAAAGTTAGGATAGTGGGATGAAAAGTTAGTAGAAAAAGATAAAGAGGAAGTACAGATATCCTCTTATAAATAGATAGCGAGGAAGGCAGATAGAAGGTAAGACTTTCTACACGGAGAGCAACCTTCATTGTAAACAAAAAATTCTCAGAAATAAGATAAAAATTTTCTAAGCAATATGGAGCAAGAAGATACAGGAAAGGTATATCTATTCATAATTATGCATAGCTAAAATTGTTAATTCCTAAGTATCATAGCATGATTAAATAAGTTTATATTCGTTATTATTTACTAGAATTATTTGAATCACATTTTCAAGTTTGTTAACATGAGGAAAAAGGGGAAACAATCCGAAAATAATGTCCAGAGGTCGAAACCAAGGCAAGGAAGCCATAAGGGGAGTAGACAGAGTGACGCTATTTAGGAGGGGAAAGTACCTTTGAAAGTACGATGTTAACAGTGACAAGAGAATATGGTTTAAAATAATCTAGTCTATAATGATCGAATATGATGTTATTGTTATGCTATGGTATGAGGGAATTAATTGATAGAAACAAAGCATAAAAATATGAACATGGATAATAATATTATGCCTACTTACTTCACCTACTTACATGATGAAATGATTTATGATTATAAGGTATTAATCTTATATGTGCTCAAAGATATAGAAATAATAGAACTAAGAAGACTGATATGGGAAAAAATATTCAATGATGAAGATTTAGAACTAATAAATCAAGAATGGTATCAAATAGGATTGTATGAACTAGACTCAGAATTAGGAAAATTTGGTATCAGTGAACTAGAATTAGATTCAGATTGATGATAAATTACGAATACTTACATTACTGGTACGAAACTAGAGTTGACATAACCATCCTAGGCAACTTGATAAAAGAAAATATAGAAATGTATCAAAGAACCCAAGATATGATATATCTAGAATATATTTTAGAAAATATAAAAGAAATAATTAGATTAATTCCGCTACGCGATAATTATTACAAGAAAATAGGTACATATGGTAGGGACGACCGGCGAACCAATCCCCGTAGCCCAGAATGGTTAGTAATGGGCTACTACCTAACCAAAACGCACAATAAGCAGAAATAAGTAGAAGCAGAATGTAAAGGTAGACAAAGATGAAGCAAAACCTGAATATATACTTAATGAAACTACACCAACCTCAAGATTTGATTTTGATAGTACAGAAGCTTCTAATAAAATACAACTGCTAGAAGTAACAAAAAAATAAGTACAACTGTCTCCGAATATAAAAATAGTAACTACAAAAGATAAGATATGTCCAAGCCCCGACCGCCAGGTGCTCACCCTAGTCTCGAATGTCCAAAAGCGGCACGAGTCTCCAGCATGATCAACTAATATCTTCATAAGAAAGATGAAGAAGTGTAGTATGAGCAACAAGACAACGGATACTCAACAGGCATCATCGGCCGACTGAGCGCATATAAGATATAAAAACATAATAAGCAGATTACAAGAAAGCAGTCACGGAAGCAAGGAAGAAGCACAAGGAACTAGCACAGGGAGAAATCAACCAAGAGCTACAAGTATACATCCTAGCACAAACATATACATAACATAGAAACATAGGTGTAAGGAAGAACAACGCACATGGAATTCTCGCAACAATAGTATATGAAAGGAGAGAGAGTCAGGAACATGGCGGTATACCGATAACCTCAAATAAAAGGAAACGAAGTAAAGCAGTGTAACATACTCAAGATGGAATCAACAAGCATAAGGAAAACATAACACCAATCCAACTTCAAGATAGCATAAACAGGAATCCACCTCACAAGTACAACCCTAAGATGGAACAACTAACCCATAATAACCAAAAAATACTATTCAAATCCTGCTAAGAATGGAACCAAAAACTCACAATCTGCTCAGAAGGCCACACAAAAGTGCCTCAATAAGATAGGACTCCCTAGCCCTCTCAATAATCAAAATCCCACAACCGGAGCCTCAACAGGCTAATAACCGCTAAATCACCAAGAAATAAGGACCATAACCAGCTCTATGAAGCGATAGGAGTAATATAATCTACCTACAGTTCCAACGGCCGCCCATATAATCGAGGAACGTAATCAAGTGAAAACAAACCTCTGGACGCCCATACAATCGGAGCATACACTGAACATAAAGTAAACAAGGGTGGAATCCGAGTGAAATATGCATGATGATATCATGATGGAACCAGGTCTGATCACAGTGTTGTATGTCAACCCCTTCGGTGCCCTAAAGGTCCAATAAAGTTGGGATCCATGAAAGGACAATTCCCGAGTACCTCTACTACGCCATATATCCCCTCCCTCTGGTCACCATCGGCCCGTTGCACTTGGTATGAAATGGTTGGGTCCATGGAGGTCTACTCGTAGACCATATACCAACACGAAACTCAAATATCTTAACAATTGAGATCTCGTAGTACGTGCTCAGATTCGATCCGAGTCTTAATCAGTAGTAGTAATCTCATAAAGCCCATCAAAGGGTGCCCAAAGTGTCTTCGGGTCTAAATCAGTAACTATATCTCGATAACCCTCATCGAGGGTGCCCTGAGTGTATCCGAGTCTAAAAATAGAAGTCAAGTATCAAAATCCCTAAATAGGGTGCCCGAATCGTACTCGGGTCTAAATCCATAGAAAACCATGTCTAGTGCTACGGTCCAGCCGAGCCTAGTATCAGAATGAAGTCCAGAAATCGAATCACTGTAATATCCCCTCTACTATGAGAGGTTCCGAAAAAGTCAGTTTAAAAGGCCTTTCAAAGTCATGTACTAAAGACAAATCAGTAGTAAAACATGCGGGTAAAATCTTTTTCATGTATGATATGCTCACAAATAATACAGTAGCCCAAAACGGCTCACAAATAATTCCTATTGGCCCTGCACAGGCTCAACAGCTCTACAACAGTCATAACCAGCCTAGAAGGATATCTCTATGTCCGGGACTCGCGGACATTCCAAAATAACCCACCGTCTATGTTCCAGAGTCAATACAAGGCCACACAGGACCATAAGGGTAATATACAATACTGATATGAATACTACAATCAACATACGAAATAAATGGACAGAAAAGGCGGGCAGGGTAGCTATAACCTACCTGTCGTCCGATGAATAACTGCAGGGACGACGTCGTTAAAGCTCAAAATGCTCCGAGAAGCTCCAAATTTCGAAACCACTATCAATACCATAATCTATACATCAAAACAAGACTAACGATACCTATATTGCTATAATAATAGCCGGGTCAAAATTCGGGTCACAAATGGGCCCATGGGATCTGCAACCAAAAATCGGAAACAAAAAACACCCATGTGTTCCTTACAATTCCGGGAGCGCATGCTCAAAATTTGAGCAAATTTGGCCAAGGAAAATGGCACAAACAGCCCATGAAAAAGGAAAATAAAGAGGGAAGATTCAATAATGAAATCCGAAAATTAATCACAAGGTACGTACCACAACAAGAGGAACAAGCTAATGAAGTGAAAACTCCGATCCCACGATCATGCAAAGCTCAAGAGAGCAGATTCTTCAAGGAGTTTCCAAGCTTTGAGTAATAGCAACAATAGAGGTAAAGAAAATTTGCGGAAGAAGACTTACCAATAATAAACTAAGGGAGCAAGGATTTTCTCTTCAATATAATGAAATTCCAAGGCTAGGAGCTGTTTTGAGCAACTTGGTAGAGAGAAAATTGAGTTTTGGTGTTGGAAAAGTGGAGGAATAAGGCTAGAAAATCGAACTCACAAGGAATATATAGCTGATGGTCACTGGTTAGTGCTATCGTGCTAAACCAGCACCATTGCGCAAGAGGAGGGCCAACCGCCTCGGTGCTATCGCGCCAACACGTGGGCAGGCGCTGGAGCGCTATCGCGCTGTGTTGAGGGCACGCAGAGGCTTGCGCAAGCCCGCTGCTTGGGCTCCATTGGCGCTGAAGGCCCGGCCTGCAACAAAAACCAACAAAACTTAAAACTCTCACGGAGGATCCGGGAACGATCAGAATTCGATACTCAAAAACCAATATAGCTATTAGAGTGGAAACGATGTTTCAGACTCAGCAAAATTGTATAAAATTCCATACGAGGTCGTCTCAGAGGAATGTTGACCCAAGTCAACACTAAATAACGCCAACCAAACATACAAAATGAGCCCGTCTCACCCGGGACCCGAACCAACTAATTACCTAACACAAACTTGGCATTCCATATGAGGTCGTCTTCTCCGAATATTGACCAAAGTCAACCAAACAAGCCTAACTAGCTTGAAAACACAGAACGAGAGAGAATTCCAAGCTAAAAAGCTCACGGATCCCAACCAAAGGTCCCACTAGACAAAAAATGTCAGAATTCGATTTCGAGCACGTTCACCAAGGATGTTGAATTAAGTCAAAAATTTCAAAAGTTAAAATCTCTAAAACCAAGAATGGACAAAAAGACCAAACAAACGGCCCGGGAACTGAACTACCTGCCCTGCAAGCCATAAATGACTTGGGGCCGCTATAGGCAAGCTCAAACGGTACAAGAAAGGCGAACAGACGTAAATGACCGGAAGGTTCATTACATCATTCACTACTAAAAAGAATTTCATCCCCGAAAGTTAGGAAAAAAGGAAAGACTAGAGATTAAAAGAACAACGGATACAAAACCCGCACTACTCTCTTGGATAACCCGGGTAACCTCCTCAGCCGGACGGCACCCAACATAAAAGAACCAAAGAAAGCAACCAAGCCTAAACTTCCTACTAGCCAAGCTAGATTCCAAACTCAAATTCCCAAACTGCAAAGATCTGCCAACCTAACTGAACCTCGAGAATCTCAATCGATAAGAATCGACACAACACCAAAACCAGAGAAGAAGGGCGATCAACATATAGAACTCGAATTTTTGAAATCACAATCAAATTTACCAGAAGAGTCATCAACCCAAAACTCTACTCATGAACCCGCTAATCCGCAAATCTCTTTCATTCTGAATTGAATCCTTTCGCACCAAAAGAAAGTTTCTTATAAGTCAAAAACTTAAACCACCCCCGAAATATCAGCTGGAATACCAGAGATCCATGATTCCCTCTTATACTCTACCACGAAGTAAGTCACCCTTCTTACTCAAATTCAACCCAAGCTAAGCTATAACGCACTAGCCTTGCCATACAAGATGACAACTCGTAGCGCATCCTCGAAAACTAGAGTTACCTATCCCAACTGACCATCAACCAACAAATGGCTACTTTTCTAACATCGAACACGATAACTAAACCCAACTAAATAACCCATCTGAATACAACTAAAGCTTTCCTATCAAGGTAACGAAAATCATGTATAAACACCCTATGTTGACGAAGAAATTTCCAAACTATAGAATGAACCCTACTTCGCTGCACCATGTCAAGTCTAAATCAACTGGAAGCGAATAAACCAGGGCAACCTGTCCACCAGACCCAAACCAAAACCAAGATCCTGCAAGTAGTGGGGTAAGTCTACCACAAAGTCCGTAGTTATTAGCTAATCTCTTAACTCTAAGAAACACTGTTGCTACCCTGAAGGTTCGAACTCCCTTAGAATTTTAAATTTTCTTAAAAATCTCACCTCGGAAGGAGTCTACCATCCCATGAATATAAAGTCAAAACACCCCGAAGGCAAAGAAGAGGTGCCTGGGGTTCAAAGTCGCCATCTAGATATAGAATTTTTGCATATACCTTCAACTCATCCCTTTGGCAAAAATCAACCTATCTACCATATCAGTACACAACCCAACCATACCTAATTATACCACATTCCAAACTTCTAGTCCACACTGGTCGAGTCTAACCTACAGTGGAACCTCATATAAAATACAACCCATGAAAACCCAACTAAACAAGCATTTCAAATGCTCGGTAATGAAGATGGCGATCAATCTCAAAGTACAATTAGAACTTAAAATAGCCTCGCTAGACTCAACACGCACAACCTGATCACGTAGAGCATACACCACTGCTGAATCTCAAACTTATACCACTGATTCTGTCCAACCATGAAAGAAGGAACTTGGTACTATCTGAAACACCACTGAAATCTGGAATGTCCAGTCTAACTCAAGGGTTATCCAAGAACTAGGTGTCCAAGGCCAACTGAAATAGGGAAACTACGTTGCCCAAACTCCATGCCTTCCAACCCAAGAAGTTGCAACTGAAAAGAACTAACCACGAACCATCCGAAGTAGTTTTCTATCCCACGATTCTAAAACCCAACTTTAAAATTGCCAACCAAAGCCTTTGTCGAACCCATATGCTGTTAATGAACCTTTAGGAACCAAAGCCAACTAGGCTTTAGATCACAAGTTGCCAAAACCACAACTCTTACTGAAATCTCAAACCAAAAGAGGGAAAACCACTGCAATCTATAGACGGCCGAATCAAATCACCAACACACAATCCCAAGAAAACCTTCGTCGTCACCTTAGTCAACTACTAAAACACATAAACACAAACAAGGAGTCATCTCCCTCCATTTTCAACTAAACAAAACCTTTTCGTAGCATATATTGAACCTTACAACTTCTTTCTAAAAATAAGGACCTGGAGTCATTCCCTTAGCTCCAAAACTTACATTGTCAAAACTCAACAAGGCAGGAGAAAATAGGCCGGATGCCCAACTCACCCAAAATGCTACGAGTACAACTCAGCCACGAGGCTACTGTCAATTACTTAGTCGAAAATGCTAAAGCCAAACTCAATCACAATACTGAAATCAAAAGCTCATCCAGAGAACTATAATCGAAATTCATTCCAATTGGAACCGTGGAAAATGATAAGACAACCCAATCGGACAAGAAACTGAAGGAGACTATGGGAACAACCCACATATCTGCCAACCTCCTAAACTAACCAACAAAGAGGGTCAACTCTAAACACCCCAGAAAACCAAACCGATCAAAGCACGCTAGCATAACCAACATCCCCCAACTCAAAATGAGATCTCAAACTCTGGCACAACCACCGGTAACACCCAACTAACACAAAAACCTCTAGCAAACACTAGAAAACCACCTAGGAAACAATCATCTAGGAATGCTCAACAAGGAATACTTAACAAAAGTCTAGAGTCACAACAGAACAGGGATAAACCCAATCAGAAACAAACTAACAAGAACTACCCATGAGCTACAACTCCGGGTAAACACCTATTAAGGATAACTCACCCCATCCACTACTAAGGAATAAACTACAAAGAAAACAACGCTTAGATACTATAATTCAAGTAGTAAAACAACTAAATAAGTAGAAGGTAAGCATACAAGCAAATAAACAATAGAATGGATAGAATCGCAACGCGAGCAGGACTATCACAAGAAAAAGGTAGCAAAAGCCTAACCTGGAGCAATGATACTAGAAAATTCAACTTAGGGCATCAGACTGGTAGGATCTCACTCTGGACTGAGTAGTCGAAGCTGAGGGCTTAACCATCACTCACCGGGGACAATATCTAGAAAAATGACCAAGCACTCGACAATCATAACAACCAAGCTGACCGGGATATGAAATCGTGGGGCACTTCCTAATAGAGTGCCCAAGCTCACAACATCAGCGATAACCCTTACCAGAACTACAAGCCCAAAAGCCACCTCGACCCACCTGGGGACCAATCCTACTACCATGCATTCTACCTCTAGCCGGTGGCACTGAAGCCCTGGGAGATAACACTTGTTGACCCTGTGGACTAGAAGATGGAATTGTGGCACAATTCCTAGCAAAGTGCCCACGCACACTGCACTGAAAGAAAATACCACTGGGTACATACAGGTGAGGAGATCATACTGAACCTGACCGGCCACCATGACCTACATAACCTGAAAGCGAACCTCAAAGAATCTGACTCGTACCATGACCTGTAAGCTCAACATGCCCTATTCTACCATCCCCTGAAACCTATGGAGAAATTTAAACTGGCCTCCTAGATAAGAAGAAATGAAACCTATATCTAGTGGAGAAATTCCTACCTCGAGTCTGGGAACCTCAAAAACCATCCTAACCATGATGTCACTTAGCACTACCCCCATAAGCCTCATGACATAAACCCTCGATAGCCCAAGCATGATCCACTACCTGCAGGAAGGTCTTCCTAGGTTTAACCAAATGCTCGGTCGCCAAATGGAGTAGTGAAATCAAACCTCCAATAAAGCTCTTAACCGTATCAAACTCTGAAGGCACAGTCCTAGCAGTACGCCTAACCATCTCATGAAATCTCGCCTCATAATCAAAACTGATTAAAAATCCTACTGAAGAACTGGCAGCTCAACCCTAGTAGAATCGGGAACTAAAACACCCACTGGAGGACTCAGAGTCCTATCCACGGTGTCCTGAAGAATTGGAGTAGCTATAAATCCAATCAGAGGCTGGTCTTGCCCCACACCCCCTATCTGATGTGGTAAACTCTCACTCTGAACTCCTGGCACTGAAGGAGGTACTGAAGCAACAGGCACAGAAGCCTCGACACCAACCATTGTCAAACTCGCCTTAGGCATCTGAGAAGGAATGAAACAACCGAAGTTTAAAAGTCAATAGAGCCAAAAATGCACGATAAGGAGCTAAGAAGATGAAACTTTCCCTAACAATACCTTGTAGCCTCCAGCAGATAGGATACAGACATCATCGTACCGATCTGCGAGACTCTACTTAGACACTTTCTTTTGTACCATGACACCGGTGAACCTGGCTCTGATACCAAGCTGTCATGACCTAATTTCTCAGGTCATGATGGCACCTACAACCCCCCACTAGGTGAACCAATGTGCGTAGCCTGGAATGGTTAGTAATGGGCTACTACCTAACTAAAATGCACAATAAGCAGAAATAAGCGGAAGTAGAATGTAAAGGCAGACAAAGCAGAAGCAAAACCTGAATATATACTTAATGAAACTACACCAACCCCATATTTGGTATCGATAGTACAGAAGCTTCTAATAGAATACAATTGCTAGAAGTAACAAAAAGATAAGTACAATTGTCTCTGAATATTCAAAGAGTAATAGTACAAAGGATGAGATATGGCCAAGCCCCGACCGCTAGGCGCTCACCCTAGTCTTGAATGTCCAAAAGTTGTATGAGTCTCCAATGTGATCAACTAATATCTGCACAAGAAAGATGCAAAAGTGTAGTATGAGCACCAAAACAACGGGTACTCAATAGGCATCATCGGCTGACTGAGCGCATATAAGATATAAAAATAGTAATAAGCATAATACAAGAAAGCAATCATGGAAGCAAGGAAGAAGCACAAGGAAATAGCACAAGGAGAAATCAACCAAGAGCTACAAGTATACATGCCAGCATAAACAAATACATAACACAGAAACATAGGTGTAAGGAATAAGAACGCACCTGGAATCCTCACAACAATAGTATATGAAAGGAGAGAGAGTCATGAACATGGAGGTATATCGATAACCTCAAGTAAAAGGAAAAGAAGGAAAGCAGTCTAACATACTCAAGATGTAATCAACAAGCATAAGGAAAACATAACACCAATCCAACTTCAAGATAGCATAAATAGGAATCCACCTCACAAGTACAACTCTAAGATGGAACAACTAACCCATAATAACCGAGAAATATTACTAAAATCCTGATAAGAATGGAACCAGAAACTCATAATCTACTTAAAAGGCCACACAAAAGTGCCTCAATAAGATAGGACTCCCTATCCCTCTCAATAATCAAAAACCTACAACCGTAGCTTCAACAGGCTAATAACCGCTAAATCACCAAAAAATAATGACTATAACTAGCTATATGAAACAATAGGTGTAATATAATCTACCTACAGTCCCAACAGTTGCCCATACAACTGAGGAACGCAATCAAGTGAAAACAAACCCTCCGACCGCCTATATAATCGGAGCATACACTGAACACACAACAAACAAGGGTGGAATCCTAGTGAAATATGCATGATGATATGATGATGGAACCAAGTGTAATTTCAATGCTATATGTTACCCCCTATGGTGCCCCAAAGGTCCAATAAAGGCGAAATCCATGCAAGGATAATTCCCGAGTACCTCTCCTACGCTATACATCTCCTCCCTTTGGTCACCTTTGGCCCGTTGCACTTGGTTCGGAATGGTAGGATCAATGGAGGTCTACTCGTAGACCACACACCAATATGAAACTCAAATATCTCAATAATCGGGATCTTGTAGTACATGCTCAAATTTGATCCAAATCTAAATCAGTAGTGGTAATCTCATAAACCCCATCAAAGGGTGTCCAAAGTGTCTTCGGGTCTAAATCAGCAGCCATATCTTTATAACCCTCATCGAGGGTGCCCAGAGCGTATCCGGGTCTAAAAATAGAAGTCAAGTATCAAAATCCCTAAACAGGGTGCTCAACTTGTATTCGGGTATAAATCCATAGAAAACCATGTCTATTGCTACGATCCAGCCGAGCCTAGTATCAGAATAAAGACCAGAAATCAAATCACTGTAATATCGCCTCTACTCCGAGAGGTTCCGTAAAAGTCAGTTTAAAAGCCCTTTCAAAGTCATGTATCGAAAATGGGCCCTCGAGGCCATGCAAGGTTTAGAAAATCATCTATAGTAGGCCCAGAGCCAAATCAATAGTAAAACATATGATTAAAACCTTTTTCATGTATGATATGCTAGCAAACAATAGGGTAGTCCAAAATGGCTCACAAATAATTCCTGTCGGCCCTGCACAGGCTCAATAACTCTACAACAGTCATAACTAAGCTAGAAGGATATCTCTATGTCTGGGACTCATGGACATTCCCAAATAACCCACCGTGTATGTTCCAGAGTTAATACAAGGCCACACAGGACCACAAGGGTAATATATAATACTGAAATGAATACTACAATCAACGTACAAAATAAATGGATAGAAAAGGCGGGTAGGGTCTGGGGTACCAACCTATAACAACCCACCCAAGGATTCTAATTAATGCTTTTATAGCCTATATACGCAGAGTCTAAGTATGGAAAGCCATAACCTACCCGTCGTCCGACGAATAGCTATGGGGATGGCGTCGTTCAGGCTTAAACTGCTCCAAGAAGCTCCAAATTGTGAAACCACTATCAATACCATAATCTATATGTCAAAACAAGAATAACGATACCCATATTGCTATAATAATAGTTGGGTCAAAATTTAGGTCACAAACAGGCTCGTGGGCCTCGCAACCCAAAATCAGAAACTAAAAATACCCATGTTTTCCTTACAATCCCTGGAGCGCATGGTCAAAATTTGTGCAATTTTGTCCAAGGAAAATGCACAAAACATCCCACTAAAAAGGAAAATAAAGAGGGAAGATTCAAGAATGAAATCCAGAAATTAATCACAAGGTACTTACCACAACGAGAGGAACAAGCTAATGAAGTGAGAACTCCGATCCCACGATCATGCAAAGCTCAAGAGGGCAGATTCTTCAAGTAGTTTCCAAGCTTTGAGAAATAGCAACAATGGAGGTAAAGGAAATTTGGGGAAGAAGACTTACCAATAATAAACTAAGGGAGCAAGGATTTTCTCTTAAATATAATGAAATTCCAAGGCTAGGAGCTGTTTTGAGCAACTTGGTAGAGAGAAAATTGAGTTTTGGTGTTGGAAAAGTGGAGGAATAAGACTGAAAAATCGAACTCACAAGGAATATATAGTTGATAGTCGCTTGTCAGCGCTATCGTGCTAAACCAACGCGATCGTGCAAGAGGATGGCCATGTGCCTCAGTGCCATCTCGCCAACAGGGCGCCATCGTGCTGGCACGCGGGCGGGAGCTGGAGCGCTATCACACTGGCAGAGCGCCATTGGCGTTGAGGGCACGCACACGCTGCCTGGGCGCCATTGGCGCTGAAGGCCTGGCCTGCAACAAAAACCAGCAAAACTTAAAACTCTTTTGGGGCATTCCGGGCATGATCGGAACTCGATACTCAAAAACTAATAGAGCTATTAGAGTGGAAACGACATTCTGGACACAACGGAATTGATGAAACTTCCATACGAGGTCTTCTCGGAGGAATGTTGACCCAAGTCAACACTAACTAACGCCAACGAAACATCCAAAATGCGCCCGGCTCACCCGGGACCCGAACCAACCAACTACCTAACAAAAACTCGGCATTCCAAAGCTAACTATGCTGATGGAACTTCCATCCCAGGCCGTCTTCTCTAAGTATTGACCAATGTCAAACAAACAAGCCCAACTGGCTTGAAACGCAGAACAAGAGAGAATTCAAAGCTGAAAAGCTCCCAGATCCTGACCAAATGTCCCATTAGACCAAAGTTCACGCTTCGGAGCTAACAGAACTATTTGAATTTGATTCTGAGCATCTTCACCAAGGATGTTGACTGAATTCAAAGATTTTCAAAGTTAATATCTCTAAAACCAGGAATGGATAAAAAGACCAAACAAATGGCCCATACACCAAACTATCGGTCCCAGCAGCCATAAATGACTTAGGGACGCTGATAAGTCGGTAATCTACCAACATATTGAACCTATATCCATGAATTATTGCTATGTTTTGAATAGATTTAGAGGTTCTTATGGCCTTTATTGATGTCTATGTAGGTACTTTTTATAGATGATGATAAACAAGGAAATGGACCCAATAAGAGCTCAAAAGGAGTGAAGTGTGATGTGTTCGGAAAAGCTGAAGATTTTGACTGGAGATGTGCTGGCCGTTCAACACGCACAAGATGAGGTGCAAACCACACCTCCTCCGCACAAAGCTGCAAAGGTCCTGAAGAGTCTGTTAAAGGGTGCAGTCGCTGTGCGATGGGCACATCCTAAGGTGCAAACTACACCCTCTTCACACAGATCTCCCAAAGATAGCTAAAGTCACTGGTTCAATTGAAGGCAGTGTGCGACTCACACATCACAACGTGTGAACTGCACATCGCGCTGTACACCTTCCAAAGGGCATTTTTTTCCTAATTCTTAGTGATATTTTGGGAAACTATAAAAGGCCTATTTAGGCACAATTATAAATAACTTTCTTTACTCTCTGAATATTCTGAAGAGCTCTTTGCTTGGATACTAAGTTTTCAACTCCATTGAGAAGAGGGTTTCAATCTAATTCTCTTGGTTAACACTTGTGTGCTCAAATTGAATCTAGAACTTGAGAATCAACTCTAAAAGAAGAGATTTTGAATTACCCAGCTGGTATCTGTTTCTCACTTGCTATGAGTGGCTAAATTATCTTGTATAGGGGTGTAGTGATGATGGGTGCTTAACAAATGGGTGTGGGTGTTATTTATTCTTGCTTATAATTGCTTAATTATCATGGGTCTAGTAATTTCACCAAGTTTTAATTCTAAAATTGGTGGTTGCAAACATTAATTTTCATTACTTGACTATGTGATTGCTTGACAAAGGATTTCATGGTTTCGGATGTGAAATTACTAGTGGAAACTTGGGATTCCACTTAGATTTGAGGCTAGAGATAGCTCTTATCAATGGAATCATCCATTTAAGGGTCTAAGCTAGAGATAGTGTGACCTCCCCAAACTTAGATTGGTTGTTTATTGATCAAACTGATGATTCTCTAACCGAGATCATCGGATATAAGATTATTGATCGAGAGATAAGCAATTCTTACCCATGACCAATTCTACTTACCTCATTAAGCAAGAATAAGTATGAATTGATAATCACCCTATCCCATAACTAAAGCCCCATCAGATATGCATTCCTAGTCATCTAGTCAACTTGGTACACCCACTTTTGTTTTATTTCTTTTTAATTAAATTTTGATTGTAGTGACAACATCCCAATTCCCCCATCCTTTTACTTTATATTTTGAGCATTTACTCTTATTTTGAACTCAACTCAATACAATCTCTATTTAGCTACTCCAAGTCCCTTGGGTATGACCCCAACACTCGTTGGTATTGTAAATTTTGTTTTGTTGCATGATCACCGTGGCCTCCAACTTTAGAGAGCACGATTTGAGCGTTCATAAAAAATAGTGCCGTTGCTGGGGACTTGAGTTGATAGCTATTTTTTATTGTTGTTTTGAAATCAATTGTAGAGTGCTTGTTTCTTTTACTTTTGTTTGTGTTTATGGCTGATTGAACAGGCTAGCCTTTGAATGAGGCCGATGATAATAAGAACGTTGACAGCTTCATGATGGCCGATGAGGCTGAGCCTATGATGCAAGGGGGTGTAGGTGCAATCCGCCTACCCCCCACGGTTAGAAATGCAGTCTTTCATGTTACTAGCACCATGCTCCACTTAATCCAAATGAAGGGCCTATTTGGTGGAGCAGCCCATGAAGATGCCAACCGACATATTCAAAATTTTGTGGAGATATGCAAACCGTTCATCTTTCAACATATCTCCCAAGAGTCCATCCGATTATTCTTATTCCCCTTTTCCTTGACGGGGGAAGCTACAACGTGGTTGGAGGAAATGCCGAACGATTCCATTACCTCTTGGGCCGAGTTGGTTGAAGAATTTACATCGAGGTTCTTTCCTATATCTTGAGTGATGCAGTTAAGAGATGAGATCACCAACTTTAGGCAACTCCCGGGTGAGCCTCTTCATGTGGTTTTGCTAAGATTAAAAAGGAAGCTTCTCTTGTGTCCAAATCATGATTTGTCAAACAATGTGCTGCTACAAAGCTTTTATCGATCATTGAACTCTATGAATAAATTGGTGGCTGACAATCTTGGAGGTGGTACCTTCATGGACTTAGAGTTTCCCATTGCCTCGACTTTGTTAGAGGGAATGACAAAGACCAATCAAGTTTGGCATACAGGAGAAGCATATATACCAACCTTAGGAGGACTCTCATCCATCTTGGTCAATCAAATGAGGAAGAAGGATGAGGAGCGTGGTGCGACAATGGCCAAAATGATGACACAAATTGATTTGATGGCCAAGCATGTAATGGGAGCTGGTGGTGCTAAACTGGTGAATGTTGTGAGTACACCAGAAATCAAAGTTAGTGATGATGAGCTTATGACTGTGGTTAATGGAAAGCTATGTTTTGTGTCAGTGGGTTCTTATCCCGTGTATTATCGCCCGAGGGAGGAGAATCAAGGTTGGATTCGAGGCAAAGAAAGAGACAGAAATTGGCGGGATAGAGACAGGGATAGTGATCGTTTCAATCACCAAAGTTTGAATCCCTATATCTCTCAAAATAAGGCGGACTCTCTCTACAAACCAGGCATAAGCAACCCCGACCATTCAAAGTTGGAGGACATGTTGTCCTTGGTTCTTAAGAAGATGGACACCATAAATACGGGAGTGAGAAAGCTAAAGAGTGAGGTCTCAACACTTTACCAAATTGTGATCTCCCACTTAGCCTCAATCAAGCAACTTGAGGCCCAAATGATCCACCTCTTAAGCCAAATGAACCCAAGGATGAAAGGGACGTTGCCTAGCGACACCATCACCAACCCAAAGAATGATTGAGGATTGAGGTAGTATCGTCATACCGCGACGTTAAATCAAGCGCTACTTGGGAGGCAACCTAAGTTTCTTTATTTGTTTTTGGTTATCTTTTGTTGTTTTTGGTGTTTTTGTAGGGAATGCATGGATGGAAAATTAACAAGGGAAAGAAGGGAAAAATGGGTTGTGCACCAGACTGTGCGGACCACAGAAGGAATTATGTGTGTCGCACAACACACCGCATGCCAAAGTAGAAAGCCTGAAGGAAATTTGAAAATTTGAGGTGGCGTGCGCTGGGATATGCGGGCCACACGATCCCAAGTTTGCATCGCACCTCTAATCACATGGTGATATAGATACCTGGGCAAACCCAGGGGACAAAAAGGGGCATGTGTGAAATGCCATGCAGTCTATATCTTGTCTGGTGTGAATCGCATATCCCAGTGCATAAGCGATAAGTTTGAATTTTAATTGACCTAAACCATTGACCGACCCGACCCGGAGATGACCCGGCCAAACTTTCTTCTTCTTTTTCTTTTAAAACAACCTCTTGTCTTCTTCTTCCACCATCTTTTCCCTCAAACTCTCAAAATTTTCTCCCAAAAATCTCTCTAAATCCCTCAAACCTCCCCAAAATCTTCTCCTCCTCTCACCCAACCATCTCCACCACTCCATCACCACTGGCGTCATTATCTCTCCAGAAAGGTTTTGTTTGTCACTATTGTTGAAGAACAAAAAGCTTAAATTTTCACTCCTCTCTTCATAATCCTCATGTGTGGGAAGTTCTCCGATATTAAATACTTGTTTTTATGAAGGTTGGGAACTCATATTGTAAAAGCATGCTCAGTAGAATTGCCATGTTGATTTTGGGTGAGATCCAAATATTTTGGGTCCCCAATTCTAAGTTGTATTGATGATATTACTATGTGTCAACTTGGTAGAACTTTAATTTTTGTAATGCATGTTGATTGTTAGTGATTTTTAGCCTTGAATTATGTGTTAGGGTGAAGTCTGAGTAACCCACTTGTGATGAACGAATGATTTGGCCGATGATAGATTCGGTGACGTCGTTCTTAAGGGAAAATCATCGTTTGTCATAAGGTCTTTGTGAAAATTTGTTATGGAGGCTGAATTTTACTGATTGTATACCCATGAGTTTTATTAAGCATTCTATTTGGGGTATATGATCTTGTGCGGGGAGGGAGTTAATTGTTGCAGAAATTATGGGTGTCTGTTGTGCAAGTGAGAGCTCGATGTTCCTGATGATAGACGGGGTAACGTCCATCTTAAGGGAAGTCTTTGAGTTCCTTTCTTGCTTGTTATTGTGTCAATAAAAACCTGGGGAAGCCTGAGTACCTGGAAGTTATGGTCATGAGATCCCTTGTCCCCCTTGTTTAATGTTGATTGGATTATTGCGTGGTTCCCAGTGCCTAAGCACATCTTGCTTTACGGATCACATGCAGAATTCACAAGAACACAAGGAACCAAAAATTCCAATTGTGCCTTTGTGTATTTTGCATGAGATGCATAGATCTTGATATGCGGGTCGCATGAAGCATCATACCATGTTTAAAAGAAAATGCCCATCATTGATCTAAGGGGCGACACCTGGTGCGACACGCACTTTGGATGGTGCGAATCACACCAGCTTCGCACCTCAACAGAAAATCCCTGTAGGTTTTTGTTTGCTTATCGAAAGAACATGCAACGCGCACTCTCTCTAGCGCATTTTGCATGTGGTCCGCTTAAGCCAGCAATTACCTGCTTTGTTTTTATAATCTGTTTCATTCCATCCTTTGTAGTTTGTTAACTTCTTGTTAGGTTTTGTTTGTGTTTTGGCTCACAATCTATGGATGTAGAGCATGTCTTCTAGCAGGAGAAACACGAGAAGCCAACCTAGGAAAAGGTCTGCTGCTGAAGAAGCAAGGTTCCTCTTTGGGGTAGAGGGCATGAAAGCCTTCTACAAGCAGGACAAAGATAGAGGATACAATGAGGAGCAAAGTTTTAACTTAGGAGAGTCGGAGATGAGCTACCTAACATGCACCGGCAAATTGCTGAACAAGAGTGGCACCCATTTCAAGATACCCAGGGGGTACTATGAGGAAGTTATGCGGGAATTCTTCGTGGCTTATCAGGCTACACAGGATTACAAGGGATAGAAAGGGCCTGCAAAGAAATTTCCCAACCTGGATTCAGTCATAGTCATGGGAAAGAGAGTTAGCATCACCCCTACTTCCATCAGTGCTATCTATTGGGGACACCCAATTGACCCTGCACCAACCCTGATGGGCAAGTTGATGGATGACTCAAAGCCATATCAGGAAACAACCTCCATCATTACTCAAGACGTTCCTCTTTGGTCCACTATAGGGGGGTGATATCCTAAGATGAACTATGCACTTTAAAGACTAACTGTTGTATGATCTAGTCTGTAATAGGTTCCTCTCCACTCAAAATGATCATAAAAAAACTCAAGAGGGTGCCATTCTAGTTGCTGCCATCATGACGGGAGAACATATGAATTTTGGAGAAATTGCAGCCATGGTTATCCAGAGAAAAGCCTGCAGGGGCAAGGATGCATTCCCTTTCCTAGTGTTGATTAGAAAATTATGTGCCAAGGTAGAGATTCCCTACCTCAGTTGCGACAAAGTCACCCACGTTGTGGGGGTTATTGATCTTGATAAGAAAACTGACAGGGATGCCCCCGATTTAAGAGGTAAAGTACTGAGGCATCAAGGGAGGCTGCGAGTGATAATCTGAATGCTAGAGTGGATGCTTCATACCCCTCTAGGGCTACTTCTGAGGCATGTACACATGCCCCATCCCCATCGATGACCAAAAGTAGCCTTCAAGACATGGTGAATAAAACTCATAGCCATGAGAAGCAGCTTACCGACCTAGCTGCTAAGCTATCCAGTATGATAAACAAGGTTATCAAGAGTGCAGTTAAGGGGGTGGTGGATAGCTTGAACACACTGTGTAAGAGGGTTGATGTCATAGAGGGGGCAATCACAACACTCCGGAGATATGTTGACAAAGCCAAGGGAAAAAGCCTCGATGGTGCAAGAATATTTGACCACATTGCCTCCACCTCGGAAGATTCTTGGACCTCTGGATGACTTGTTTGCCTACTATGCAGATGAGGAGCTGCCCAGTAATGATGATCAAGAGTTATGGGAAGATCATGATCTGAATTTTCAGAGGGTTCTCTATGCCTCCACACTTTTTGCGCCCTCCCAAAAAAGTGGTGTTGGTCTGAGTGAGAGAGCCTCAGATGAGGAGACAGCTATAAATGATGATGATGATGAGGCCTAGACCTCCTGGGAGTTCCACCCCTTATTCCCATTTCACTAAGAGCATTGAGGGCAATGCTCCTTTTATGGGGAGGGGGTGGCTTTACTTGCTTTTGTTGGTGCCCGTGAGTGGGCTTGAGATATTTTATGGCCCTTGTTGGGCCTCATTGACATTCTTCTAGATTACGTTCGGCTCTTGTCAGGCATATTTGGATGATTGTGATGTTTATTTAGATTACATTTTGTTTTTATGTTTTGTTTTTACCTGGAGCTTATTTGTGCCCTTGTCGGGCTTGATTTTTGTTGATTGAGATTGTATTGCCAGGTTGGTCTTACATGCCCCATTGTATTAATACCCATGCTTTGCAAATGCGCTAAAGGCCTATGACGAGGCTTGTTTTGAATGATCATGAGTGCGCAATTCGGATATCACCTTGTTAATAGTAGTTTAAAAATAAACTCTGAGGATTTTCTTAATACCACGGTTCTATCCCAAGGAGCAAGAGTCTTGATTATTTTCTTTTTCTTGTCTTTTGTTTTCGTGTGTCGAATAGGGTTGGTATTTTCCTGTGATGGATTGAGAGGTTACTTTCTTAAGGGAAAATGCCAAGTTTTAGTTTAGAATTGAGTCTGTAGTTGCTTGTCTCGAAATGGGCCCACCAAAATATTTCTCGTGGAAAATTGTTTTGAAAATAAAAAGATGAAGGGAAATGAATTTTTGAGGAAAATCATTCTCTTGTCATAACTTGCACACTCTCGCATTGGCTTGATTGACTCACAAATGAGTGTATAATGAACTCGGAATAGCTTGTCAAAAATCATTTGCCCTAATTGATTGTGAGACTAATGAAAGAGGTCTTATGGCATGATGCCTTGTGTGGTGAGGCTTTACCTTGATTCTTGTGCATAAGTGTCGTCTAGAACTTTCCCCGAATATGATTCAAGGAGAAATTCTAGGTGTGACCGAGCTTGGAAGATGACCTTAGGCCCTTTTTGATAGCCACTTCACCCAAATAACTTCCCACGACATCAAATCCTAGTGAACCCCTTTTGAGCTTGTGATCGTTCCTTGGCACCTTATAACACTTTGACCATTTTGGAAGCTCTATTTTTGCACCCATCCTCCCTAATTGTTTAAAAATGAAATGTAGGATAAAAGCCTAAATTTGGGGGGGACGAAAGATAACATAGCAAATGCCTAAGTTTGGGGTGCATGTGATCAAATAAGGAGAAGAAAACAAGTGCACTTAATGTTCAAGGTAGCACCTTAATTCCGAATTGAAATTTGCTCCAAAAGATCCAATGAGCAAATGAAAAAGCAAAAATAGGTGCTACCAAGTGAAGGTGGCATAAGGAGTCTGAAGGATGATGAGTTAAAATGAGAAATCTTAGGTTGTGCGAGGGAGAAATAAGGTGAAGTTGAAATAGAAAAATGTGAGCGGTGTTTGAAATGAGAACAAAGAGTATTAGGGAGGTGTAGTAACTTGAACCAAATGATATCCTCACCGTAGCCTTGGTGAACATTGTAACCCGCAAGTCCTTGGTGATTTCGAGATTGGCCACCCTACATTAGTGCGATATACATGAAGGACAAGCCTATGGTTTGATGCATATGAACTTGAACTTCCTTGAGAGAGTGAGAGTCTTCTTGGTTCTCCTATAATCCCGTGTTTTGTGAATTGAATGATTGTGAGTGAGATTCTCTCTTGTGGTGAGTGGTATCATGCACTCGAGTTGAAACATAGAGTCTCTATTTCAATTGAGGGGAATGAATGAGACAAGTTGTGTGGTGAATCTCGAGGCAAACCTTGATGGTCCATGCCAATGACTTGAGAAGCTTAAATGTCTTGTTTTGAATGGCAAAAATTTCCTTGATTTTGAATGAAAAATGATGTCCTTTTGGAAAAGGTTTTGAAATGATCAATTGCCTTGAATTTGTGGTGGTTCAAATTGAGATGAGCATAGTAGTTGAGTCATTTGTTTGAGTCTTTCGTTTATTCTTTTTCTTAATTTTTAGTGTAGAAGAGTCTTTTGTGCCTTAATTGAGCCTAGAGCATAATTCATTCCTTACCTTGTGAGTATCTTGCTTGAGAACAAGTAATAGTTCAAGTTTGGGGGTTTGATAAGTCAGTAATCTGCCAACTTATTGAGCCTATATCCATGAATTATTGCTATGTTTTGACTAGATTTAGAGGTTCTTATGGCCTTTATTGATGTCTATGCAGGTACTTTTGACAGATGATGATAAACAAGGAAATGGACCAAAAAGAGCTCAAAAGGAGTGAAGTGTGAAGTGTTAGGAAAAGCTGAAGATTCTGACTGGAGATGCAGTGGCCGTGCGACACGCACAAGCCAAGGTGCGAACCGCACCTCCTCCGCACAAAGCTGCAAAAGTCCTGAAGAGTCTGTTAAGGATTGCGGTCACTGTGCGATGCGCACATCCTAAGGTGCAAACCACACCCCCTTCGCACGGATCTCCCAAAGATAGCTGAAGTCACTAGTTCAATTGAAGGCTGTGTGCTACGCGCACATCACAATGTGCGAACCGCAGGTTGCGTCGCACACCTCTCGAAGGGCATTTTTGTCCTAATTTTTAGTGACATTTTGGGAAAATTTAAAAGGCCTATTTAGGCACAATTGTAAATAACTTTCTTCACTCTTGAATATTCTGAAGGGCTCTTTGCTTGGAGACTAAGCTTTCACCTCCATTGAGAAGAGGGTTTCAATATAATTCTCTTGGTTAACACTTGTATGCTCAAATTGAATCTAGAACTTGAGATTCAGCTCTAATGGAAGAGATTTTGAATTATCCAGCTTGTATCTCTTTCTCTCTTGCTATGAGTTGCTAAATTATCTTGTCTAAGGGTGTATTGATGATGGGTGCTTAACAAATGGGTGTGGGTTTTATTTATTCTTGCTTATAATTGCTTAATTGACATAGGTCTAGTAATTTTACCAAGTTTCAATCCTAAAATTGGTGGTTGCAAATATTAATTTTCATTACTTGACTATATGATTTCTTGAGAAAGGATTTCATAGTTTTGGATGTGAAATTACTGGTGGGAACTTGGGATTCCACTCAGATTTGAGACTAGAGATACCTCTTATTGACGGAATCACTCATTTAAGGGTCTAAGCTAGAGATAGTATGACCTCCCCAAGCTTAGGTTGGTTGTTTATTGATCAAACCGATGATGCTCTAACTGAGATAAACTAATACAAGATTGTTGATCGAGAGATAAGCAATTCTTACCCATGACCAATGCTACTTACGTCATTAAGCAAGACTAAGTATGAATTGATAATCACCCTATCCCATAACTAAAGCCCCATCGGATATGCATCCCTAGTCGTCTAGTCACTTGGTACACCCGCTTTCATTTTATTGCTTTTTAATTGAATTGTGATTGTAGTGACAATATCCCAATTCCCCCATCCTTTTACTTTATATTTTGAGCATTTACTCTCGTTTTGAACTCAACTCAATACAATCTCTATTTAGCTACTCCAAGTCCCTTGGGTACGATCCCGACACTCGTTGGGATTATAAATTTTGTTTTGTTGCACGATCGTCGTGGCCTCCAACTTTGGAGAGCACGATTTGAGCGTTCATCTGCCGCTACAGGCAAGCTCTAATGGTACAAGAAAGGCGAACATGTGTAAATGACCGGAATGACCTTAGATAATAATTTACACCTATTTCTTTTATTTTAAAATAAAGATTCCTCTATGTGTAAATCACCTAGTTATTTAGATTGGTTATCTAATTAACAATCGAGTTTTGCATGCCTAATTTTACTTATTCGCTTACTTGTTTAAATTAATAAATAACTGAGCATGTTTAACTATTTATCACCTAGACTAGATTCATGTTAATTAAGCGATAATTGAACCTTCACCTAACTTAGTTATCGTTTAAAAATAAAGATTTCTATGTTTAATCATTTAGTTATTTAAATTAAGCATATAAAGGAATAAATAGGTTTGTATGTCTATTTTGTTCACTTGTTTAAAATAAAGCATACGTCAATGTGTTTAACTATTTCTTTTATTTACTCTCTTAAAAATAAAGGTTTATTTGCTTAATCATGTAGTCTTTTTAAAATCAATCGACCTTTGTTTATCAGTTAATTTCCCTACATAAATAATGAATCCGAAAAAGACCCATATTTGTGGACCTTAAAAGGTGCTTAACACCTTCCTTTCGAGGTACCTTGAACCCTTACCCGATTTCTGATGACGTATACTTTTAAAATTAATTTAATCGTAATTAGCGAAGTATGGTGCCCTAACGCACCTTAAATTCGTTAGGTGGCAACTCTTCACGCTCTTTTAACCTTAAAGAGAGTTGTCACGTTGAATCTCGCTTTTCGCGGGAAAAATGAGGCACGACAGAATGACGACTCTGCTGGGGATATGTAGGTTCTAACCATTATGGATTTTGTGTTTATGTGGGATTTTGTGTTATCTTATTTTATTTAATGATTGTTTTCTTTTCGTAATTAACCATTTTTCCTTTTCTCTATTATTTATTTATTTCAAATAAATTATCTATTTTAATGATTAGCATGCTCCTTAATTTGTTTGTGTCTTTGGGTTAATCTTTCTTTTTATTTTCATAAATGATTATTTCTATGCTAAGAGACCTTTCTTTTATTTGTTTTCTTAAATAATATACCTATTTTTCATGGTTAGAATATCCTAATTTATTTATGTGTTTAAATAATATATCTAGTCGTATGTGTAGTATTTCTTGGATAAAATTATGTGTTTTTTTTTCGTGAAATTCTTTCTCTTTTTATCTTTATAAAAGAGTATTTTCATTTTGAACTCCCTTTCCTTTTCCTCCTTTATCTATCTTTTTAAAATAATTTTAGTATGTTTTAATTATTTTTTTAGAATTAAATTTATGTATTTTGTCATGATCAATGTGTTTTCATGATAAGTTTTTCCTCTGTTAATTTACTTGGTTCCCTAAATAAATAAATAAAAAATTTAGTACACTTTCTTATATGTTTTCTTAAATGTGTTTAGCATGATTAATTTTCTCCTTTTATTCTTTTTCCATGTTTTTATTCTAAATTTCTCTTCCCTTTTTTTTCCTTTATTTGTTCCCTTAGATAATTTACTTGTTTTATGTTTAGCATATTTTTCTTTTAATATATGTTTTTGTGTTTGATTCCTCCACACCTGTTATATGTGTTTTTTTATTCTTCTATTGATTTGTTTACTTATTTTTTTACTGCTTTGCTTAACTGTTCAATGTGTTACTGCTTTTTCTATATGCTACTTATCATCGCTTTATATAATTTTTATTCCGCTCATATTTTCCCCACATGAAAACTTCACACTTTCACACACTATACACGTGAGTTGTGCCTTTGCACTTCTCCAAAATTCTTTCAAATACCCATTTTAGAGAGTTGGCATAGACGTGGGGTGAGCGGATAGTTTTGCTATCGTGTGACCACGTGCCTCCTCGGATAGGAAAATCTTGAGTCTGTGTCTATCCAATTCTTAGAAAATTTAAGATAATGTCATGTCCACCCCTTGTACTTAAGTTATGCATGTATTAACTATAAATGGGTGTTCATGACATCAAAATGACACATATATTTATCTGCTACATGTTAATCTTTTACGTTTATGTTATTATTTTACCTACTCAATTATTTGGTTCTTGTCTTAGCTATCCCTTACTCTCAGAATTTTAAATTTTAGAGGATGGAAAATTATTTATTTGCACTTAATGCAAATAATTTTATAGTACCGTACCTTTTTTCTTTAGGCCCAAATCATACAATCTTAGGGCCTAATCATATTTCCCTTCATTCTAACGTCATGACTTGATCTTGTCCTCTAAAAATCTTCTTTTAGCATACAAATCATCTCTTGAATCGATTCATTCCTCCATAGGATATCCTAGACTCCCTTATAACCGTTTAGGGTAATTCATTACTTTTAGAATATTCTTAACTCATTGCTTTCTACGCTGACGTATTATTTCCTTCACCCAAGATTTTATTCGTTTGGTCTAGATTTTACTGTAATTTTGACCCTCAATTGTCAACGCTCGATGTTTGCATCTTCCTCTGGCTTTCAAATTTTTTTATTCATACAGTGCCCTTATAACCTCAATTTATGTTTCACTCTTAATCCTATCATTATAAGATGATTTCTTTCCTCTTGTGCGTTCCACTTTACTAATTGAAAGCCTTCTTCTTCTAAGGTTGACTAAAGTTGAACATTACAACATATCCGATGGTGTGAGCTATGGTTGACCTGATTCCCCTATGTGAGGGATACGTAGGCACTCATTTAATGAGTTCGATCTCATCATAATAAACAATTTCTTTTCTCCTATGTTATGTATTTGATCTTTCAAAGATGGGACTGATTGAATGAAGTGGAGAAAACTCTATTGTTCAACAATAGTCGACCTTGTTCATCCTATGACTCCCTTATCTCTTAATTTTTCATCCTAGAATCGTGCCGATCCTTTAAAATCCTAAATTTTGTCACTATCATAAATTTCATTTGAAACTCAAATCTCTGCGTTTATATCACTCTTTAAGTCCTAATTCTCGTTCGTTTTGAGCGTCCTTTATTTTATAGTATTATTATTATTATTACTATTAATGTTTCAAGCTTATGTGTGATACATGATACTTTTGTTTGTGCTTAACTTATTTATTTTCTCAGAGGTTGTCTAGCATTTGAACATTGACTCGATTGAGAATTTTCAATATGACAAATATGCTCAATATTCAAGAAAAAGCTAGTATTTTTCCTTCTCATTCCAGGAAAAATACTTTTTAGACTGTATATTCTCTTTCTGACTTCACCCATACACTCCCTCAACGATCATTTTCAGCACACACCGATCGTGGTGCTTTGCCAAGCATAATAATATCTGATGAAAATGAGAACAATAAACTAAATGCACTGCAAAAAAGAATTCATGATTTAGAGGAGAGGGTGGATGAAAAATTACGCTATAAAAATGTTTATGACCTGAGGTATAAGAAACAATGTCTACATACAAGAGTTGGATTTCCGTCAGGGTACAAAGTTCCAAGATTCAATGTGTTTGATTGAAATGGAGATCCAATCACCTATCTTAAGGATTATTGCAGCAGATTTGTTGGCATAGGACATAATGGGGCTCTTCTCATTAGATTATTCATTCAGAGTTTGTCGGGAATAACACTCACATGGTATGACAAACAAGACTTTGACAAATGGTATTCGTTGGAAGATATGGCTCAATACTTTGTAGAACAACACAAGTTTAACATTAAGGCCAATGCAACTATGCTGGATTTGCTCGGATTAAGAAAATTAAATCACGAGTCTTTTGAGAAATATGTAATATGATGGAGATTAGAAGCTTCTAAAGTGCGTCCTTAAATACCTGAAGAAGAATTGATACAAATTTTTATCAGATCACTCGATGGTGTATATTATGAATCATTATTCTTTACAAGTATTCAAAGCTTTGATAGTCTGATCCGAATTGGAAAAGAATTAGAATATGGCCTTCAGACAGGGAGAATCAATGATGTTTCTGCAATACAAACTGCCTTTCAAACATCGAAGAGCTCACAGGATGAAAAGGGAAAAAGAGTATCAATCCCCACACCTCAAACACAATACTATCAGGATACTGCGGCAATCCATGTTGTTTTCAATTCCCATAACGACCATCCCGAACATCATAACTCAAAAGCTTTTCAACCACAAGCTTGTCATATCAAATCCAGTTTTAAACCTCAGACTTACCCAGTATCGTCAACCAAAGAGAATAAGGCCTCGTTCCTTTACACCTTTAACTGAATCTTTGACGGGTATATTTGAAAGATTGTGAGCCCAAGGTGTTGTGCAGTCAAAAAGGGGATGGATCCCTAAGTACCCAACTCCTAATTTTGATCTATCCAAGAATTGTGATTATCGCTCAAATATTCAGGGTCACGTTACTGAAGAATGTCCTACACTCAGATACAAGATTCAGAATTTGATTGAAAAAGGAGAGGTAAAAGTGCGACAAGAACCAGTAAGCAACATCTATGATCCCACCACTATGGGTGAAATCATTGTTCAAGGTGATCCGACAAAGGTGCTCTGAAGACATGGGAGAAAGAAGCACAAAATGCACCAAAGGAATTGATAGAAACAAGGCCAGCACAAGAAAAGTACCATTTTCCTCTGCTCGTTCACCTTCTAGCTAATAAAAGTTTCTACTTTTATTCGCTTTCCTTTGTACTCACGAACTACGATAGACCCAATTTCTATTTAGATACGTAGGCAACTCATTATTGGGTTCGGTCTTAATCTAATAAGAGTTTTCTTCTCCCACCATGTTCAATTTCAAATAGCTTTTGAGTAGGCCCTCTGCCGAATAAATTCAAATCATTTTGACCCACCACATGATCAATAATGTTAAAATACAAATTCAAAATTAAGCCATTGATGTTCAAATACGAGACCATCATTTTTCTTGTGCTAATATCTTTCCTTGAGTAAAGCCAGAATACATGTCTCTTTACATGAAAACAGAGCCTGAACTTTTGCCTAACAATCTTTCAAACTGGGGCAAATTTTTTTGAAGAGTCCTCAAAAATTTTGCCAAAATAAAGTGCAATCTCAAATATAGGAGATCAAAACAATGACAAGGAACCAAGGGCAAGATAAGGTACACATCAAACTTGCTCTTTGAAACTTATAATTTTTCTTTGAATGCAGGAACATCAAGTACAAAGTCCTGAAAGATTCTCGTAATCAAGAGAAATTTTAATCAAAAATGTTTTGCTCTCCCAAATTTGATGCAAGATTAAGTTACTCTACCCTTATCAACTCTTATTGAGCCATGCTACTTCCTGAGCTACTGAAATTTATTCATATTGCTTCTGAGATACTGAAACCTATTCATGCTATATTTTATTTTATTTTATTATCTGGATTAAATCATTATTGAGCTTGTCGATGAGCCTTAAAATAATCTACCATTGGGATTCTCGGCGAGTCTTAAAATAAGCTACCATTGGGCTTCTCAACGAGCCTTAAAATAACCTACGATTGGGCTTCTCTACGAGCCTTAAAATAAGCTACTATTGAGCTTCTTGATGATCCTTAAAATAAGCTACTTTTGGGCTTCTCGACGAGCCTTAAAATAATCTACCATTGGGCTGCTCGTTGAGGCTTAAAATAAGCTACAATTTGGCTTCTTGATGAGCCTTAAAATAAGCTAATTTTGGGCTTCTCGACGAATCTTAAAATAGCCTACCATTGGGCTTCTTGACGAGTTTTATAATAAGCTACTTTTGGACTTCTCGACGAGCCTTAAAATAAGCTACTTTTGGGCTTCTTGACTAGCCTTAGAATAAGCTACTCCTAAAATTCTCGATGAGCCTTAAAATAAGCCACAATTGGGCACTATGATGAGTTTTAAGATTTGCAGGTTTATCAACAAGTGATCATTCTTCATAATAGGTTTAAACTGGGGCAGAATTTTTTGAGATTCCTCAAAAATACTGCGATAACATCAAACAGATATGCTTTATCACCTACCTTCGTCATTATTTATTAGTATTACTTTGTGCCATATTAATCAATACTTCCCTATAATTCTGAACTAATCATTTCATCTAGTTGTGTCAGAAGCCACATGTATCGAGGTTCCGAAAGCAAAACAAGAAGCGATTAATGATAATATCCATTTTCATTTTTTGAAATATAATTCTTTATCCTTACATTTCACAACTTGGCCAAAATCATACTCTTGTTTGATTCTTTCACATAACTTTAATCTTGTCAACTCGAGCTATCCTCATTCAAAACTTATATCAGGCGACCCTCTTTAGGGACCTCGTTCATCCCTAAATCTAGAATTACACATGGCCTGATTCTCGTAAAACTCGAGATATATAGGTGACTTGAAATTGAAGTCTCATCCACATCATTTTCACAACTCCCTTTTGTTCCTCATAATTCAAAAAGAATCGTCGTCCCGGTCGGAAAAAATTGGCTACTAGTCAATATTCCTGGCTCGACAATTCATCCTCATTCCCGAGCAAGGAAGGGGCAGCTGTTGACACTCAATTTTGACCTTCCTATACCCCTCTCGGGTTGTTATCTTATTAGTTATTATTATTTTTTATCTTAATTTCCCTTACGTATTACTTTTATTTTACTAAATAAATGATGTGTTTTATCATCATCTTGACACTTTCTAAATTCATATATAATTTATAAATATATATCTTATGTCTAATTATCATGATGTACATATAATATTACATGTCATTAATTCTACATAATATATATATATATATATATATAATTTATTTATAATTTTGAAATATCCTTTTTAATAATTATTGTTAATTAACACTAGATCTATTATTTTATATATGTAATATTTTATTAATTAAATAACAGCCCAAATTCAATTTACCTCTCAATTTATTTAAATTCTAGCCACTTTATACCTATTTAATGTCAATTTTAGCCTTAATGGAGTCCAACTAGCCACATTTTGAATCTAATTTCAATATCAATTAAACCCAATTGACTAAATCTTAATACCTCAATTCGATCATGACCGTCTATCAGATTGATCCTTCGGTCCAGATTTAATCCCCATCTTTTCCTTTTTAATGTCAAAACCCCAAAATCCTAATTCCTTTCTCTCCCTAACCCCCTAAATCCCTAATTCACCTTTTCTCCCTCTCCCAGTCTCCACCAGGTCCATTGCCTCCACACCCTTCTACCTCCTCCCCTCCGTTTCCACCGCCGCCCCCTCAATCCTCTCCACTCCATCCACTCCCTCTATTACTATTCTGCCACACTGGCAAAACTAGCCACCACACCTCCTCCTCCACTGTCACAACCCGATTTCTCAGTCATGATGGCACCTACAATCCCCTAGTAGGTGAACCAATCCCCGTAGCCCAGAATAAATAGTAATGGGCTACTATCTACCAAGTAGGAAGAACAACAACAAGAAAATGTGAAAGCAAGGGAACAAGATGAAGAAATAAGCCACAGGAATACAAACATAATATATGCGGAAGCTAAAGCCAACCCCAAAATCTAGTATCATAGTATAGAGCCAGAACTACACTAGCGGAGCATAAATGATCCAAAATAATATATACACAAATGTCTCCGAGTAGAAATAGAGTACATCAAGATAAATATAAACTAAAAGTCAAGCTCCGATAGCCAAGAGCTCACTCTCAGTCTGGATAGTCCAAAAGATCACCAAGAATGACTCTCCAACAAGTTAGCGGCGATGGCCCCCTCCATGATCTGCACCAGAAGATACAGAGTGTAGTATGAGCTCCAATTGCAACGCAATCGGTACCCAGTAGGTATCATAGGCCGACTTGGCACATATAAGATAAAAGAGCAGTAACAGACGGAATAGAAGCAAGTAGTCACATAAATCAATGAAAAGTACATAGGAACTAGCCCAGAGGGAAGTCAACAGAACAACATACAAGGATAGCATGTAGAATATATATACACAACAGGCACATGTGTAAGCAAGAAACAAAGAACCTGGGACCCTTGCAATAACAATATATACATAATAAGCTTAAGAAATGGACGGTGTATCGGTAACCTCAAGTGTAAGGGATGGGAGAGAAGAGTAAAGATAGATATGCTCGGAAAACAGGAATCAATAACCAAACTAATCATATCAATCTCAAAACCAGAACTAACAACGTTATGGTAATATATCAGAATCATAATAATGATAGACGAAAGTATCAGGATAAAGTAACAAGAGTCAACCTACAGTCCCTCGGTCTCCTATACAATGGAGGAACACAATTAAGTGTAAAGAAACCCTCCGGCATCCCATACTGCCAGAGCGTACAATCAACAAACACCAAACAAAGGTAGAACCTCTAACACTGGGAGATATGATGCATGATAACCTCAGGGTGGAATAGAAACTCTGTATATACCTCCTCCAGTGCCGATCGGGCCCAGCAGGTAGGTTCCATGGAAGCACAGTGCCCGTATACCTCTACTCCGTCGTATACCCTTCCTTCAGCACATGTAGCCCAAAGCCCCAGGCCCTGACGACAAGGTCCATGAAGGTCCCGGACCCCATACTAAAACTCAGTATCAAGACATGTCATCCGGAAGTAAGTCCGGGTTCAAGATAGAGACCCAGTCTCGAATAAGCATGCCCAGACAGTGTAAATGATTAAAGTAGTGGGAAAATATCTCAAAAACCCCTCCAAGGGTGCCCGGGCATAACCGGGTCTAAGCAATAGAAAGTCATCTCAGATGCTCAGTTCGACCGAGACTAAAATAATCCCAGTTTGGTAAGAAACTCAACTAGTACCCTGGCCCTGCCGAGTCTAGTGTTAATAGTAAAACTGGTGATAGAAATCATAATTTATCCTTCTTTTACCCCAAGAAGATTCATAAGTTAAATCGAATCATTTTCAGTTCATTCCCTATCGAAAACGGGCCCCTGGGGCCATGGAAGGTTAAGAAAACAATTCTAGTAGGATCGAAGCCAAAACCATAGTAAAACATGGATAAATCCTCTTTATATGCATGTAAATGAATGCTCAACACAAATAACCGCCCAACAGCTCACAATCAACCTATCGGCCCTGCACAGGACCATAGCTACTCAGCAAGCATAACCAGCCTAGAAGGATATTTCTATGTCTGGGACTCCGGATATTCAAAATAACCCACCTTTTATGTTCCAGAGTCAACAAGGCCCCACAGGACCACAAGTGTAAATAAAACGTATCGGCAAGTAGTACAAGCATCAATGGAACAAAGGTAGGTGGACATGAATAAAGTGGTCAAGGTCTGTGGTACCAACCTAATAATCAACACAAGGATGCCAGCTAGTACAATTTTATCTGATATATGCTAAGTCTAGGGAGTTTAGACCGTAACCTACCTGTCGTCTGATGACAAGCTGCTAGAATGACGATGTCCAAGTCTGAAACACTCCGAGAAGCTCCAAAACAAAAATCAAACTTGAATTTAGGCTTGAATAACTTGACTTATATAATTGATTTTCCTTTTGTAGATAAAATATAACATCAAAATAATATTTCCCCAAAACCTTCTCAAACGTATGAAAATATATGCACACGCATATGTAGCAGTGTGTTCACAAAGGATATAGATAATTAATCCTTAATGGATAAATGAAAGAAAACAATGGTAGAGCATATATGCTGACATGGTAGAATCACCCTTTTCTCCCAACTTTTATTAAATATCTAAACTACCTGTATGAACTAAATCATATGTTAAGTGTACATATGCATACACAACAAACAACTGACCTTTTCTAAAAAAAAAGGTTTTTTTGTACACAATTGCATCACTTTATCTCATTGATATATGAAGTGCCACCACACATTTAACTAGTTATTGTACAGTCCACTTCACTTTCACGTACCACCTAACTTCTTCTTTATTTTGTATATATTCGGGTATTTCATAAGCTTGTGGTAAAATAAATATAACTTTTCAAAAATATCATAATTGATAGAAAATTATTTCAAATGAAACCTATTATATTATAATAACAAAGTTTACTATCTCCGTTAAAATATTAATAATTTATAAAACTCTTATAAAATAAATGCATACACAAATATATCATAACAAAAGTATTTATTTTCATAAACATTTAAAATATTTTAGGAAGACAATAAAAATATAACTTTTTACCACATTCAACTCATAAATAAAATATTTTCAAATATGCACGATGTAAATAAAATTTTCAATTTTAGGCTCGCAAGCCTTTGCTACGGGACAAAGGTTAAGGTCATACGATCACAAATCACCATCACACGATTTTGATACTACGCTCTTAATACAGGGAATTGGTCATAAAGACCAACTGAACGGCCAGGGCACCGAACCACCGATCCCAGCAAGACATAAATGACTTGGGGCCACAACAGGAAAGCTCTAACAGTACAAGGAAAATGTATACGCAAAAATGACCGGAAGAGTCATTACATCATCCACAACTAAAAAGGACTTTCGTCCTCGAAAGTCAAGGACAAGGAAGTACCTGAGGCTCGAACAACTGTGGGTACTGAGCATGCAACTCACTCTGGGTCTCCCAAGTAGCCTCCTCGACCGGGCGATGTCTCCATTAAAGTTTCACAACTAGAATCTCCTTAGATCTCAATATCCTGATATGTCTGGCCAGAATAGCTATCGTCTCCTCAACAAATGACAAACTCTCATCTAACTGAACTAAATCCTAATGCAACATATGAGACTTATATGGCACATACCGGCGCAACATCGAGACATGAAAAACTTGGCGAACAGCTAAAAATATCGAAGGCAAAGCTAACAAGTAGGCAACACTACCAACGCTCTGTAGAATCTCAAATGACCCAATGAACCTAGGGCTAAGCTTGCCCCGTCGACCAAATCGCATCACGCTGTTCATGGGCGATACACGGAGAAACACCAAGTCACCAATAATAAACTCCAAGGCATCAACATAAATCTGCTGCCTGCTCTGAGTTGCCCGAAGTCCATCCAGAATCACTCTGACTCGGTCTAAGGAATCCTGAAATAAATCTATACTCTGTGGCCTAGACACGAAACCATCAAACCAACCAACCAAAAATCTGCAATGCCTACCATACAAAGCCTCTAAAAGTGCCATGCCAATGGTCAAATAAAAGGTATTATTATATGCAAACTCAGCTAAAGGCACAAACTGATCCCACGAACCTCCAAAGACAAGAACATAGGCCCGAAGCATGTCCTCCAGGACCTGAATGGTCCTCTCGGACTGGCCATCTGTGTGAGGGTGGAATATAGTACTAAGATAAACCTCTGTACCCAAATCTTGATGAATAACCCTCTAAAACTGAGTTGTGAACTGAGTGCCGCGGTCTGAAATGATAGAAGCTGGGACCCCGTGCAACCGAACAATCTCACGAAGGCAGATCTGAGCTAACCTCTCTGCACCATAAGAAGTCTGAACTGGCAAGAAATATGCTGACTTAGTCAGCCTATCAACAATCACCCATATTGAATCAAACCCACGAGAAGTACGAGGTAAACCAACAACAAAGTCCATAGTAATCCCTTCCCACTTCCACTCAGGAATGGGAAGTCGCTGCATCAAACCACCAGGTCTCACGTGCTCGTACATAACCTGCTGACAGTTAAAGCATCAAGATATAAACTCTGCTATATCGCACCTCATACCACTCCACCAGTAAAGCTGTCTCAAGTCTCTATACATATTTATTGTGCTAGGATGAATGGAGTATCTAGTACAATGTGCCTCACGAAGTATCAACTAAATCAAATCACTAACCTTCAGAACACAAAGGCGACTATCAAACCTTAGAACCCCATATGAATCTAGAGTAGCCCAACTGGCCTCACCCCGAACAACCTGATCCCAAAGGTCACACAACTGTTGATCCTTAAAATGATGGCTCTGAATCTGATCAATCAAAGTAGAACAAACCTCGACACTGGCGAGAAGTCTGCTAGGATTCGGCAAGTCAAGCATAACCAAATGGTTAGCCAAGGACTGGATGACCAAGTCCAATGGTTGCTCTAAAACTAAATGAGAAGCTACGCTACCCATATTCATCGCCTTCTGGCTCAAGGCACCCGCTACCACATTTGCCTTGCCCGGAAGATACAGGATAGTGAAGTCATAGTCCTTCAGCAACTCGATCCATCTCCTCTGCCTCGAGTTCATCTCTCACTGACTCGTAATGTACTGAAGACTATAGTGGTCATTGAATATCTTGCAATGGACTCGATATAAATAGTACCTCCAGATCTTGAGCGTGAAACTACTGCCGCCAACTCCAAGTCATGGGTTGGGTAGTTGCGCTCGTGAACCTTCAGCTACCTCGATGCATATGCTATCACTCAACCCTGCTGCATCAACACACAACTAAGACCAACCCCAGAAGTATCACAATACACGGAGAAGCTCTGACCCTCAACCGGAAAAGTCAAAACTGGAACTTAAGTCAATAAGGCCTTAAGCCTCTGAAAGTTATCCTCGCACTTATCGACCACTTAAATGGGACATCCTTCCTAGTCAGCATAGTCAAGGTTGCTTCTATAGAAGAAAATCCCTCAACGAACCATCTGTAGTACCCGCCAAACCCAACAAAGCTATGGACCTCGGTAGTAGTAGTAGGTCTAGGCCAATCACAAATCGCTGAAATCTTTCCCAAATCAACCCTAATCCCATCCTTAGACACCACGTGCCCTAGGAATGTAGTTGACTCAAGACAAAACTCGCACTTTGAGAACTTGGAATAAACCCGATGATCTCTCTAAGTCTGGAGTATAATCCTCAAGTGCTGCTCATGCTCATATCTACTACGCGAGTATACCAAGATGTCGTCTAAAAAAACTATCACAAATGAGTCCAAATACAGGCCAAGAACCCAGTGCATCAAGTTCATAAAGGCTGCGGGGGCATTAGTCAACCCAAAAGACATCACCAGGAACTCATAGTGGCCATAACGTGTCCTGAATGCTGTCTTAGGGATGTCCTCCGCCCTAATCCTCAACTGATGGTAGCCAGACCTCAAATCAATCTTTGAAACTACGGCTGAACCCTGAAGCTGATCAAACAAGTCATCAATCCTCGACATTGGATACCTATTCTTCACTATCACCCTATTCAGCTGTCGATAATCAATACACATCCGAATTGACCCATCCTACTTCTTCACAAACAGAACAGGAGCACCCCAAGGAAACACACTCGGTCTAATAAACCCCTTAGCTAACAAATCTTGGAGCTTCTTCTTAAGCTCTCTCAACTAAGTAGGAGCCATACGGTAAGCAGAAATCGAAATGGGACTGGTGCTCGGATCTAACTAAATAGCAAAATCAATATATCTCTCAGGTGGAAGACCTGGCAGGTCGATAGAGAACACATCTAGGAAATATCTAACCATAAGAACCGACTCAAGAGACAAAGGGTCGACACTAGCATCTCAGACATATGCTAGATATGCCAAACACTCGCGAGAAATCAACTTCCTAGCTCATAGACAAGAGATGATCCCAGACGGTGTGCGGCTAACAGAACCCTGCCACATGACTGGGGATATGGTAATGATCCCACATTACCAGGCACGACTATGGTAATAGACTTGGCATAACAATCCAAAACTGCACGGTGAGGGGATAACCAGTCCATGCCCAGTATCACATCAAAGTCTAACATATCAAGTATCATCAAATCAGCCTAAGTCTCCAAATCACCAACAGATATCATGGAAGATCTCACAATCCGATCCACTACTAAAGAATCTCCTACTGGGGACAAAACAGAACAAGCACAGATAACGGCTTACTAGCCAACCCAAACAAGGCAGAAAGTAGGCAGATACATATAAACAAGTGGATCTAGGATCAAATAAAGCATAAGCTGGCTGACGACATATAGAAATCATACCTATAATCACGGCATCCGAGGCCTCTACCTCCGATCTCCTAGGGACCTCATAGAACTGACATCGACCTCCACCTGACCGACTGCCATCCCTACCACCTGCTCTGCCATGTGGGGAACCACCCTTAGTCTGACCACCTCCCCCTCTAGCTGGAGGCTAAATTTCTCTCTTGGCTAGGCTGGCCGAGCTGGGGACTAAACCAAACCCCACTGGGGGTACTCTCTAGCAAAGTGACCATTGACCCCACACTTATAGCAAGTTGATCCCCACTAAGGGCAATCTCTGACATAGTGACAACTAGCACCGCACCTGTAGCAGGAGCCTGATGGCCCACCCTGTCGAGACAAACCAGTTGAACCTGAATGGCCACCATGGCCTGATTCCCCAAAAGCTCCACCCCTCGAAGACTGACCCTGCTCAAACTGAGAACTACCTGAAGCCTGGAGCGAATCCTGAACCGGTCGACAAGACTGACCCTGCTGTTGATGTGGCTGATACCCTTGGCCCTACTTGCCTGGACCTCTACTAATATGATGAGAACCACTGTAGCTGCCTTAATGTCGAGGCTTTTTATCTCTGGGCTCGGAGTAATGATGATGCAAATCCTCTATAATACGAGCATAGTCCGCAATAGCCTGGAATGACCGACCACTAGAAACCAATATCTCTGCTGGCTTTCTAAACTCACTCCATAGCCCCTAAACAAACCTACAGACTTTTTCAGTCTCGGTAGGCATAATCATAGCCCCCTCTGATGTGGACTCTCTCATACGAACCATCCACACGAGAATAAACTAGAATAAGTGGGATTTCAGGAAACCATCAAGGATAAGACGCACAATATGGAGGAAATAAGAGAGTACTATTTCCTAAGATTCCACTGTAGCCTCCCAAAGATTGAGTACGGATGTCTCCGCCCTGATCCGCAAGATTCTACTAGACATTGGCTCTTATACTGATGACATCGGTGAACCTAGAGCTCTGATACTAAGTTGTCACAACCCGATTTCTCAGTCATGATGGCACCTATAACCTCCCAGTAGTCGAACCAATCCCCGTAGCCCGGAACAATTAGTAATGGGCTACTATCTAGCAAGTAAGAAGAAGAACAACAAGAAAATGCGAAAGCAAGGGAAAAAGATGAAGAAATAAGTCAGAGGAATATAAACATAATATATGCGGAAGTTAAAGCCAACCCCAAAACCTGGTATCACAGTATAGAGCCAGAACTACACCAATGGAGCACAAACGATCCATAATAATATATACACAAATGTCTCAGAGTAGAAATAGAGTACATCAAGCAAAAGATAAAGTAAAAGTCAAGCTCCAATCGCCAAGAGCTCACCCTTAGTCTGGATAGTCCAAAAAATCACCAAGCACGACTCTCTAACAAGCTATCAGCGATGGCTCCCTCCGAGATCTGCACTTGAAGATGTAGAGTGTAGTATGAGCACCAATTGCAAAGCAACCGGTACGTAGTAGGTATCATAGGCTGATTGGGCATATATAAGATAAAAGAGATGTAACAGACGTAATAGAAGCAAGTAGTCACAGAAATCAATGAAAAGTACACAGGAACTAGCCTACAGGGAAGTCAACAGAACAATATACAAGGCTAGCAAGTAGAATATATATACACAACAGGCACAAGAGTAAGCAAGAAATAATGCTCCTGGGACCCTTGCAATAATAGTTTATACATAATAAGCTTAAGAAATGGATGGAGAACTGGTAACCTCAATTATAAGGGATGGGAGAGAAGAGTAAAGATAGACATGCTCGGAAAATAGGAATCAATAACCAAACTAATCATATCAATCTCAAAACCAGAACTTACAACATTGCGGTAATATCTCATAATCATAATCATGACAGACGATAGTATCAGGATAAAGTAACAAGAGTCTACCTACAGTCCCTCGACCGCCCATACAACCCAGAAATGCAATCATGTAAAAAGAAACCATCTGGCATCCCATACTACCGGAGCATACAATCAACAAACAGCAAACAAGGGTGGTACCTCAAACACTAGGAGATATGATGCATGATAACCTTAGGGTGGGATAGAAACTTTGTATGTACCTCCTCCGGTGCCGATCGGGCCGAATAGGTAGGTTCCATGGAAGGACAGTTCCAGTATACCTATACTCCGCAGTATACCCTTCCTCCGGCACACGCAGCCTAAAGCCCCAGCCCTGGACAACAAGGTCCATAGAGGTCTCGAACCCCATACTAAAACTCAGTATCAAGACATGTCATCCAGAAACAAGTCCAGGTTCAAGATAGAGACCCAGTATCGAATATACATGCCCATACCCTGTCAAGGAATAACGCAGTGGGAAAATATCTCAAAAACACCTCCAAGGGTGCCTGAGCATAACCGGGTCTAAACAGTAGAAAGTCATCTCAGATGCTCAGTTCGACTGACACTAAAATCATCCCGGTTTCTGAAGAAACTCAACTAGTACCCCGGCCCTGCCGAGTCTAGCATTAATAGTAAAACTGGTGATAGAAATCATAACTTATCCTTCTTTTACCCCAAGAAGATTCATAAGTTAAATAAAACCATTTTAAGTTCATTTCCTATCAAAAATGGGCCCCCGGGGCCATGCAAGGTTTAGAAAATAATTCCAGTAGGCCCGAACCCAAAACCGTAGTAAACATAGATAAATCCTCTTTATATGCATGGAAATGAATGATCAACACAAATAGCCTGCTAACAGCTCACAATTAATATATCGGCCATGCACAGGCCCACAGCTACTCAGCAAGCATAACCAGCCTAGAAGGATATTTCAATGTCCGGGACTCGCAGACATTCCCAATAATCCACCTTCTATGTTCCAGAGTCAACAAGGCCTCATAGGACCACAAGGGTAAATAAACATATCGACAAGTACTACAAGCATAGAAGGAACAAAAGTAGGCGGACATAAATAAAGCGGTCAAGGTCTGTGGTACCAACCTAATAATCCAACCCAAGGATGCCAGCTAGTACAATTTTATCCGATATATGCTAAGTCTAGGGAGTTTAGACCGTAACCTACCTGTCGTCTGATGACAAGCTGCTAGAACGACGATGTCAAAGTCTGAAACACTCCGAGAAGCTCCAAAACAAAAATCAAACTCGAATTTAGGCTTGAATAACTTGACTTAGGTAATTGATTTTCCTTTTGGAGATCAAATACAACATCAATATAATATTTCCGCAAAACCTTCTCAAACGTATGCAAATATATGCACACACATATATATCAGTGTGTTCACAAACGATATAGATAATTAATCCTTAATGGAAAAATAAAAGAAAACAATGGTAGAGCATATATGCTGACATGGTAGAATCACCCTTTTCTCCCAACTTTTATTAAATATCTAAACTACCTATATGAGCTAGATCATATGTTAAGTGTACATATGCATACACAACAAACAACCAACCTTTTCTAAAAAAAGGATTTTTCGTACACAATTGCATCACTTTATCTCATTGATATATAAAGTGCCACCACACATTTAACTAGTTATTGTACACTCGACTTCACTTCCACGTACCACCTAACTTCTTCTTTATTTTGTATATATTCGGGTATTGCATAAACTAGTGGTAAAATAAATATACATTTTAAATATATCATAATTGATAGAAAATTATTTCAAATGAAACCTACTATATTATAATAACAATTTTCAACATAACAAAGTTTACTATCTCTGTTAAAATATTAATAATTTATAAAACTCTTTTAAAATAAATGCATACACAAATATATCATAACAAAAGTATTTTTTTCATAAACATTTAAAATATTTTAGGAAGGCAATAAAAATATAACTTTTTACCACATTCAACTCTTAAATCAAATATTTTCAAATATGCACGATGTAAATAAAATTCTCAATTTTAGGCTCGCAAGCCTTTGCTACGGGACAAAGGTTAAGTTCATACGATCATAAATCACCATTGCACGATTCAATACTCAGCTCCTAAGACAGGGAATTGGTCATAAAGACCAACCGAATGGCCAGGGCACCGAACCACCGGTCCCAGCAAGCCATAAATCACTCGGGGCCGCTACAGGAAAGCTCAAATAGTACAAGGAAAACGTATACGCAAAAATGACCGGAAGAGTCATTACATCCACTACACCGGTGAACCACCGTATCACCCAACTCCGTCTCTTTATCTCTGCCTCTTCCTCTCTCTGTCAACAACCTCCACAACTTCCATCTCTATGTCCCTATATGTAAAACTCAGAAACCTCAAATTCTTCTATCCTCCAAAGAGTTTTGGAAGATTCCGATGATGAAAATCAAGAGAGTTGATAATGACGATCCACCACTTAAGCTTGTGCGACTATGACACCTCAAAGATGATGGGGGATTTCTAAATCACAGTGTCAGTTTCAATTCACAAGCCCTTGGTTTATGGCGAGTGCTTACGGATTCTTCGTAGGTACAGTGGTTTTAATGTTTATTTGTTAGCCTTTTACCCTAATTCATATGACTTAGTGATGATATATTTTCATATTCAAAATTTTCACAAGTTGTTTGTTAGTTTCGTTCAACTTTTGCTGATTACCAACTTTGAAGTGAAACTTTGTCGAAACCAAAGTCTTACTGTCCACTTTGTTAAAAAATCATTGAAAATTTGTTAAGTTTCATTTATGTTGCATCATTTAGTTATGAATTGAGATGGTATGATCTGCAATCTGCCTTGTTGATGCTCTGTTGTGATTTTATCAAGGTTAAAATTTTAAGTAACAAGCCTGTTTGCTTAAGTGTCGAAAATTCATAGATGTCTATATTTGGTAAACATTGATTCGTAAAAATAACTGATTGACTCTAGTTGCTGATTGGCCCATTCTTTCATTTTCACTGGTCGTGGCTGCCTCCACTCCCGATATTTTGGTCAAATTTGTCTTATTTCATGCTAAAATTGATTGCTCTTGCTGTCTGATTAAGGGAAATCTTTATGACTCATGCCTTGTACGACCCAACTACGGGGTCATCCGGGCACCTACTCTAATCCACCTAGATAGGAGAACCCTTACCCCCGATCCAACAGGTAATGCGGAAAATAAAGTAAAACAATAAATAACTCTTTTTATCACATGAAAATGTTTACGAGATATGCGGAAAAATCTTTTACAATTTGAAAACAAACCTCTCTAGAACCTTGTCTAAGCTGGTACAAGAGCTACTACAAGAGTGATACTAAAATAAAAGAAGACACAACTCCGAACCATAGAAGCAAGAAGTAGGAGATGCTGGAGATTCCCATCATGATGTACCTTTGAAACATCACCAACCCTGCAACCAAACTATACCCAAAAAAGTATAGCAAGAGTAGAATCAGTACAAACACACGTACTGGTAGGTATCATCGGTCGACCCAAATCCACTCATACCATCATATAAGAAATCAAGGGAATGCAGAATTAATTACAATACTCAACCCTTCAACATTCACCTTACCAAAAATCCAATGTCAACCCAAGTCTGCCTATCCCTTAGACTTCCCAAGTCACCTTGACACCTAGACTTCTTAAGTCACAGTTGTCACCTATATTTCCCAAGTCACACTTACCCTTAGACTTTCCAAGTCACTTAAACCATTGCCAACATCAATGTCCATGCCCAGACTACCATTCCATTACCCAAGTCAACCACTATGACTCAACAACCCGGAGTAAGCCCCATAACTTAGTGAAGTAGACCGCACCCGTCGTACCGCCACCTACTTGTACAAAACCATCCCAATGACCCCACGACTATACTTGACAAGTAACAACATCCAATATTATAACCAGACCACAAGTCTCCTCCTTAGCTTATCAACCGCATGTAGCAAGTCTAACTGACATTTACAATTTGTAGTGACAACCAACATATATCCTTTTTACATAACCCGGACCAAACAAGGATCCCTAGTACATTATCTATGCCCATAACATATAAACCCGGTTCACAAAATAACCACCTTGTCACTTAAGCACACTAACCCGACCCTTTGAAGACCAACTACACGCCAAATAATAATCACTCCCGGCCCCTCCTCAGGAACCCAACATGTGAAGAACAAATAGTACACCCGCTCTGAATAAAGCAGTACAACATATAATAACAAACAATAATCTAACTCCAGACTCTCAGTCTACCTTTTGACTTATCAACCACAAGCAATATGTTCAACAATAATTCAAGCACAATAATAAATATGACATTTACCCTTTTTCACTACCAGACAAATCAAAGATCCCTAGACCAACACCTAAGTGTTAACATGGGATTCCCGGTCCACCCCAGGGCCATTCCCACATTTAAGTGAAATAACCCGGCCTCTCAAGGACCTATGTAATCAATCACAGTTTTAACAATCAACCCGGTAAACTCATGGATCCATCGACAAACATAGTAAATAATGCAAAATTAAACTCATACCAGCCGTGGTACCCGAGCCTACTAATGTAGCACCTGTACCAGGCGTGATACCTAAGCCAACCGTTAGTATCCCATCTAGGCATGGTACCCAAGCAAACTATTAGTATTTTCCGTACTAGGCTTGGTACCCGAGCCAACCATTAGTAATTCTTGTACCAAAGGCATGGTACCCGAGCCAACCGAATGTCACACAGAAATCTAACAGTCACAAAAAATGAACAAACACACTTGTAAACCAGCAAGCAACAACGCCTAGTTCATTTTACAAGACTAATAACCGGGCACTTAGACATTCAAAGACCATTCTCTAAGCATGCAACTAGTATAATACTTAAGAAAATTCACACGAACATACAATGCATAAGGAAAGTGATAACCATCACCTAGGTGTTCAACATGCCATTCCAGTCTACATTAAGACTAATCCCATGCTTAAGTTCAAGTACCCGGTCTTTCATGGGCCGATATGAAATAATCACCGTTCAATAATTAAACCCGGTCCACTCATGGGACCGTCAACAATTACAACAACAGTGTATAATTAGAACCACCCAAAGACTAATCCCCGACTTATCATTTAGACACATATTGTCATTTTCATCTAATCAGACCCCCATTCCAAAAAAGTAAGCGCATTCTAGTGATTTCATACCCTGACAATACGGACTCTGGACCCTGCTTGTTCATTCAAGTTACCTTATTTCAAATATTCCTGGGAACCCGCTACAACTTAGCAATTTCCTCATCCCCAATCATTACTGGTTCCCCAAACCTTCCCAACCTTCTAGTTCTCTGGAGTCTAGCATCACATATAATTTAACAATTATAAAATACACCCAAATGAACACGTCATCCCAACCCCAACATTCTCTATTCAATCAAACAGCCAAACAAGTACAATAATCCTCCAGACTCCACACCCGAAGGCCTAAAACATGAATCCTCACATCAATATACATAATAGTATGAAACGAAAAAAGGTCAAAATCTACTAAACAAAAACCTAGCCTACCTAAATGCCAAGCAGTTGCGCAGTGCAATTTCTGGCTTCGTGATGGCATTCCCTGATGGATGACAGGCCCAAAATCCATGGTTTCGCATCCTTTTAGCCGGAATCTCCCCTCCCCATGGCTCCCAAGCATTGGAGCAGCCTATGAGGGTTCTTGGAGTAACCCTCATCTATTTTTGACTAAAGAAGGGAGAATGGGATTATAAAACCTGTTTCTGGGCTTTTTGGTTCCGTCATTCCACTATAGAGGACTGCCAAATGCTACAATGATACTGCTATAGCGACCTAAATTCTTCTACAGCAGACTCAACTTTTTAGCATGGATAGTCTTTAGTTAAATAGTCATAACTTTTTACTCGGGAAGAGGATTGACAAATGGTATGTGGAGTTAGAAAGAGGACTCAGAGATCTTTAATTAGGTGTGTATTGGAACCCATAACTCCTTATATTCTAGGAGGAATGCACGTTTGAAGTTGACTCTAGTTTGAACTTAGCCCAAAACTAAATCGGTAAAAAAACCTTTCAACTTAACTTGGTGCTAGGAGTATTGTATGACCTTAGTACATACCAAATGTACTCTCATACTAAGAAATTAATCCTAACTCTGATTACGAATGAGAGGTACCTGCCTTGATCGCACATATTTTCAGTAATGACAGAACATGTCATTACAATAGATACCAATGTACCCATCGTTCATCCCCGAACAATCGCTAAGAAAGAAGGAAAAGAATGAAACAGCACCTAGAACCTTAATGCTCTACTATGTTAGCATAGAAATAGCCTTACGCGAACCACCAAACTCTCAAATACCACGGGGGTACCCAAGCTCAACCAAAATTTAATTTGATTCTGCTCTGTCAAGGAATTTCTTCCTTCAAGTTATACGAGACCAGTTAGATTACTCCTTCTAGAGTGCCCAAGAAATTCGGGGCCTCATTGAAATAGCGGAGCGAAAGAATTTCAAACATAATGGTCCAAAACTTAATTCCAACTCTATGGTGTTGACCGTCATTGACATTTGTTGTAGTGGTAATTTCTCCACTATAGAGGAGGTCGCAATAGCGATGTGTCAACCGCTATGGCAGTTGAAACGGGACATAAAGTCGTAAAGTTCCCCAAAAGTGCCCATCTTAAAACACACTTAATTGCTGATGTTCTGGAATAACCCCTTCACGTCAACCTACATACCAAGAGTTCTACTTACCCGAATTCAATTACAAAAAGTCCCCCGGACTCCTTTGTGTCTTAGCTAAAAGGAAAACTAGCTCAAAACAAGACACGTTACCCAATCCTCAATCGGATTTCCCTAGAACATACCTCACTCAGAATCGTCCGAGGCTAGCCTAGCCTTAAAATTCTAACTCCTAACCCGAGAAAAATCTTAACGTAGGTAATTACACCCTAAACAATGAGATACCAACCATAATATTACCAAACACTACACAGTGTTTTCCCCTAGGGACATCCACCTCATGACCCCACCCCTCCGTGATCAACACTTAAGGATATACCATTTAGAGTTTAACCACTAACCAATACACCACTATGGATTTCATTAACGCAAAGATTTTCCACCATCTCTTACATTAGTCTATTTATCCATCATCAATCTATCATTTATAACTAACCAACTTTTTAGTTATCACCCGAGGTCAAGCTATGCTTTTTAGCCTCACAACTAGCTTACAACTAGTCAAATTACCGACTCAACATGTCTCAATCACTCAAGGAAAATAACAACCAAGTAATACCATATCCACCCATTTCCTTTTATCGCACATGGATATTAATCCTTATAATTCATGCACTAGCTCACAGATTTACTAGAGATTTAAAACAACCCGGGAATGAAAAACAAAAAAGGGGAAAACATGTTAGGGATTATGTCCTGCCCATCCCGCAATAGCGACTTGCACGTTACTATGGCAACCCCTAACAGTAGAAGGCCAAATTTTTTTCTATTTCTGCAAATTCCCTCATTCCTCTTCCTTGGTATCAACATTAACACAATAAATCACGTTATGGTCTTAATACATAACCTCAAGACCAACCTCAACTATGCATAGTTGAGAGTTTCGCACCACATTTCCATAAAATCTTTTATGAAATGCATCAGAACCGTGTACAATAACATATTCCCGCTATCCTACACTACTAGTCTCCCCCTTTATTATCCTTTCTATGGTTCCCAACCAATCCTGACTGTCCCAAAACCAAGGCTTCCCCACAATTATCAATCCATTTTGCTCTCTTACCATCTATACCGATGGTAAGTCTATACCCAAATGTAATGCAAACCATTCTAATTAAGGCATACCATAATTTATCACTAAAGCAATTCACAAACTTTAAAGCCAGAATAAATTTCCTAAAGTCACAATCATGAGTTACAACAAAAATTTTCTTACCACAATTCTCGCTATCAAGAAATAATAGCCCTTTTTCTCCATGGTTCCCAACCAATCCCGACTGTCCTGAAATCGAAGTTTCCCTAAAGTAATAAGCCTTATTTCCTTACCATTTTTACTAATGGAAAGTCCATTTCTGAATTGTAGTACCACTTTACTGATCCATTCAAGTACACATAGATAATCATTACCAACCAAAGCACACAAATTCAAGTTATGACTCCTCCTGGACAAAAATATTCACCACAAGGCAAGAAATTTTACCCTACATGACTGCAATCATACAAGTAGTATAATACACATAGTTTGAAGTTTCAAGCCACAACACAATCAAATAATTGCGCACCACACATTTGCAGTCATTCAAACAATATCAATACACATAAGCACAATCTCAAGTCTTAAGCTTCAACACTCAATCAAATCAGTTTCATTAATTTTTATTTTCTTCATGAATGACCGTTGGTCGATTTATCCATCCTTTACATAGCCTCCAAGGATAGATACCAATAGGAACCTTCCCGGTTCCAAATTCCCTTGCTTGTCTTATCGCAAACGGAGTCCAATGACATGCTTTACTTTGTTGAGATACTAATTGGAATCGAGAGATACCAATTGGACTCAACCCCTATAAGAAAGTAAACGATCCGCACGAAAAGGAATAAAAGAAGGGAGATATTTCCTAGAATGCTTCATAACTTCCCTAGGATTAGATGTTGACATCAACACACCAATCCGCAGGACTCTATTCGATATTTTGCTCTTGTACTGGAAGACCAGTAACTTCGGCTCTGAGACCATCAGTCATGACCCAACTACTGGGCCATACAGGCACCTACTCTAATCTACCTAGATAGGATAACCCTTACCACCTGATACAATAGGTAATGCAGAAAATAAAGCAAAACCATAAATAACTCTTTTTATCAAATGAAAATGTTTACTAGATATGCGGAAAAAAACTTTTACAATTTGAAAATAGCCATCTCTAGAACCTAGTCTAAGTCGGTACAAGAGCTACTACAAGAGTGATACTAAAATAAAAGAAGACACAACTACCACCATAGAAGCAAGAAGTAGGAGATGCTTGAGATTCCCATCATCGTGTACCTATAAAACATCACCAACCCTGTAACCAGACTATACCCAAAATGGTATAGCAAAAGTAGAATCAGTACAAACACACATACTGGTAGGCATCATCGGTCGACCCGAATCCACTAATACCATCATATAAGGAATCAAGGGAATGCACAATTAATCATAATACTCAACCCTTAAACATTCACCTTACCAAAAACCCAATGTCAACCCAAGTCACACTTATCACCTAGACTTCCCAAGTCACACTTACTCTTAGACATTACAAGCCACTATAACCATTGCCAACATAAATTTCCATACCCGGACTACCATTTCCTTACCCAAGTCAACCGCTATGACTCAACAACCCGAAGTAAACCCCACTACTTAGTAACATAGACCGCACCCATCGTGCCGCCACCTACTAGTACAAAACTGCCCCAATGACCCCTAGGGCTATACTTGACAAGTAAAAATAACCAACATTATAACCAGACCACAAGTCTCCTCCTTAACTTATCAACCTCACGTAGCAAGTCTAACTGACATTGATAATTCTTAGTGACAACCAACATATGTCATTTTTACATAACCCGTACCAAACAAGGATCCCTAGTACATCATCGTTGCCCATAACATACGACCCCAGTTCACAGAAGAACCACATTTTCACTTAAGCACACTAACCCGACACTTCGAGGACTAACTATATGCCAAATAATAATCACTCCCGGCCCCTCCTCAGGAACCCAACATGTGAAGAACAAATAGTACACCCATACTGAGTAAAGAAGTACAACATATAATAACAACCAGTAGTATAACTACAGACTCTCAGTCTACCATTTTACTTATCAATCATAGGGAACAGGTTCAACAATCATTAAACAACAATAATAAATATGACATGTACCCTTTTTCATTACCAGACCAATCAAGGATCCCTATACCAACACCTAAGTGTTAACATGCGATGCCCAGTCCACCCCAGGACCATTCCCACATTTAAGTGTAATAACCCAACCCCTCAAGGACCAATGTAATCAATTATAGATTTAACAATCAACCCAGTACACTCATGGAACCGTCGACAAACATAGTCAATAATGTATAATTAAACTCATACAAGGCGTGGTACCCGAGCCAACCAATGTAGAACCTATACCAAGCATGGTACTCGAGCCAATCGTTAGTATCCCATACCAGGCAGGGTATCCAAGCCAACTATTAGTATTTTTTGTACCAAGTGTGGTACCCGAGACAACCATTATTAATTCCTGTACCAGGCATGGTACCCGAACCAACTGAATGTTACACAGAAATCCAACAGTCACAAACAATGAACAAACACACTTGTAAACTAACAAGCAACAAAACCTAGTTCATTTCACAAGACTGATAATCAGACACTTAGACATTCAAAGACCATTCCCTAAGCATGCAACTAGTACAACACATAAGCAAAATCACACGAACATACAATGCATAAGGAAATCAATAACCATCACCTAAATGTTCAACATGCCATCCCATTCTTCATTAAGACCAGCCCCACACTTAAGTTTAACTACCCGACCTCTCATGGGCCGGTATGAAATAATCATAGTTCAACAATGAAACCCGATCAATTCATGGGACAGTCAAAAATTACAACAACAGTGTATAATTAGACTCGCCTGAAGACTAATCCCCGACTTATCATTTAGACACATAAAGTCATTTTCATATAACCCGGACCCCCATTCCGAAAAAGTAAGCGCATTCTAGGGATTTCATCCCCTGACAGTACAAACTCTGGACCTTGCTTCTTCATTCCATTTACCTTATTTCAAATATTCCTGGGAACCCGCTACAACTTAGCAATTTCTGCATCCCCAATCATTACCAGTTCCCCGAACCTACCCAACCATCTAGTTCTTCGGAGTCTAGCGTAACACACAAATTAACAAGTATAAAATACACCCAAATAAACACGTCATCCTGACCCTATCATTCTCTATTCAATCAAACAGCCAAACCAGTACAATAATTCTCCAAAATCTATACCCAAAGGCCTAAAATATGAAAACTTCTATCAATCTACATAATAGTATGAAATGAAAGCAGGTCAAAATCTACTCAACAAAAACCTAGCCTACCTGGATGCTAAGCAACTGTGCAGTGTAATTTCTGGCTCTGTGAAAGCATTCCCTGATGTATGACAAGCCCAAAATCCATGGTTTAACATCTTTTTAGATGGAATCTCCCCTCCCTATGGCTCCCAAGCATTAGAGCAGCCTAAGAGGGTTTTTGGAGTAACCCTCATGTGTTTGTGACTAATGAAGGGAGAATGGGATTATAAAACCCATTTCAGGGATTTCTAGTTCCATCATTCCACTATAGCGGACTGCCAACCGCTACAGCAGTACCACTATAGTGATCTAAATCCCGCTATAGTGGACTCAACTTTTCAGCACAAATAGTTTTCAGTAAAACAGTCATAACTTTTTACTCGGGAATCGGATTGATGAACAGTTGATGGCGTTAGAAAAATTACTCAGAGATCTTTAATTTGGTAGGTATTAGGACCCCTAACTCCTTATATTCTATGAGTAATGAACGTTTGAAGTTGACTCTAGTTTGAACTTAGCCCAAAACTAAATCGGTAAGAAAGCTTTAAACTTAACTTTGTGCTAGGAGTATTGTATAACCTTAGTACATACCAAATGTACTCTCATACTAAGGAAGTAATCCTAACATTTATTACGAATAAGAGGTACCTGCCTTGATCGCACATATTTTCAATAACGATGGAACAGGTCGTTACATGCCTCCTCTTATTTCTCTGGCTAATTATGGTATAACTGGCTTACTTGACCCCTCTTTGGTAATTTATAAGCTTCATTATGTTAAATTTTATCTGTGTAGCTGGCCCTAAATATGGGACAACTTTCGTACTTGCCTATTTATCATAAATTTTGATTGTTGCACACGTAATTGATTTAATTGCCTTGTATTAAGAAAAGAATCCTGTGATTAGATGATTTTGGTTATTGACTTGCCTTATAACCTCCATGATCGATGGATATCCTCTAGTATATAAACATTGCTCCCTCCTCTCTTAAAGATCATCAGAAATTCACACTAAAAGGTCTCTACACCTCAAAAACAAATGCCTTTTAGTCTTCTTCCTTTGATACTCACTGAAGAATAAACTTTTTCTCTACTCTTCTAATTCTCTGCCGGTTGTAAGACAAGGAAAAACTGGCTACATAATTTTTTTCTTCTTGAGACGAGCATTGCTCAGAATTCTTGAGATTCTCATGATCTTGACGTGTTGAGGATTGGTTATTTATTTGGATATCGCTGTTGGATGTGCCACTACTTGTTACTGCTGGTCCTTTAGATTGCCTGTTATTTATCCACCTTCTTAACTGGTTAGTATTCTATTAGAGTAATTGAATTTATATGTTGTAGCTCTCTGTAATTTATGTTCCTACTTTAGTCACACTATTCAACTTTGAATACTTTATGCATTCTTTAATGGAAGTGTATAGGTCAGTCATTTTTCTTTCTTCCCAATGTTTATCAAGCTTCCTTGAATTTTTTTGAATATTTATATGTTTAATCCTACTTACCATTGTCCCATTAATTTAAATTAATTTGGATTGGTCCGATTTCAATTAGTTAGTCTCGCGTCATATCTTATTTGGTTGTCTCTTTTAGAAAATATGTTGTTAGGATTCCCTGTTTCATGTCGATTATTCTTGTTTCATTTTTCTCTTTTAGATGTATCTGATATAGATTAGTTTTTCCTTGAGCTCTCTAGTATGTGTAAACATCTAACATTTTGTTGAAATCTGCCCATATGAAAGGCCTGGAAGTGGTCCTTTGTTTGTGTATCCAAAATATGGATTTTGTGCAATGTGTTAGTTATATTGTGATACCATTTGGGAGATATATATGTTGTCCATGTGTATTTTATGTATATACATTTGTATGTGTTTAACAAGGATTTCTTTATGGAACATTTGGGACGTTTTGAAGAGTTTGCCTGGGATTTGGGAAGGACGTTTTTGTTGGTTCACGAAATCAACTCAGATTTCCATTATGTATATCTTCATCATCTGGTTTGTAAGAATTATGTACGAACAAAGTTGTAATATAGTAAAAGGGTACCCTTAGAGGGTTGGAAATTATGTGCTAAGTGCTTAAGTATTTCACTTACTATTTAAATAATTCTCTTACCACTTCATATTATTATTCATTTTTTCATGATTTCACTTTTCATAATTGAAACCACTACCAATGGTTCATTCTTTTCCTAAAACTATTTGAGCCATGACAGTGTTATTTTTAGTATCACTAATAAATTACTTCTCCTAACAAATATTTAGCAGGCGGTAAAAAGAGAATTACGTGGTCTAATTATCACTATTTTTAAAGTTAAGCCGACACACCCCCGGGAGTACCATTTATTTATATGTAAATTATTTATGTGATTGTTATTTGAAACTTTAAAACTTTTCTTGTCTTCAAAATATAATATAATTAATTTTAAACTTTCAGACCATCCTCCAATCAAACTATGGCTATGGTGGAAGAGCGCAATTAATAATATCGTGGCATCATCCCTATTAAGTAACAAATATTTTAAATATTTGAATTCTCTTATGAGTTCTTTTAAAAGCTCAAGTTCATCTACTCCCATGAATTCAACTTTATATTTTTTATGTTTATTTTTGTTCTTTTTTCTGTTTGGGGTAGTTAATATTTTCAAGTCGCGCTATTTTCTTTTGTAATAAAGATGTGGTTTTACTTCTTTAAACCAATTCGAATAATTATTTCTATAACTATTTAAATTTAGATTTAATTCCATAGAGATAGTTAACCTCTCTTTATTTTACTATTTTAAATAAATTCTCTCTTCTCGCTTATCTAATAACTTTCACATGATTAACCACCTAGTATTTAAATTCATATTAATTAAGTAAAAATCAAGTTTTATGTTTGGATTTTACTCACTTGTTTTTAAATAATTAATAAAATAAATTTACTATTTAATCACGTAGTTTCATATTTATTATACAATAATTTACGCCTATTTCTTTTATTTTAAAATAAAGGTTCCTCATAACACTCCAATATGAGCTCATAAGCATCTTCCTTTTCCGTATCCTAAAACGTAGGACTTTTCAGCATAAGGAACTTGATTAGCATGTCGTGCTCATTGCATGTCATGATCGAACCTAGCATTGGTCTGAACAAGTTGTCTATACCCGACACCGCATACATTCTATGAGCTGTGGTAGCCACTGGTAGAGTACCAAGAACCTGATCTGCAGTCCATGTGGAGTTGTCTCCAGAACCAACCATTCCAATCAAGAAGGACCACACTTGCTGAAATGTTGCGGGTGTGATAGGGGGAAGGTCTGCACCTCAAGTTGGTGTTGCCTCCTCCTGCTCTACACCCTCCTCAACAATAACCTCGACTTCCTCATCAACCTGATTTTGGTGTGGGGAAGGGGTCACTTTACATGCTCCTGTAGCTTTTTGACCTCAACCCTTGGCGGGTATTACCCTACCTCAGCCCCTTCCTCTTCCTCTACCACTAACTATCGGTCCCACTGCTGGGACTGGTGCTCTCACTCTGTTGTTTCTTGTTTTAACTATCTAACAACAGAATAGTGAACAATGTCAGATTCTAATTTGTATCACCAGATACCAACTGGAATCAAGTTATGGCATGAAGGGAGAAAGAAGAGATAGTTCCTAATGTCCTATAGCCTCTCAAAGAAAAGTACGGACGTCGGTGCACCGTTCCGCAAGACTCTACTAAACCTGTTTTGGTACGATGTGATCAATGAACCTAGGGCTCTGATACCATCTTTTTCATAACCCAGATCACTGTGAGTACCAACCCAACACCCCTAGGTGAGAGGACCAATGCTGACCCAACACTTAATCATCCTAGCAGCTTAAAACCAAAGCATAAAATAAACTAGAAATAAAATCTCAAATATTATTCCATAAAACTGTGGAAACATCCTCCCTAGTTCCTGAAAGTCATCGTACCAAAATATTCTACCAAATTGTCTAGAAAATACGAGGATGCAACCCTAAATAACGAAGAGTTTACGCTCGAAACAAGTGGGCTATAACTAACCAAAAGAAACCAAGGTAGCTCGATCGAAGCAGCTCACACTTGATGTCTAAAAGCGCTGGGACTACAGGTGAGGTCGCGTGTCAGCCCTCGGAAGATTACCTATAATCACAAAAGATAAGCAAGTGTAGAATCAGTACACAAACACTGTGTACTGGTTGGATCATTGACCAGCTCAAATAAAAAAAATATGAACAGTAAACCATAGCATAGTAAGGTGCTGGAACATGTTACAGTCAACAAATAGCCAGATATTAAATTCCACTTTTAGCTTATTAACACATGAACAAGCTAACAACCCTTGACCACACCCAAAAAAATAACATATATCTTTTTAAAACATACCTGGCTATTTGTTGGCTCTAGCCCTTTTGTAATTATTCTTCTAATTGTTTTACTAACTATACCCGTTTACAGGCAAATCTCAAAATGAATGGCTCTAGCCCTTTTGTAATAATATGTCCAAAATAAATCAATTTTTTTTTGAAAGTTCAAACATCTCTCACGAACTACGCACACCTGATTCTCACTTCGATGAGATACGTAGACAGCCTCCTTGGGTTCGGCGATCGTTATCCAAAAAATATAAAAATAGATTTGCTCATTATTTATTCAAAAAAAGAGTGTAAAGATTTTTGTCAATCTTTATAAACTACGCATACTGGATACTCACTTCGATGAGATACGTAGACAGTTCCCTTTGGTTGGGTGTTCTTTTTTTAATTAAAACCCTGGCCAAAAACCCATTTATTAAAATAGCAAATATATAAGACTAGACCCAAAAGTGACTTTGTCCAATCAAAAATAATAGAAAGAGTTTGGGTCTAATAAACTAGGACAAAAACAAATTCGGAAAGTAGGGGTCCGGCTCCTCTTCTACATCGTTGCCCTTTTTTCCCCTTCATTCCTTTCTTCATTTTGATTCCAGCTGTGAAGACAAGATGATGGATCTCCATTCAGCCATAACTGGCCATTTTCCTTTTCTTTGCCAGCTACCATCAGTTTCTGGGTGACCAAGGAATGCAAGAGACTACGTGATTAAGAGAGATTTGGGTGTATTTCACCTAAGGCATTTTAAAGATCTCACAAACGCTGTGAAATCATCCCAATCAGAGTATTTGGCTTCTCCTTTGAACCCAAATCCATACCTATTAGACCCAGATGAGTGCCTTTTTTATTCCTTATTATGAACTTTTTACTTGATTTCGGTCAATAGTTTAACCCCATTCTTTTTCCTTGACAGGTTGAGCCCAAGCAAGGAGCTAATACCACTGTCTAAGGAATAGTAACAAGGTGATCCATATCGGCCACCTCAAGTAAGTATAATGTTTTCTCTAATTTCCTTGAGCCCTGTTGTTATTCTTTAAACCATGCTTGTTGTTGCTGCTGACTGCTTTACCTTCCCACCTATTAAAAATTCCACTTTTGGAGCTTTTTAATCCTGAGGTTAGGAAGTTGACTTTTATCCATATTTAGCAATGTTTTAGATTCTCTTGGTAGTTCCTAAAATGTAGAATAGATAATTTTCTCTGTTCCTGCAAAAAAAGAAAATATGGTTAGCAATAAAATATGCCACTTTGTTGCCTTATCTGAGTGTATGAGACACTTCCACCTCTCCCTTCTTCATTAGAGCATGAATTTTCCCAATCTCCATAGCTATTTCCCATGGAATTTTCCAAGTTCCGTCCAGGTAATTTTTCACAGCAAGGGAGTCAATTTCTAATACCAAGGGTAGAAGATTTTTAGTTATGCAGTGCTCTAACCCATTCCTTAAAGCCACTAGTTCAGCCATTAGGTTATTGGAATCTCTTATCCTAAGGCCTTCAGCATGCACCAAACTACCTTGACATCTCTTATGAAGAAAGCACAAGAACAAGGCCAAGGGTTACCCTTAGAAGCCCCATAAGAATTACATTTGAATTGGCCATCTCTTGGAAGTCACCAGCATATTACAGTACAACCTATTGTAGGAGTATAATCTTGCAAGAATTGGACAAATTCAGGCCATGTACCAGGTGTGTGTTTTAGCCAAGTAAACAAGAACTTGGCCAAAAACACTAGATTCCTAGTAATATCCCAGATCATGCTCATTTCTGACACATTACCTCCATATTTAACCACATTCCTTCTTTTCCATATTTGCCACAATATAAACATAGGCACAACTTTGAGAATTGGGAAAAGTTTTTCAGTAGTATAGGTATTCCACGATTTAAAAACAATGTCCTTGACTTGTAAGAAAAAACCCTCTATCTCTTCAAAACCTGCAAAATACCTCTAGACTTTGTTAGCTGTGCAAGAATTCATAAAAAATGTGTTCAATAGTTTCTTGATCCCCCTCCTCACAACAACAACACTCTACTTCATCACAAATCCTATTCTAGACAAGAATATCCTCCACATGCAGCCTTTTCCTCCATAGCCTCCATAAGAAAAATGACACCTTGAAAGGTATCCCCTTCATCTAGATTCTTCTGAAGATCAACAATTTCTATTCTATGTCTCTTATATGGTCCCATGCTGATCCTACACTAAATTTCCATGATGGGGTAAGCATCCACCATCCTTTTGTCCTATTGCTCATCTTCTTCATGAACCTACATATTTTGAGTAACAAGTCTGCTCACCTCATTACCAAAATTCAGCTCCAACAGGTCTGCATTCCACCTTCCATGAAAAAAGAACCATTTCACCTCTTCTAGATACTGATTTTTTACATGATTTATTTCAAGTAATAATGAAGGTCACCCATTTGTGTCCAATTGTCATACCATACACTAGATTGACCACCTTTGGGTTCCCATTAAATTTTTTGATCAAACATATCCTTGGCCTCTATCATATGCTTCCAGGTCAAAGAACCTCCTTTCCATTCCACCAATTTAGGCCTCTCCTTTTTACACTATTTAATCCACATGAAATTAGTCCAAAGATACTTTTGAGTTCTGAAGGTCCGCCACAGCTTTGCAAACAGAGCTCTTGAAATATAAAAGAGGGATCTAAATCCCAGGCCTCCTTTATCTTTGGGTCTGCAGATATATTTCCAGGCCACCCAATGTTTGTTTCTTCCCACCTGCTTGAAATTATATAGAAATCTAGCAAAGATTCAATGTATATCATGAATAAAACACTTTGGTGGGGTTATCTCAGACAGTAGGTAGATGGGATACTACTCTGAACACTATTAATTAGCACTGCCTTACCACCAAAAGATAATATCTTTCCCTTCCACGCTTATAGTTTGTTCTGAACTTTCTTCAGTAGCTTTGTGAAGTGTACCTTTCTCTTCTTGGCATTTCCAATTGTATATCCTAGATACATTAGGGGGAATTTCTCCCTTTTAAAACCAGTACACTCTTCTACATCCTTGATGTGAATTTGGGATGTCTTGTGATAAACAAAGGATGCACTTTTGTCCTTATTTATCATTTGTCCAGATTGATCTTCATAGTCTCTAAGAACCTTCATCATCATCTTCAGTGACTTGCAATAAGCAGATGCAAAGATGATAGTATCATCAGCATATGCTAGATGGTTAATAATATCACTCCACTTTGGCATGCCAAAACACTTGTAGTTTGCATCAAGAAATAAAGAATTAAGTGCTCTAGATAATATCTGCAGAGAGAATGAATAATGCTGGTGAGAGAGGGTCCCTTTATTTCACACCCCTTGTAGAGTGAAAAAGCCCATGAGCCTGGCCATTTATCAATATTGAGTACCAACGGTTAGCTACTAGCCTCCAGAACTTATCCACCACTCTTGAGTTAAATCCTATTTTAGCAAGGACTTTCATCAAAAATATCCAATCAACCATGTCATAGGCATTGGCCATGTCCAGTTTGATTACCACATTTGAAGGCTTTCCCTTTTTTCTGGGCTTGCACCACCTTGTAAACATCCTCTCCCATAGTATCCCAATAACTTTGAAAGAATGTACCAGCAAATCCATCTAGGCCATAAGAGCTATCTCCATTTAGTTCAAAAACCACCTTCCTAATCTCTTCCCTTGTGGGAATGTTATTAATAGCATTATTGGTTTCTTCAGATACCAGTGTAGGTATATGTTGCAGCAAAGAGAGATCTTCATCACCTTGTCTACTTGTAAATTGGTCCTGCTAAAATGTGATGACAGCATCAGCAACCTGTTCAGCCCTTTCTCTTCATCTTCCCTCCTTGTCTTGAATTCTGTTGATGGACAATATTTTTCTTCTCCCATTAACTAGACTATGAAAGAACCTAGTGTTCTTCTCACCATCAGTAAACCACTGAATGCCTGCTTTTTGCCTCCAATATTTTTTCTCATAGTGTATATACTTCTTCATTTCAGCTTGATCCTTTTGAAGCACAATTCTATTTCCTGCAGATAGATCTTCTTCAAACAATTCTTCTTTCATTCTCACAGTTTCTTCTCTAATTATTAGTTGCTTGAAAATGTCTCCAAAGGTAGCTTTGCTCTATGCAGTTAAAGCTGTCTTGGTCTTCTTTACTTTTTGCTTCAGACTGACAAAAATATCACTTTCCTCAGCAGCCACCCAGTTATCTCTCACTATATACTAAAATTCCTCCTTCTCTACTCAGGATTTGTGAAATATGAAAAGTTATCTTGTTATGTTAGTCTGGTTACCACGTGATACTAATAAAGGTGCATGGTTAGAACCAGTCCTTGCTAAATGATCAGATTCCACCAAACCAAAAATGCCCAAAAAGATTGATTAACCATGATCCTGTCAAGTTTTTTGAAGATGCACTCATTGTCAATTCTACCATTCCCCCAAGTAAAACGCAAAGTTTTCATATTCTTGAGGATACATTGGGAGGCCACCTATCTTCTTCTCATCACTCAATATTACATTGAAGTCCCCCACAATTAGCCAAGGCAGATTCATGTTACTACTCAGTGAATACATATCATCCCATAAGCTAGTTCTTTCTTGCATATCACATTTTGCATTCACAGAAGTGACCACTACATGATAGAGAAAGAGACTACTGAATCGTATCATAAGAAATTTCAATGAGGCAAATCCCACATTTTACACCATCAAAGAAGAGAAGAGGCTAAAATTTTAACAAGACTAGTAAAAACTATTTTGCAATTTTGACTCCTCATAATTGAATTGTCAGATTATGAGAAAAAAGGGAGAAGAAGTGTAGATGGTGGAAAAAAATTAGAGATTTCACTGTTGGTTTGATCATATTTCTTTCACTTGCAACGACTATATCAACATCTTCGTCTTGTTTTCCTCTTCTTTGATCCAATTTTTAGTATATTTAAAAATAATGTTGGCATTTCATACATATTATAGGAGATTTGCTTAGTTGAAGTTGTTAGAATATTACTTTTTTTACAATAATAATAGGTGCATTCATTAGTTATAGCCTGCATTTCTCCTTCTAATTAGTTATAGCCTGCATTTGTCCTTCTAATTTAATGTAAATGATATGTGTATAATACACCATTTAAACACGTTTTAATGATTAGATGGGATACATGTGCAACACACATGTCCAATATATATATATATATATATATATACACACACACAAACACAGACAATCTTAAAAGCATGAACTCCTAAACTAAAAAGTAAAATTACTAAAATACCGTCTTGTTAACGAAATTACTAAAATACCCTTCTATTAACGAAATTAACCTAAATACCTAATTTGGTTTTCAACTGTTGCTACGTTACATATCATCCAATACAAAAAGGAATAACACCTTTAGACAATTAGGTATCACGGTAAAATCAATTCCTTCTGATGCACTCTCTATTTACGATTCATATTCTCGATTAATTTCTTCAGCTTAGGCCTATTCTTCCTCCTTCTCCTAGAAGTCATCTTATTTAATTATTTTACTTACCCTATTCGAATAGACCATCTTCAAATCTCTCTTTTTTTGTCTTTCATGTTCTGTTTCAAAGTTTCAATACTGTTACTGCACGATCTATCTTACATTATTGCCTAATTCCCCACCGAATGTAATGACTCTTCCGGTCATTTTCACATGTATATTTTCCTTGTACTGTTAGAGATTTTATGTAGTGGCCCAAGTCATTTATGGTTTGCTAGGACTGGTGGTTTAGTGCCTTGGCCGTTTGTTTTGTCATTATGGTCGTTCTCGTATTTTAGAGTTGAGCCATAGGAGCTGAGTATCAAATCGTGCGATAATGATTTGTGATCGTATGACCTCATCAAGCCTTGTGGAAAGGTCAATCCTGATTTGCGGTGTCGTAGCATTCCCGAAAATGGGGTGTTTTCATTTGAGAATTTTATTAAAATCGCGCGTATTTGAAAATATTTTATTTAATAGTTTAGTGTGGTAAAAAGTTATATTTTTATTGCCTTCCTAAAATATTTTAAATATTTATTACAATACTCTAGTTACGATATATTTGTGTGTATCTATTTTGTAAAAGATTTATAATTTATTAATATTTTAAGCGGAGATAGTCAATTTAGTTATGTTAAAAAATTATGATTATAATATAATAGGTTTTATTCGAAATAATTTTCTATTAATTTTGATATATTCAAAAAATTATATTTATTTTACCATGAACTTATGCAATACCCGAGTAAAAATATATTGTGAATTCATCAAAGTGGGTGGATAAGATAAAATTGGATGTTGACACCAAAGACTTCTACGTGGGGGTATCTATTGTAGTCATTAAATATTTCTACTACCTTTTTTTTTCTTTTCTTTTTCCAATTCATAACTTTTAAAGTGCTAATTAATTAATATTAATTGGGTTAGTCATAGTGGACCGCCTCTCATATATGTTGCTATTTATTCATTAGTCTGCATTTTCAAACTTGTTCAACATCTTTCACCATTTACAAGTGAGCTATATATAAGTGAGTGTTTGTATACTTACTCACGTACAGAAGGATTTTTGTGAGATAATCTCTTGCTTGGACATTGTTGTTCTAGCAGCTTGTCATCGAACGACAGGTAGGTTATGGTTTAACTCCTCTAGAATTCGCATATTTAAGATAAAATTCTATTAATGGGCATCTTTTTATTGGGTTTATTAGGTTGGTACCATAGACCTTGACCGCTTTATTCATGTCTGCCTACTTTTGTTCCTCCGATTCTTGTAGTACTTGCCGATATATTTTATTTACCCTTTTGGTCCTGTGAGACCTTGTTAACTATGGAACATAGAAGGTGGGTTATTGGGAATGTCCACGAGTCTCAGACATAGAAATATCCTTCTAGGCTGGTTATGCTTGCTGAGTAGTTGTGGGCCTGTGCAGGGCGGATAGGTTGATTATGAGTTGCTTGGCGGCTATTTGTGTTGATCATTTATTTCCATGCATATAAAGAGGATTAATCCATGTTTTACTACGGTTGTGGATTCGGGCCTACTGGAAGTATTTTCTAAACCTTGCATGGCCCCAGGGGTCCGTTTTCGATAGAAAATGAATTGAAAATTATTTGATTTAACTTATGAATCTTCTTGGGGTAAAAGAAGGATAAGTTATGATTTCTATCACCAGTTTTACTATTAACAATAGACTCGGCAGTGCCGGGTTACTAGTTGAGTTTCTTACTAAACCAAGATGCTTTTAGTCTTGGTCGGACCGAGCATCTGAGATGACTTTCTACTGTTTAGACCCGGTTACGCTCAGGCACCCTTGGAGTGGTTTTTGAGATATTTTCCCACTACTATAGTCCTGGACAGGGTCTGGGCATGCATATTCGAGACTGGGTCTCTATTTTGAACCCGGACTTGCTTCCAGATGACATGTCTTGATACTGAGTTTTAGTATGGGGTCTTGGATCTCCATGGACCTTGTAGTCCGGGACTGGGGCTTTAGTGTCATGACCCGATTTCTCAAATCATGATGGCACCTACAATCCCCAGTAGGTGAACCAATTCCCGTAGCCCAGAACGGTTAGTAATGGGCTACTACCTAACCAAAATGCACCAGCAAGCAGAAATAAGCGAAAGCAAAACTCGAATATAAATACATAAAGAAAACTACACCAACCCCAAGACTTGGTATCAATAGTACATAAGCTTCTAATAGGATACAAGTGCTAGTAGTAACAAAATACCACATAAATTGCCTCCGAAAGTACAAGGAGCAACAGTACAACAGATGAGATGTAGACAAGCCCCGACCGTCAGGCGCTCACCCTAGTCTCAAAGATCCAAAATCTGCACGAGTCTCCAACGTGATCAACGGTGAAAGCTCAGCTAATATCCACACAAAAAAGTGCAGAAGTGTAGTATGAGCACCAAAACCACGGGTACTCAATAGGTATCATAGGCCGACTGAGCGCATATAAGATATAAAAGCAGTAAGTAACATATAGCAAGAAAGCAGTCATTGAGGCAATAAGCAAGGCACAAGGAGCTAGCACAGATCGTCCATAACCAAGATCTTAAAGTAACATATGCTAGCACAGAGATACAATTAGACAGAATCACAGGTGAAGGAAAGGAGAATGCACCTGGAGTCCTTGCACAACAATATAAGTAAGTAGAGAGAGAGTTGAGAAAATAGCGGTATACCGGTAACCTCAAGTGGATGGAAAAGACGGAGAGCAGTCTAACATACTCAAAATGGAATCAACCAGTATAAGGAAATCATAACACCAATCTAATCATATGATAGCATAACCAGGGAATCACCTCACAAGTACAACCCTAGGATGAAATAACTAGGCCACAATAACCGAGAGATACCACTCATCTCCCCCGAGAATAGAACCAGAGTCTCAGACTCTGCTCAGAAGTCCACACAAAAGTGCCTCAATAATATAGGACTCTGAAGCCCTCTCAATAATCAAAAATCCCACAACCAAAGCCTCAACAGGCTAGCCATCACTAATCTATCAAGAACCGGGTACCAAGACAAGCTCTAAGTAAAAATAGGAGTAAATATAGTCTACCTACAGTCCCAACGGCCACCCATACATCCAAGGAACACAATAAAGTGAAAACAAACCCTCCGGCATCCCATACTACCGGAGCATACACTGAACACACAACAAACAAGGGTGGAATCCAATGCATGATATGATATGATGTGAAATACAACCTCAAGATGTACCTCCTCCGGTGACAATCAGGCCCAGCAGGCAGGTTCCATGGAAGGACTCAGCCTGTATACCTCTACTCCACCGTATACCCTTCCCTCTGGCGTACGCAGCCCGAAGTCCCAGGCCCAGAGTGGCAAGGTCCATGGAGGTCCCCGACCCCATACTAAAACTTAGTATCAAGTATGCATGCCCGACCCCGTCCAGGACTAAAGTAGTAGAAAATGCCTCAAAAACCCCTCCAAGGGTGCCCGGGCGTAACCGGGTCTAAAACTGTAGTAAATCAAGTCTAGTGCTCCGCCCCGCAGAGACTAGTATCAGTAATAAAATCAAGTCTGGTGCTCTGCCCCGCAGAGACTAGTATCAGTAATAAAATCAAGTCTGGTGCTCTGCTCCGCAGAGACCAGTATCAGTAATAAAATCAGTGCGAAAACATCAAAAAATCCCCTTTTCTATCAACAACAGTACCAAAAACGGGCCCCAGGTCCATGCAAATTTAAGAAAACTGTCAGTAGTGGCTCATAGCCAAAACTGTAGTAAAACAGGCAGGGGAAAACCTTTTTCATGGATGATATGCTCGCACACAAATATAAAAGTAGCCCAACGGCTCACAATAATTCCTATCAGCCCTGCACAGGCCCAATAGCTACTCAGCAGACATAACCAGCCTAAAAGGATAATCTCTATGTCCGGGACTCACGGACATTCCTAAATAGCCCACCATCTATGTTCCAGAGTCAATACAAGGCCACACAGGACCACAAAGGTAATATACATTACTACGCAAATACTACAAACAACATATGAAATAGACGGACGAAAGGCGGACAAAGTCTGGGGTACCAACCTATAACAACCCATCCAATGATGCTAATTAATGTAGTTATACCCTATTTACGCAGAGTCTAGATAGGGTAAAACAATACCTACCTATCATCCGATGACTAGCTACGGGAACAACATCGTCCAGACTCGAACAACTCCAGGAAGCTTTGAATCACATAAAACAAATACTTTTAACTGAAGCCCCAAAGGCGTCTCTATGAAGCCTGACCAACCAATGTAATGGAACAATTGCTAGAATTGATAAGGCTGCAAGAACGAGCCATAGCCAATAGATAAGGTGTTAATGTCACACTTGCGACCAGCCAACTCCGAAGCGTAAAAATGAGGCCAATAACAATAACAAATGGCAGCTAAATCCAACAACAATACGTTAACCATATCTCCAAGGAGCGACGAGCTCCCGAGGCACTATTTCAAGGCGTACTTCACGTTTGTCCAATCCAATCACTATCGTATGTGATCCCAAAAAGAATTGCACAATTTCCCAATACCTCGAGCACCTTACCATAAACATAACACCACAACAATAACCAAACATAACAAGATAAAGGGGCTGTCCAAAGCCACAAATCCAAAATACCACTTCGGGGCTCAGAAATCCATAAAATAATACTAGAACTTATAATAACGAAAGAGGGTCGTAGGGGAGAGATTTCCTTGACAAAAATATTCAATATCCCAAGATTAACAATCTGCCTCCTTGTAAGAACAACAAACAGATCCAAAATCAACAAGAAACTACTACAAGATATCGGCAACAACAACTTTTCATAACTAGAAGCTTAAAATCTTGATCCAACAAATAGATAAGTATACGGGATCCATACCTCACCAAAATAACTCCATAGATACTGCCAAATACTCAAAAAACACCTGCTATCTCGCTGTATCAACACCCACGAAGATACGCCATAAAATCGACGGGACAAACTACACTAAAATGACGAGCTCGCGACGTAGAGAAACTTCCGTTAAACTTCCGAATTGAAAGGATCAAAGTCCATGGATTATTTATGAACTCTCCCTCTGATTTTATAAGAATTTTGGGTGAAAAAAATGAGTTAAAACGAAGGAGAAATCAGCTATTATAAGCTGAACCGACATAGGATGCAGGCCCCACCTTGACGTGTCTGCTTGCGTAGTCTTACAAAAATGTGAATATCTCTCTATTCTGGAGTCGTATGGATGAACGGTTTAGTGCATTAAAAACTAGACTCGTAGACCTTAAATTTTATATATTGGGGGACCACTAACTCTTTATATATAGGGAGAAACACCCCAAGACATTTAACCCTAATTTGAAGAGAATTCCTTAAAGGAATTTACAATAACTTTTTCCGAATTTTGTTTCGCAACTTGCTTGACTTCAAAACTTATCATACGACCATTTTGCCATTAAAATACCTCATAACACATCCTTATTAGTATATTAGACACTATTAGTCTTACCCCAAAGGCACGGGTTACTATAAACCTTCCAAACGGGCGAGGTGTTACACGAGGGATTTCTTTAACTCGAACTTTCGAGTAAGGAATTCCTTTGACCTAGAACCTTGGTTTAATTCTTTGATATTACCAAGAATGTTGACGGAAGTCAAATATTTCCAAACTTAAATCTTTAAAATGAGGAACGGCCATAAAGACAAAACAAACAGCCCGGGCACCGAACTACCGGTCCCGACAAGCCATAAATGACTTGGGCCACTACAAGTAAGCTCTAATGGTACAAGAAAGGCGAAAATGTGTAAATGACCAGAAGGATCATTACATTTAGTCTACATGTGCCGGAGGGAGGGTATACGACGGAGTAGAGGTATACGGGCAGTGTCCTTCCATGGAACTTACATGGTGGGCCCGATCGGCACCGGAGCAGGTACATACAGAGTTTCTATCCCACCCTGAGGTTATCATGCATGATATCATCCAGTGTTTGAGGTTCCACCCTTGTTTGTTGTTTGTTAATTGTACACTCTGGTAGTATTGGATGCCAGAGGGTTTGGTTTCACTTGACTGTGTTCCTCGGTTGTACGGGCGGCCGAGGGACTGTAGGTAAACTCTTGTTACTTTATCCTGATACTATCTCACGTCACGATTATGATTTTGAGATATTACTTCAATGTTAGTTCTGGTTTTGTGATTGATATGATTAGTTTGGTTATTGATTCCTCTTTTCTGAGCATGTCTATCTTTACTCTTCTCTCCCATCCCTTATACTTAAGGTTACCGGTATACCGTCCACATCATAAGCCTATTATGTATATATTGTTATTGCGAGGGTACCAAGTGCGTCATTTCTTACTTTCACCTGTGCCTTTTGCTTAAATATTCTACTTGCTGGCCATATATGTTGTTTCTATTGTCTTCCCGCTAGGCTAGTTCTTGCATACCTTTTCCATTGATTTTCGTGACTACTTGCTTCTACTCTATTTGTTATAATGCTTTTATCTTATATGATCCCAGACGGCCTATGATACCTACTGGGTACCTTATGCTTTACATTTCGTGCTCATACTACACTCTGCATCTTCTGGTGCAGATCCTAGCGTAGGCCATCACCGCTAGATCGTTGTGATTCATTCTCGGAGATCTTTTGGGGACTACTTCAGATGGAGGGTGAGCTCTTGGCGACCGGAGCTTAGCTTTAGTTTATCCTTTTCTTTATGTACTCTATAACCATTCCGAGACATCTATATATATTATTTTGGACCGTTTGTACTCCATATATATAGTTCTCGCTCTATACTATGATACCAGGTTTTGGGGTTTGGTTTAGCTTCCCCATATGTGTATATATTGTTGTTATCTATCTTTTCATCTTGTTCCTTTGCTTTCGCTTGATTATATCATTTCTTCTGCTTAACTTTTAGCTAGTAGCCCATTACTAACCATTCCTGGCTACAGAGATTGGTTTGCCTACTGGAGGGTTGTAGGTTCCATCATGACCATGAAATTAAGACGTGATAGATCATTATTAGGGTATCTTCAGTGGTTCTCGACAGCGTGGTAGAGGTTCAGGCTAGTGGGGCCGGAGTTATCAGCCACAGCAGCACCAACATCAGTCCAGCCGACCAGTTCAGGCTTCACTTCAGACTTTCAGTAGTACCCAGTTCGAGCAGGGTCAGAGGAGCCGTCAGGGCTATATCAGTCAGTCTTTGAGGGGACATCTTTTAGGGCATTAGGCTGTGGTGGCCATACGGGATCTGCTGGTTCATCCCGACCGAGTAGGTCATTCAGGGGCTTGTTTTACTTATGGTGTGATTGGTCATTTTGCTAGAGATTGCCCTCAATAAGGTACAATTTAGCCGGCCGAGCCTTTACGAGCAGTTCAGACTCTAGTTAGAGGGGTTAGTGATCAGGGTAGAGGTGGTGCTCCACGTGGTAGAACAGGTGGTAGGGATGGAGATCAGGCAGGTGGAGGTCATTATCAATTTTATGCAGTCACTAGGAGACCAGAGGTAGAGGCCTCGAATATTGTGATTACAGGTATGAATTCTGTGTGCCATCAGTCTGCTCTGACTTTATTTGATCCTGTATCCACTTGTTCATATGTATCTGCCTACTTTGTGCCTTTTTTGGGGTTGGCTAGTGAGCCATTATCTGTTTCTATTTCTATTTCAGCCCCAGTAGGAGATTCTTTAGTAGTGTATCGCATTGTGAGATCCTGAGTGATATATGTTGGTGATTTGGAGTCTTGGGGTGATTTGATGATAATTGATATGTTGGATTTTGATGTGATACTGGTCATGGACTGGTTATTCCATCACCGTATGGTTTTGGATTATTATGCCAAGACCGTTACCATAGCCATGCCCGGTGTACCCCCGGTTGTGTGGTAGGGTTCTGTTATCCATGCATCGTCTAGGATTATCTCTTATCTTTGAGCTAGGAATTTGATTTCCCGTAGGTGTTTGGCCTATCTAGCATATAGTGCGAGATGCTAGTGCTGACCCTTCTTCCCCTAAGTCAGTTCCTGTGGTTAGATATTTCCTAGATGTGTTCCCTACCGACCTACCAGGCCTTCCACCTAAGAGAGATATTGATTTCTCTATTTAGTTAAAGCTGGGCACCAGGCCTATTTATATTTCTCCTTACCATTTGGCGCCGGCTGAGTTGAGGGAGCTTAAGGAGCAGCTTCAGGATCTGTTAGCTAAGAGGTTTATTAGGCAAAGTGTGTCACCTTGGGGTACTCCTATTCTGTTTGTGAAGAAGAAAGATTGGTCGATGCGGATGTGTATTGATTATCGGCAGCTAAATAGGGTGACAGTGAAGAATAGGTACCCGATGCTGAGGATTGATGACTTGTTTGATCAGCTTAAGGGTTCAGCCATATTTTCAATGATTGATTTGAGGTCCGTCTACCATAAGTTATGGATTAGGGTGGAGGACATCTCTAAGACAGCATTCAGGACAGATTATGGCTATTGTGAGTTCCTGGTGATGTCTTTTGGGTTAACTAATGCCCCCACAGACTTTATGAACTTGATGCACAGGGTGCTTGGCCCGTATTTGGACTCATTTGTGATAGTTTTCATAGATGACATCTTGGTATACTCGCAGAGTAGAGATGAGCTGCGAGTAGAGATTAGCATGAGCAGAACTTGAGGATATACTCCAGACTTTGAGAGATCATGGCTTTATGCCAAGTTCTTAAAGTGCGAGTTTTGGCTTGAGTCAGTTACATTCCTAGGGCACGTGGTGTCTAAGGATGGGATTAGGGTTGATCTGGGAAAGATTTCAGCGGCTTGTGATTGGCCTAGACCTACTACTGCTACTGAGGTTCGCAACTTTGTTGGATTAGAAGGTTACTACAGATGGTTCATTCAATGTTTTTCTTCCATAGCAACACCCTTGACTATGCTGACTAGGAAGGATATACCATTTCAGTGGTCGGATAAGTGTGAGGATAGATTTCAGAGGCTTAAGACCTTATTAACTTCTGCTCCATTTTTGACTTTGTCGGTTGAGGGTCAGAGCTTCTTTATGTATTGTGATGCTTTCGGGGTTGGTCTTGGTTGTGTGTTTATGCAACAGGGTCGAGTAATAGCATATACATCAAGGCAGCTAAAGGTTCACAAGCGCAACTACCCCACCCATGACTTGGAGTTGACGGTGGTAGTTTTTGCGCTCAAGATCTGGAGGCATTACCTATATGGAGTTCACTGTGAGATCTTTACTGATCACCGTAGTCTTCAGTATATCACGAGTCAGTAAGAGATGAACTCGATGCAGAGGAGATAGGTCGAGCTACTGAAGGACTATGACTTCACTATTCTATATCATTCAGGCAAGGCAAACGTGGTAGCGGATGCCTTCAGCCGGAAGGCGGTTAGTATGGGTAACCTAGCTTCACTTTTTGTTTCAGAGAGACCGTTGGCCTTGGATATCCAGTCCTTAGCTAACTGTTTAGTTAGGCTTGACTTGTTGGATCCTAGCAGAGTTCTCGCCAGTGTCGAGGTTTGTTCTATTTTGATTGATCAGATTTAGAGCCATCAGTTTGAGGATCCGCGGTTGTGTGACCTTCATGATTAGGTCATTCGAGGTGAGGCCAGCCGGGCTACTCTAGATTCAAATGGGTTTCTGAGGTTTCATAGTCGCCTTTGTGTTCTAAGAGTTAGGGATTTGATTCAGTTGATACTTTGTGAGGCGCATTGTTCTAGGTACTCCATTCATCCTAGCACAACAAAGATGTATAGAGACTTGAGACCACTTTACTGGTGGAGTGGTATGAACTAGGATATAGCAAAGTTTGTATCTCAGTGCTTGAACTATCAGCAAGTGAAGTTCGAGCACATGAGACCTGGTGGTTTAATGCAGCGACTTCCCATTCCTGAGTGGAAGTGGAAAGGGATTACTATGGATTTCATAGTTGATTTTCCATACACTTCTAGGGGTTTCCACTCCATTTGGGTGATTGTTGATCGGCTGACTAAGTCAGCGCACTTCTTACCGGTTCAGACTACTTAAAGTGAAGAGAGGTTAGCTCAGATTGACCTTCGCGAGGTTGTTTGGTTGCACGGGTCCTAGCTTCTATCATTTTAGACCGCGACACTCAGTTCACATCTCAGTTTTGGAGAGCTATTCAGTGTGATTTGGGCACAGAGGTTCAGCTTAGTTCTGCATTTTATCCTCAGACAGATAGCCAATCCGAGAGGACTATTCAGATCTTGGAGGATATGCTTTGGGCTTGTGTTCTTTATCTATGGAGGTTCTTGGGATAAGTTTGTGCCGTTGGTAGAGTTTGCTTATAGTAATAATTTTCATTCGAGTATTGGCATGGCACCTTTTGAGGCTTTGTATGGTAGGCATTGTAGATCACTGGTTGGTTGGTTTGATGGTTTTGAGTCTAGGCCATAGAGTACAAGATTTTCTTTGAGATTCCTTTGACCAAGTCCGAGTGATTCAAAACAGACTTCGGGCAGCTCAGAGTAGGTAGAAGAGTTATGCTGATTGTAGACTTCATGCCCTGGAGTTCAGTCTTTGTGACTTGGTATTCCTCCGTGTGTCGCCCATGAATGGCGTGATGAGATATGGTCGGCGGGGCAAGCCTTGCTCCATATACATTGGGCCATTTGAGATTCTTCAGAGAGTTGATAGTGTTTCTTACATGTTAGCTTTACCTCTGATGTTTTCATCTATGCACCCGGTTTTCCATGTATTAATGTTGCGGCGGTATGTTCTAGATGAGTCTCATATGTTGCAGTGGGATTCAGTTCAATTTGATGAGAGTTTAGCCGTTGTTGAGGAGCCGGTAGTTATTTTTGCCAGATATGTTGGGTGATTGAAGTCTTGGGAGATCCCGGTTGTTAGGGTTCAATAGAGGCACTATCCAGTTTAGGAGGGTACTTGGGAGATCGAGAGAGATATGCGAGTTCAGTATCCGCAGTTGTTTGAGCCTTCAGGTACTTCACTGTCCTTGACTCTCGAGGACAAAAGTCCTTTTTAGTAGTGGATGATGTAATGACTCTTCCAGTCATTTTCACGTGTACGCTTTCCTTGTACTGTTAGAACTTTCCTGTAGCGGCCCCAAGTCATTTATGCCTTGTTGGGACCGATGGTTTGGTGCCCTGACCATTCATTTGGTCCTTATGGTCGTTCTACTATTTTAGAGTTGAACCATATGAGCTGAGTATCAAATTGTGCGATAATGATTTGCGATCGTATGACCTCAACAAGCCTTGTGGAAAGGTCAATCCTGATTTATGGTGTTGTAGCATTCCCGAGAATGGGGTATTTTCATTTGAGAATTTTATTAACATCGCGCGTATTTGAAAATATTTTATTTAATAGTTGAGTGTCGTAAAAAGTTATATTTTTATTTCCTTCCTAAAATATTTTAAATATTTATGACAATACACTAGATATGATACATTTGTGTATGTATCTATTTTGTAAGAGATTTCTAATTTATTAATATTTTAAGTGGAGATAGTTAATTTAGGTATGCTAATAAATTATGGTTATAATATAATAGGTTTTATTTGAAATAATTTTCTATTAATTTTGATATATTCAAAAAGTTATATTTATTTTACCATGAACTTATGGAATACCCGAGTATAAATATATTGTGGACTCATCAAAGTGGGTGGATACGATAAAATTGGATGTTGACACCAAAGGCTTCTACGTGGGGGGTATCTATTGTAGTCATTAAATGTTTCTACTACTTTTTTGTTTTTCTTTTCTTTTTCCAATTCATAACTTTTAAAGTGCTAATTAATTAATATTAATTGGGTTAGTCATAGTGGACCGCCTCTCATATATGTTGCTATTTATTCATTAGCCTGCATTTTCTAATTTGCTCTACAAGTTTCAACCATTTACAAGTGAGCTATATATAAGTGGGTGTTTGTATATTTATTCACATACAAAAGGATTTTTGTGAGATAATCTTTTGTTTGGACATCGTCGTTCTAGCAGCTTATCGTGAACGACAGGTAGGTTACAGTCTAACTCCCCTAGACTTTGCATATATAGGATAAAAGTGTATTAATGGGCATCCTTGGATTGGGTTTATTAGGTTGGTACCACAGACCTTGACCGCTTTATTCATGTCTGCCTGCTTCTGTTCCTTCGATTCTTGTAGTACTTGCCAATATGTTTTATTTACCCTTTTGGTCCTGTGAGGACTTGTTGGCTCTGGAACATAGAAGGTGAGTTATTGGGAATGTCCGCGAGTTCCAGACATAGAAATATCCTTCTAGGCTGGTTATGCTTGCTGAGTAGCTGTGGGCCTGTGCAGGGCGGATAGGTTGATTGTGAGCTGTTGGGCAGCTATTTGTGTTGATCATTCATTTCCATGCATATAAAGAGGATTTATCCATGTTTTACTACGGTTGTTGCTTTGGGCCTACTGGAAGTATTTTCTAATCCTTGCATGGCCCCAGTGACCCGTTTTCAATAGGAAATAAACTGAAAATGGTTTGATTTAACTTATTAATCTTCTTAGGGTAAAAGAAGGATACATTATGATTTCTATCACCAGTTTTACTATTAACGCTAGACTCGGCAGGGACGGGGTACTAGTTGAGTTTCTTACTAAACCGGGATGATTTTAGTCTCTTTCGGACTGAGAATCTGAGATGACTTTCTACTGTTTAGACCCGGTTACGCTCAGGCACCCTTGGAGTGGTTTTTGAGATATTTTCCCACTACTTTAGTCCTGGACAGGGTATGGGCATGCATATTCGAGACTGGGTCTCTATCTTGAACCCAGACTTGCTTCTGGATGATATGTCTTGATACTGAGTTTTAGTATGGGGTCCGGGACCTCCATGGACCTTGTTGTCTGGGCCTGGGGCTTTGGACTGCGTGTGTCGGAGGGAGGGTATACGGTGGAGTAGAGGTATATGGGCAGTTTCCTTTCATGGAACCTACCTTCTGGGCCCGATTGGTACCGGAGGAGGTACATACAGAGTTTCTATCCCACCCTGAGGTTATCATGCATCATATCATCCAGTGTTTGAGTTTCCACCCTTGTTTGCTGTTTGTTGATTGTACGCTCTGGTAGTATGGGATTCCGGAGGGTTTGTTTTCACTTGATTATGTTCCTCATTTGTATGGGCGGCTGAGGGACTGTAGGTAGACTCTTGATACTTTATCCCGATACCATCCCCTGTCACGAATATGATTTTGAGATATTACTGCTACGTTGTTAGTTCTGGTTTTGAGATTTATATGATTAGTTTAGTTATTGATACCTGTTTTGCGAGCATGTCTATCTTTAATCTTCTCTCCCATCCCTTATACTTGAAGTTATCGGTATACCATCCACGTCTTATAGCTATTATGTATATACTGTTATTGCAAGGGTCCGAGGTGCGTCATTTCTTACTTTCACCTATGCATGTTGCGTATATATTCTACCTTCTGGCCTTACGTGTTGTTTCTATTGTCTTCACGCTGGGCTAGTTTCTGTGAACCTTTTTCATTTATTTCTGTGACTACTTGCTTCTATTCTGTCTGTTACTACAATTTTAACTTATATGTGCCCAGTCGGCCTATGATACCTACTGGGTACCTTATGCTTTTCATTTGATGCTTATACTACACTCTGCATCGTCTGGTGCAGATCCTAGCATGGGCCATCGCTGCTAGATCATTGTGATTCCTGCCCGGAGATCTTTTGGGGACTACTTCAGACTGAGGGTGAACTCTTAGTGACCAGAGCTTAGCTTTAGTTTATCTTTTGCTTTATGTACTCTATTACCATTCAGAGACATCTGTATATATTGTTTTGAAACATTTGTACTCCATATATGTAATTCTTGCTCTATACTATGATATCAGATTTTGGGATTTGGTTTAGCTTCCGCATATGTGTATATATTCGTGTTATATATCTTTTCATCTTGTTGCTTTTCTTCCGCTCGATTATGTTATTTCTTCTGCTTAACTGTTAGCTAGTAGCCCATTAAAAACTATTCCGGGCTATGAAGATTGGTTCGCCTACTGGGGTTGTAGGTGCCATCATGATCGTGAAATCAGGTCGTGACACCGAAATCCATCTCCTGCAAATCTGTAAATTAATCACTTCTGTTTACTTAGCAGAAAAAATTCTGAGATATAGAAACTTATTATGACTCAGTACTGATATGTATTTTTGATCAATTATCGTGGTTTGATTCTTTTTGGGGAGTATTCGAGCATTTTTCTAGTTTTGAGATTTTCTGGTGCTAAAAGAGAAGGAAAGTTTATGGAGTGAGTGACTTCTTTAGCTTTGTTACTTCAGATTTCCACACTTTATATCTTGTTTGTGTTTTTTTGTCAAAATAAATCGTCAAATGCTGATCACAAATTTCCATCCATCGAATTCCTAATTGCCAATTAACAATGATGAACAAAACTATGTGCCTAATTTCTTCATGAATTAATAATATGAATAGATCATATTGCACATATATAATAAATTGTGAGCATGATTCTCTATGTGTTTTTTGTATAATTTATTTGTGTCCTTATTTGATTCTATCTGAGAATGCTCATAAACAATGATGTTTGATTAATCTACTTTGATCATTGCAATGTTTTTGATATTTTTAGGTCTCTAGATATCTACCCAAAAAGATTTTGGTAGCTTGTATTTTCCTATTTTTTTATATTGTTCATGGATGTTCTTGGCCATTCTTTAATAGCATTAGTTTTTCTAGGTAAAATTCTTATAATACCTTTTAAAATTATATCATTATTAATTAAAAAATAGATTATATAAGAGTGTTATATCATGTTTACCACTGCTTAATTTACCTAGTTTCTTTTTATTAGTGTGCATAGAAATAATACACAATAGTAAGAGGTCCTTTGATTCGTGGACTAAATTATTTAAGAATTATAATTCCTGAGATTATAATTCTTGAACTACTTAATCTTATGTCAGAGGTGAGTTGAAATAATATCAAGTTGGATGAGATAATGTGGGATATCCACTATTAAGTTTGAAATTATAGTCATAGGATAAATTTATAATTTTTCCAAACTTATTTCTGGGATATCCGACCTTATTTCAAAACGGGTGTACTGATCTTCTAGGTCACTTTCTTTGTTTTTGTGCTTTTAATGCTTTTCATGCTTTTTCACAATGGCTACAGGTCATTTATTACTTATCAAGATTGACGGTTAAGTTTTCGGGCAGTTCATTTGTGTTTTAAGACCATTTTCCTTGTTTTGAAACTCTTATAGCTAGAAGAGTTGATTGTGGTCGACATTCAAAGAAGACGACCTTGAATGAAAATTTTGTTGGCGCTGTTAGATCCAAAACATTAATGTTGGGCTAGTAGGACTTTTGATTCAGGTCTCGAGGCTTTTGGACTATCTAATAACCTTTGGCTAAAAGTTGGTTTTGGGTGTGGGGCTTACTTTTCATCGAAATGATCTTTGTTTGGAATTTTTTCAATTCTGTTTAGTCTGGAATGCCGTTTTTAGTAAGGTAGCATATCTGGTTTGTGTTCTCAGGTCTCAGATTGAATCCCATAGGTGCGGTCAAACAGTTTTGAAGTTGAGTTTGGCAGCTGGTGCTGCTGGTTCTAGTATGGGTGCGGCTGCAGTGCCTTGGCCATACCTGTGTAGCCTCCCCTGCACTCAAGCATTGCACCTGCGGTGCGGTGTGATGTCAACAACACGTTGCCCCTTTGCAGATCTTTCTGCCCCTGGGGTACCTCTGTGGATGCGTGTGTGTTGCATCTATGAGCTGGGGGGTCCCATTGACCTCTGCTATTTTGGTAGTCTGGCTACTCTGGAGACGCTGCACCTGCATCAATATGACCACATTTGCATCGATTGCTGGCAGTTTTAAATGAAGTTCTTTTTCATTTCTTTCATTCCAAAAAACTCTTTTCCACCATGGTTAAGATCGATTAAGAAGGAGGAGCACCAATTTTGGGTGAATTGCTGAGCTATTAAGGTAAAATTCATTTTCCCCTCATTCTATCTTACATCTATTACTTTATTTCACGTTTCATTCTTAAATTGGAATCCTAAATTTGCATGATTTCCTCTTCAAATTCTAATGTTGGGTTTGGACCATTTGAGGTCAAAATTTACCTCTATTTTTGTAATGCCCCTCTGATCATTTATGCGTTTTAGTCTTTCTTGTACCATTTGAGCTTTCTTGTAGCGGCCCCAAGTCATTTATGGCCTGTTAGGTCCGGTAGTTCGGTGCCCGAGTCGTTTGTTTGGTCTTTTTGGTTGTTCCTTGTCTTAGAGCTTTAGGCTTTTGAAATCCTTTACTTCATTCAACATTCTTGGTGAACATGCTTGAAATTAAATTTTGATAGTTCTGTTAGCTCCGGAGCATGGACTTTGGTCTAGAGGTACCTTTGGTTGGGATCCGAGAGCTTTTTAGCTAGGAATTCTCTCTCATTCTGTGTTTTTAGGCTAGATGGGCTTGTTTCGTTGACTTTGGTCAACATTCGGAGAAGACAACCTCGGACAAAAACACCATGAGCGCTGTTAGCTTCGGAATGTCGAGTTTAGACTAGAGTGACCATTGGTTCGGGTCTAGAGGCGTTCAGACTTGATTTCAACCATTGGGTTCCATTTTGGAAATAGTTGACTAAAGGTTGATTTTGGGCGTGGGACCCATTTTTCATTAAATCGACCTCCGATGGGATTTTTGTTAATTTTATTGGATTCGAAACGCCATTTCTAGTGGAATAGCTCAGGTCATTTGTGTTTGCCGGACCCCGAATTCGTTCTCAGGGACCCAAAGTGTGAAAAATCTGCCATTGACAGCTTTCCAGCCACCCCATTTTTTGTTCATCGCGTTCGCGGAGTGGTGGCCGCTTTCACGAATGGTGATTTCCAGCAGCTATTTAAGCTTAGTCCCAACATTTTTCCAGCCATTTCCTTCAACTCCCTCAACTCTTAGGCACCTAAATCACTCTCTCAATTGCTCCAATTCAGTTCCTAGCTTCGGGAAATTTGTTGTTCTTTGATTATCCGTGTTTCCTCGACAATTGGTAAGCCTTCTTCCCCAACCTTTTCTTCTCCTGTCTTCTTAAATCCTACATTGTTGCTTACTTTCAAAAGCTTGGGATTCTTGTAGAATCTGCCCTATTTGTTATTGCATGATCCTGAGCTCGCTCAATTTACCTCCTTAGCTTGTCTTCTCGTCGTGGTAAGTACCCTTTGTTTAATTTCTGGATTTATTCCTTGAATTTCCTCTTTTATTTCTTGTCTTGGGAGGGCTATTTTGAGCCCCAATTGTTGTCCATTTCCGCTCAAATTTTAAGCATGTGCTCCTGGATGGTGAGGAACACACGAGTGTTTTTAGTTTCTGGTTTTGGGTTATGGGGACCACGTTCCCATTTGTGACCTGAATTTCGACGAAACTATTATTATAGCAATATGGGTATTGTTAGTCTTGTTTTGACGTATAGATTATGGTATTGATAGTGGTTTCATGATTTGAAGCTTCTCAGAGAAGTTTGAGCTTCGATGATACCATCCCCATAGCTATTTGTCGAACGACAGGTAGGTTATGGTTTCCCCTATCTAGACTGTACGTATATAGACTATAACTACTCTAATTAGTATCCTTAGGTGGGTTGTTATAGGTTGGTACCCCAGACCCTGTCCACCTTTCTGTTAGTTTATTTCATACATTATTTGTAGTATTCGCGTAGTATTATATATTATCCTTGTGGTCCTGTGCCGCCTTGTATCGACTCTGGAATATAGATGGTGGGTTTATTTTGGAATGTCCGTGAGTCCTTGACATAGATCTTTTATTTTAGGAAGTTTATGTTTATTGTAGAGCTGTTGAGCATGTGCAGGGCCGGTAGGAATGTTTGTGAGCCGTTGGGCTAATTTATATTTGTGTGCGAGCATATCATCAATGAAAAAGGTTTTTCCCTTCTTGTTTTACTTTGGTTTTTGCTGCAAGCCCATTACAGGGGGTTTCTCCTAAACTTACATGGCCCCGGGGGCCCCTTTTTGGTATACTTGAGGATAGAAATGGGAGTTTAAATGATTTCACATAGCATTTTCCTATTGATACTAGGCTTGGCTGGGCAAAGCATTAGACTTGATTTTCTATTGATACTAGGGTCAGCTGGGTAGAGCTCTAGACTTGATTTATTATTGATTTAGACTCGGACACGCTCTGGGCACCCTTTGAAATGGTTATCTAGACTTTTATCACTGATTTAGACCCAAGTATACCTTTGTCACCCCTTTTTGAGAGGGTCTTTTGAGATTACTACTACCATTTAAACCCCATTTGATCTCGAGCATACACTATGAGATGTCGAGTTTTGAGCTACTATTTGAGATTGCTAGGCGATGCATGTGGTCGATAAGTAGACCTCTATCGACCCTGTCGATCCTGGACCAGGGGCCTTAGGCTGCATATGCCAGATGAGGGGTGTATGGTGTAGGAGAGGTACATGGGTAGAGTCCTTCCATGGGTCCTGCCTCTATATGGGTCCTTGAGGTACCTGAGGGGGAACATACCAGTTACTTTCAAATCATATCATTATCATGCTTTTCGTAGGACTAGTATGGACTTTTGGTATCGATTAGATAAATGGTTTTAGCTTGTAAAAGGCACCATCCTTGGAACTGAGATTATTGAGGGGCTAGTAGGTCCCATCTTACTAAGATGCTAATTGTGTAGCTTTTTGAGCGATTGTGGGGTTCTTGATTCCCGTTGTATCCTTGCTTGAGTAGTAGTTTTGAACACTTTTGGGTTAGTTATTCCATCTTAGGCTTGACTTGTGAGTTGTTTTCGGCTATTTTATCTTGGTATTTGATATCTTAGGCTTGTTTATGTTAGTATGATATTTCTAGTTTGATTGTTGGCTTTCTTTCCTTCTTTCCCGTTATTTTAATGTTACCGGTATACCGCCAATATCTTTAAATTCTCTTTATATATACTGTTGTTGCAAGGATCCCAGGTACGTCTTTTCATCCTTTTTTCCACCTGTGATTCTGTGTATATATATCTATTATGCTAGCATGTTTTACTTGTAACCCTTAGTTGATTACTTTTGAGCTAGTTCCCTGTGTTTCCTCATTTTCTATGACTATTTTGTTGTACTCTACTTATTATGGATTTTATATTTTATATGCGCTTAGTCGGACGATGATGCCTAATGGGTACCCGTTGCTTAGCAATTGGTGCTCATACTACACTTTTGTATCTTTTTGGTACAGATATTAGTTGAGTTTTTGCCATTGATCGCCTTGGAGACTCGTGCAGCTTTTGGATCTTTGAGACAAGGGTGAGTGCCAGACGAACGGGGCTTGACCATATCTCATCTTTTGTACTGTTACTCTTTGTATATTTGGAGACAGTTGTACTTATCATTTGTTACTTCTAGAACTTGTATTCTAATTAGTAGCTTCTGTACTATCGATACCAAGTCTTGGGGTTGGTGTAGTTTTATTATGTATATATTCAGGTTTTGCTTCCGCTTTGTCTATCTTTATATTCTACTTCCACTTATTTCCATTCATTGTGCATATTGGCTAGGTAGTAGCCCAGTACTAACAATTTCGGGCTACGAGAATTGATTCGCCTATTGGGGGGTTGTATGTGCCATCATGACTTGAGAAATCAGGTCATGATAGCTTGGTATCAGAGCTCTAGGTTCACCGATGTCATATTACCAAAGCAAGTGTCTAAGTATAGTCTCGTGGATTGGTACAATGATATTTGTATCCTATCTGCGGGAGGCTACATGACATTGTTAGGAAGAGTTCCATCTTTTTGTCTCCTTATTGTGCGTTCCTAGTTCTATTGACATCTAAACTTTGATTGTTTCATTCCTGCTCAGATGCCTAAGACGAGTGTGACAACGGGTGATGTTGAGGCTTTCATCCCTATTCCTTCAGTGCTTCTATCAATGCCAGGACTTCAGAGTGAGAGTTTTCTACATCAGATAAGAGGTGTGGGGTCAGCCCAGCCTTCGATTGGAATTATAGCTAACCTAGATCTTCAGGACACTGTGGCTAGGACTCTGAGTCCTCCGGTGCGTGTTTCAGTACCCGGTTATATGAGTGGTGCTTCAGCCAGGGTTGAGCTTCCAATTCTTCAGTAGGGTTGTATGTCGGTATTTGACTGTGAGGCAAGATTTCATGAGATGGTTAGGCATACTACTAGGGCTGTGCCAGCAGAGTTTGATAGGGTTCAGAGCTTTGTTGGAGGTTTGATTTCACCCCTCCATTTAGAGACCAAGAACTTAGTTACAGCTGGGACGACTTTCCTTCAGTTAGTTTACAATGCTTGGGCTATTGACGGTTTATGTCATGAGGCATATGGAGGTAGTAGTAAGAAGCATCATTATCAGGCAGTTTCTGAAGTTGTCAGACTTGAGGTAGGGGATTGTATGCTTAGGATCAGTTACATTGCTTCTTATCTAGAAGACCAGTTTCAATTGCTCCACGAGTTCCAGAGAGTGGTTGTGTAGGGCAGGTTGAGCAGAGTAGGCAGGTACAAATCATATTCTTTGGGATTTGCCTTCAGAGCGCACAGGCTGTGGTGGACGATCAGACCCAGTGGGATCATTCCATCAAAATCCACTTGGTAAAGTTTGTTATCTGTGCAGGGAGAATTGACACTTGGTTAGGGATTGCCCCACAGTCCCACTTTAGAGTCAGCAGGGTCAAGATCACTAGCAGGGCTATGGTGGTTCAGGCATCCGCCCAGAGTCGACAGGCATCGTGCATTAGAGTAGGGTTTCTTTGGGTTACTATAGGTGTGGGATGATTGGTTATTATTCTAGAGACTATCCCCGTCGAGGGATGATAGAGCCTTCAGATTTGACTACTCTAGTAAGTGTCAGACACCGTCAGTCGGATGCCCCTCTTTATGGGTCCTAGGTAGAAGTTCTTGATACGTTGCTCCAGGTAAGGCTCTTGTTAGATTCGACTTATGATAGTACTGCGCGCGTTGCGATTCAATCCCTTCTGCTGGTTAATTTCTGACATGCCTACCAACTACTTGTTTAAGTTGTTTGACTACTTGAATTGTAGTGTTTATGTGTTGTTTTCATGGTAGTTTATTCCTTAGTAGTGGATGGGGGTGAGTTATCCTTGTGAGGTGTTTTACCCAGAGTTGTAGCTCGTGGGTAGTTCTTGTTAGTCTGTTTCTGGTTGGGTTTGTTTCCTGTTTCGTTGTGGCTCTAGACTTGTGTTGAGTCTTTCCTTCTTGAACTGTATTAGATGGTTGTTGCCTAGGTTGTTTCCTAGCATTTGCTAGAAGTTCTTATGTTGGTTTGGTGTTACTGGGGGTTGTGCCAGAGTTTGAGCTTTGTCTTAAGTTGAGAGGTGTTGGTTATGCTAGCGTGCATAGATTGGTTTAGTTTTCTTGGGTGTTTAGAGTCGACCCTCTTTATTTGGTTGGTTTAGGAGGTTGGCAGGTATGTGGGTTGTTCCCATAGTATCCTTCAGTTTCTCGTCCTATTGGGTTGTCTTATCATTTTTCCTGGTTCCAGTCGATATGAATTTCGATCGTAGTTCTCTAGATGAGCTTTTGATTTTGGCATTGTGATTGGGTTTTGGCTTTAGCATTTTCAACTAAGTGTTTCCAGTAGTGTCACACCCCGAGGTTACCCCCTAGATGTAAGATGGGACTTGGGACCACAAGGATCCCAAGCAAACCCTTGGTCATAGCATTCTCAAGAATAACAAAAGATAAGCAGAAGTAATCATAGATAAAGACTAACAATATCATAAACATAAAGTCGAATCAACAGGTACAATCATCCAACGGAACCCAACAAAACTATGTCTGAAGAGCCTCTAAAAACTAGCATAATGAGTTGATGGGTCAATACCCCAACTAACTCAACAATCTGGAAGGAAATGAAGCATAGAAAATCTAGAATAAAGTCTAGTCCTCGAACTATGAGGACTCACCAAAGCTGATCGTGAGTGGCCGGGAACTCTAGCCACGAAGCTGGGAAGGGGTGCCTAAATCTGCATCATAAAAGGATGCAGCGCAATATGCGTTAGTACTATGGAATGTACTAAGTATGTGAGCAATGCATGAGCATGATGAAAATATGCTAAGTATACTTAAATAACTGAAATCATGCCTTTAAAGATAAAACTGAGCAAAATGACTCTAAAGTTACTATAAGCTGAAACATAATCATATGTAATAAGTCTGAAATCCGAATAAGCGTAAAATGCAAGTTATAAAAGCATAAACTATTTTCTGTGTGAGATTCTCTAACCGACATAGACCATGTGAGCTACATGGAATTCGATGTATCCGTCCCATCGAGAGGACCCAATATACCTTGCCAGGGTATAAAGGCATTACTTTGGCGTGATCCCGAAATACTGATGCACAACAGAAGGGACCTAATACCTATGGGGGCACGTAGTTCTGGAACCTTCTTGGTACTCTCACCCTGTCCAACTCAGTGCTAATACTACTCCTAAAAATACATATAGCTCATATAATACTGGGCATATCAGATGCCAAAACTATTCATACTGATGACATATCTGATGTCAAAACTGTTCATACTGATCACATATCTGATATCAAAGATGTTTGAAAAGCAAAAATACATATCTGATGCCATGCAATTCAAATTCATAAATTGAAGACTTAGCTTAGCCATAGTTTAAAACATACTTTTCTTTCAAAAGTCATACTTGAAGAATTTTGCATGCAATTTCATAAATACATAAAGGCCATGATATCTAATCATGCCAAATTTCTCTTGGCATGCAAATTCATGGATTCATGCTAGAAATCAACTTTCATGCTTAACATATGGGATTTTGAGAACACTTATAAAACATCAATTAAAGCATGGGTAATAGATGAGAAATCATGAATTTAAGCTTTAAAACAACACCCATAACTTTTTTCCAATTTGGGTAAGAACCCAAGTTCCATAAATTGGACAAGGATTTGCCTTAAAATCAAGAATAAGAAACCACTCATAAAAACTCATGCAAAAATCATGCAATTTAGAGTTAGACTCCATCGAAGAATCACGAGGAAATAATTTTAGAAGGACCCATAAGAATTAGGTAAGAACCCTAACTTAGAAATCCATGAGTTAAATTTAAAATATTGGGGTTTTGGTCATAAGGGTGAAGGAATCCCTTATTGAATACCAACATACCTTGATTGAAGATAACTCACTTGATTGAAAAGACTTAGGAGACTTTAACTTGGAGTTTGAGTCTTGGAGCTTGAAACCCTAACTTGAAGCTTGAGAAGATGGAACTCCTTTTCTTTTTTTGGAAGTTGATTTAAAGAATGGGGGAGAACTTAGGTCAAGTATAAATAAAAACCCTCTTAAATAGGCTTAAAACGACTTAGTATATGAGTTAAAAGAGTGAGAAATTGCAAAAATACCCCGGGACTTAAGCTTGGAAAAAACTGGAAAAAGTTGGTCTTAGGGACCACGAGTTGGTCCATGGTCCATCATCCAAATGGATGGACCATCAAAGGAAGCCGTGGTTTCATGAACCACTTCTGGGAGTCTACTGTAAATCCATTCCACGAGTCACTCAATGGTCTGTGATTCTAAACGACGGGCCGTCCTGTGACTCGTAGTTATGACTTTAGGTAAATAAGGATCCTCTAATCCTCAGAAACTATGGAAGGAAGGACGGGTCATGGAATAGGTTGACGAGTCATCAACCCACTCGTGGAATTTAGAGGACTTGGTACTTTCTGAAGGTGATTCTACGGGTCATAGGATGGACTGTCGTTCAACACAATGACCCGTCAAGTCATTCGTGGAAACTGGGCCAAAAAACTAAATTTTGATAAACCACGGGTCACTCTACTGAACGTGGTGTTGGTTTGCGGGTCGTGAACCAACCAGTGGTTTTGAGAATGAATATTTTAAGGTTCAGTACAACAATGACGAGTCGAAGTACGGACCATCATTTAAAATGATGGTTCATCATTCCTATCTGTCATCACTGGCAGCACTACAGTAAACGGCCCATAACTTTTTACATTGGACTCAGACTAATACGCGGTCAGTGGAGATGAAGAGAAGACTCAAAAACCTTTAATTTGGTGGGTACTAGGACACCTAACACTTTATATTTTGTGAGGAATGATATATTGAATTTTACTCTAGTTTAGACTTACATGAAAGCTTACTTTGGTGAGGTGCTTGCGACTTAACTTGATAATAGGAGTTTGTTATGAACATGCTTCATATTCAAAGAACTCACCACACTAGTAAAATGATCATTACACTCATGGAAAAGGTTCAAGTATTATTTTAAGATTTTGGGGGTGTTACAAGTAGCCTCGTGGCTGAGTTGTATTCATAGCATATTGGGTGAGTTGGGCATCTGACCCATTTTCTCATGCCTTGTTGAGTTTTGACAGTTTTTGTATGGGAGCTAAGGAAATGGCTCAGGTTTTGATTTAAAAAGGATTTTGTAGGGTTCGATATATGCTAAGGAATGATTTATTTAGTTGGGAAAAGGAGGGAGATGACTCATTGTTCGTGCTTATGTGTTTCAGTAGTTGACTGAGGTGATGATGAAGGTTTGCTTTGGGATCGTATGTTGGTGATTTGATTTGGCCGTTTACATATTGTTGTGGCTTTTCCTTTGATTGGTTTAGGGTTCAGTAGCATCTATGGATTGGACGACTTGTTATTCAAAGCCCAGTTGGCTTTGATTCCAAAGGGTTTATTGGCAACATATGGGTTCGGCATAGGCTCTGGTTAGCAATTTCAAAGATGGGTTTCAGAATCATAGGCTAGTAAACTACTCTGGATGGTTTGTGGTTGGTTGTTTTCGGTTGAACCTTCTTGTGTGGGAAGGCACCTAGTTCGGGCAACTTAGCTTCCCTATTTCAGTTGTGGAGTGATAGTTAAACTTAGACACCTAGTCCTTGGCTAACCTTTGAGTTAGGCTGGATATTCCATATTTCAGCGGTGTTCCAGTTAGTACGAGGTTCCTTCCACCATGGTTGAACAGACTCAGAAGTGTGAGTTTGAGATTTAGCGGTGGTGTGTGCTTTATGTTATCAGGTTATGCTGGTTGAGGCTAGCAAGGCTATTTTGGAGTTCTAATATACTTAGAGACTTATGGTCACCAGTCACTACTGAGAGTTTGAAAAGCTTGATTAGTTTATTCTTCAAGGGTTGTCTTTTATGCCGGGTTTTAGTGTTGGTTAGACTCGGCCAGTGTGGACTAGAAGTTTTGTATGTGGTATGCTTCAGGATGGTTGGTTTATATGATGATACGGTAGAGCGATTGATTCTGGCCAAAGGGCCGAGTTGAAGGTATATGCAAAAATTCTATGTCTAGATGGCGACTTTGAACCCTAGGCACCTCTTCTTTGCCTTTGGGGTGTTTTGGCTTGATATTTGTGGGATGGTAGACTCCTTTCGAGGTGAGATTGGTAAGATAATTTAAAACTTGAATAGTGTTCGAGCATTTAGAGTAGCAGCAGTGTTTCTTAGAGTTTGGAGCTTAGCTAATGACTACGGACTTCATGGTAGACTTACCACACTATTTGCAGGATCTTGGTTTTTATTTGGGTCTGTTGGGCAGGTTTCCCTAGTTCATTTGCTTCCAGTTGATTCAGACTTGACTCGGTGCAGTGAAGTTGGGTTTATTCTATATTCTGGAAAATTCTCCATCAACACAGGGTATTCACACATGCCTTTCCTAACTTTGGTGCGCGAACTTCAGTCATGTCCAAATGGATTGTTCAATTGTGTTCAGTTAGCAAGCTTGATGTTAGAAAAAGTGTCCGTTCATTGGTTGATGGTTAGCCAGGGCAGGTAACTCTAGTTTTTGATAATATGCTATGGGTTGTTAGCTTGGATGGCAAAGGCTAGTAGACTACAGCTTGACTTTGATATAACTTGAGTATAAAGGGTGACTTTGTTTATGGTAAAGTATAAGCAAATATTATGGATATCCGGTGTGTCAGTTGATGCTTCGAGGGTGGTTGGGTGTTTGACTTGTATGCAACTTCCTTCTTATGGCACAAAAGGATTCAGTTCAGAATAAAAGAGCTTTGAGGGTCAGCTGGTTCATGAGTTAGAGTTTTGGGTTGATGGATTTTCTGGTAAACATGGTTGTGGTTTTTGAGGATTCGAGTTCAGTGTGTTGGTCGCCTTCCTTCTATGATTTCAGTGTTGCATCGGTGTTTTCCAGTTGAGATTCTCGAGGTTCAGGCTTGGGTTGGTAGACCCTTGGTATTTTGAAGTTTGATTTTGGATTCAGGCTTTGATAGTAATGAGTTTAGGCTTGGTTGTTTTCTTTGATTCCATTCTGTTGGGTGCTGTCTAGTTGTAAAGGCTACCCGGGTTGTCCGAGAGAGTAGTGCGGGCTGTGTATCCACTGTTTTGTTAATCTTTAGTCTTTCCTTTTTTCCTGACTTTTGAGGATGAAAGTCTTTTTAGTAGTGGATGATGTAATGACCCTTCCAGCCATTTACGTGTGTTCGCCTTTTTTGTACCGTTAGAGCTTTCCTGTAGCGATCCCAAGTCATTTATGGCTTGCTAGGACTGGTGGTTTGGTGCTCGGGCCGCTTGTTTGGTCTTTTTGGTTGTTCCTTGTTTAAGAGCTTTAGGCTTTTGAAATCATTGACTTCAGTCAACATTCTTGGTGAACATGCATGGAATCGAATTCTGATAGTTCTGTTAGCTCTAGAGCATGGACTTTGGTCTAGAAGGACCTTTGGTAAGGATCCCGGAGCTTCTCGGCTTGGAATTCTCTCTCTTTCTGTGTTTTCGGGCCAGTTGGGCTTGTTTGGTTGACTTTTGTCAATATTTGGAGAAGACGACCTCAGATGAAAATTCCGTCAGCGTTGTTACCTCCAGAATGTAGAGTGTAGGCTAGAGGGACCATTGGTTCGAGTCTCGAGGCTTCCAGACATGATTTCGGCCATTGGGTTCTATTTTGGAAATAGTTGGCTAAAGTTTGATTTTAGGCGTGGGTCCCACTTTTCATTAAATTGACCTCTGATGGAATTTTCGTCTATTCCATTAGATCAAGAATGCCATTTCTAGTCGAATAACTCAGGTATTTTGTGTTCTCGGGATCCCGGATGCATTCTCAGGGACCCAAAGTATGAAAAATCTGCCCTTGACAATTGGTTGCTGTCATGGGGCTTTTTGTTCACCGCGTTTGCGGAGGGGTGGCCGTGTTCGTGAAGGGTAATTTCCAGCCACCCCATTTTTTGTTCATCGCGTTCGCCGAGGGGTGGCCGCGTTTGCGAAGGGTAATTTCCAGCAGCTATTTAATCTTGGCCCCTACGTTTTTCCATCCATTTCCTTCAACTCCCTTAACTCTTAGGCACCTAAATCACTCTCTAAATCGCTCCAAATCAGTTCCTAGCGTCGGGAAATTTGATTTTCTTTGATTATCCGTGTTTCCTAGAAAATTGGTAAGTCTTCTTCCCCAACCTTTTCTTCTCTTGTCTTCTTAAATCCCCTGTTGTTGCTTACTTTCAAAATCCTGGGATTCATGTAGAATCTGCCCCATTTGTGATTGCATGATCCTGAGCTCACTCAATTTACCTCCATAGCTTGTCTTCTCGTCTTGGTAAATACCCTTTGTTTAATTTCTAGATTTATTCCTTGAATTTTCTCTTTTATTTCTTGTCTTGGGCAGGCTGTTTTGAGCCCCAATTATTGTCCGTTTCCTTTCAAATTTTGAGCATATGCTCCCGGAATGGTAAGGAATATATGGGTGTTTTTCATATCTGGTCTTGGGTTGCAGATCCCACGGGGCTGCTTGTGACACGAATTTTTACCCGACTATTATTATAGCAATATGGGTATTGTTAGTCTTGTTTTGACGTATATATTATGGTATTGACAGTGGGTTCACAATTTGGAACTTCTCCGAGAAGTTCGAGCTTGGACGATGCCATCCCCACAGCTATTCATCCGACGACAGGTAGGTTATGGTTTCCCCTATCTAGACTCTGCGTATATAGACTATAACTGCTCTAATTAGTATACTTGGGTGGGTTGTTATAGGTTGGTACCCCAGACCTTGTCCTCCTTTCTTTTAATTTATTTCATACATTATTTATAGTATTCGCGTGGTATTGTATATTACCCTTGTAGTCCTGTGCGGCCTTGTATCAATTCTGGAACACAGATGGTGGGTTTATTTGGGATTGTCCATAAGTCCCGGACATAGAGCTTTTATTTTAAGTTGGTTATGTCTGTTATAGAGTTGTTGAGCCTGTGCATGGTCGGTAGGAATGTGTGTGAGCCATTGGGCTAATTTTTATTTGTGTGAGCATATCATTCATGAAAAAGGTTTTTCCCTGCATGTTTTACTTTGGTTTTTGTTACGAGCCCATTACAGGTGTTTCTCCTAAACTTACATGGCACTAGGGGCCTGCGTTTTGTATACTTGAGGATAAAAATGGGATTTTGGATGATTTCACACTGGGTTTTCCTACTAATACTAGGCTCGATTGGGCAGAGCACTAGACTTGTTTTCTTACTAATACTAGGCTCGGCTGGGCAGAGCTCTAGACTTGATTTCTTACTAATTTAGACCCGGACACGCTCTGGGCACCCTTTGAGAGGGTTCTCGAGACTCTTATCACATATTTAGACCAAGTATACCTCGGGCACCCCTTTGAGAGGGTCTTTTGAGATTACTACTACTGTTTAGACCCGGTTTGGTCCCGGGCATTTACTACGAGGTTTCGAGTTTTGAGCTACTATTTGAGATTGCTGGGCGATGTATATGGTCGACAAGTAGACCTCCATGGACCCTGTCGATCCAGGACCTGGGGCCTTGGGATGCATGTTCCACATGAGGGTGTACAACTTAGGAGAGGTACATGGGTAGAGTCCTTCAATGGGTCCGACCTCTATATGTTCCCTTGAGGTACCTAAGGGGGGACATACCGGTTATTTTCAGATCATATCATTATCATGCTTTTGGCACGTCGATTCCACCCTTATTTCCTGTGTGTTCAGTGTACACTCTGGTTGTATGGGTGGCCAGAGGGTTTGTTTTCACTTGATTGTGTTCCTCGGTTGTATGGGTGGCCATTAGGACTGTAGGTAGATTATATTACTCCTTTCTTTTTGTAGGACTAGTATGGACTTTTCGTATTGATTGGATGAATGGTTTTAGCCTGTTGAGGCACCATCATTTGAACTTAGATTATTGAGGGGCTAGGGGGTCCCATCTTTCCTAGATGTTGTGTAGATTTCTTAACAGTTGTGGGGTTCTTGATTCTTGTTTTATCCTGGCTTGAGTAGTAGTTTTTAACACTTTTGGGTTAGTTATTCCATCTTAGGCTTGACTTGTGAGTTATTTATGACTATTTTATCTTGGTATTTGATATCTTATGCTTGTTTCTATTAGTATGAGATTTCTAAGTCAATTGTTGGTTTTCTTTCCTTCTTTTACCATTATTTTGAGGTTACCGGTATACCGCCCGTCTCTTTAAATTCTCTTTATATATACTGTTGTTGCAAGGATCCCAGGTGCGTCTTTTCTTCCTTTTTTCCACCTGTGCTTCTGTGTATATATATCTTATGTGCTAGAATGTTTTACTTGTAACCCTCAGTTAATTACTCTTGTGCTAGTTCCCTGTGCTTCCTCCTTGTTTTCTGTGACTGTTTCATTGTACTCTACTTATTATGGCTTTTATATTTTATATGCCCTCAGTCGGTCGATGATGCCTACTAGGTACCCGGTACTTAACAATTGGTGCTCATACTACACTTCTTCATCTTTCTGGTGCAGATATTAGTTGAGATTTTGCCGTTGATCGCCTTGGAGTCTCGTGGAGGTTTTTGATCTTTCAAACTAGGGTTAGAGTCTGTAGACTGGGGCTTGACCACATCTCATATTTTGTAATGTTACTCTTTGTATATTCAGAGATAGTTGTACTTATCTTTTGTTACTTCTAGCACTTGTATTCTATTAGAAGCTTATATATTCTATCGATACCAAGTCTTGGGGTTGGTGTAGTTTCATTATGTATATATTCAGGTTTTGCTTCCGCTTTGTCTATCTTTATATTCTGCTTCCGCTTATTATCGTTCATTGTGCGTATTGATTAGGTAGTAGCCTATTACTAACCATTTCGGGCTACGGGAATTGGTTCACCAACTAAGGGGTTGTAGGTGCCATCATGACCTGAGAAATCAGGTCATGACAGTTTCCACCCAAACTTGGGAGCGTGAACCTCGCATCTTATTGTGAGTATTTACGAATTTCATTTTTTGTTTTTCTAAGAAGGCCCCGAGGGTCCTTTTTAGACCTAATTTTTGGCCTGAAATTTTATATAGCAATATGGGTGTCATTATTCTCGTCTGGACACTTAGTTTATGTTTATGATAGCGTCGAAGCATTCCAAGGCTATCCAAAAGGGGAAAACTCACGATTGATAGTTTGAGCTTGTAGTTCAACCCCGAGGTAGGTTACGATTTATTCCTTTTAGACCTGGTTCAGTTAGATTTTATATGATATAAGCTGCATGAATGTTAGGGTAGGTTTTAGGGTAGTATTAGGCTTAAATCCTGTCTTCTGCTTATTTTGGCTATTTTCAGGATCGTAGAATAGTACTATCATGCTTATCCTTAATTTAGAAGCTTGTAGTATCGATGTGTCTAGCCTAGAAACCTTGGAGTAATTTAAGGAGGTTTTAGAGGTAGAGTAGGTGCCTGGGTTTATTTTCGTATTACAGTCATATTTTTCCATCTTTATTTACCGTTGTTGTGTAACTATGTGCTCGAGGCTATAGGTTTTGACTGTACGGAGTTCCAGGTAAGTACCTTGTTTGGAGGGCTCCCTTGATCTATCTTTGGTGTATACTTATGCATTTACTTGGGTGTTGTACAATATATATTCATTCCTACGATCATGAACTTGGCACATAACTGGGTTTCTAAGAAAGAATGATTGGTTTCCGAGTTAAAAAGTGGTTTTTCACTTTTACTACGTATCTCAAACTTCTAAAAGGATTTCTACTACTTCACTACTATTTTTTTTATTTAAAGGATAAAACGCCTCTCTTTCTACTGATTTAAGTTCCGTGGAGGGCACTTTCACTTATTGCATGTCCGATGCTGGGATTTCAGACTCATATTTACTTATTACATGTCCGATGCTGAGATTCTGGACTCATATATTTACTAATTGCATGTCTGATGCTGGGATTCTAGACTCATATTTTCTTACTGTTCGTCCGATGCTGGGATTTTGGAATCATGTTGCATCGCTCGCATACCACACCGTATCCATCTCATACTACACCGCATTGTATGTAAATTGATTCTGCTTTAAATGCCTAATTTCCTTATTATTATTATTATTATAATTATTATTATCTTCACCATCTATTTGATTATGGCTCTTTTTAGTTGAAAACTAGATTTAGGTGGGTCCCTATAGGTAGCTTACTTTCCTATATCTTATAATATATATTATCTTTTTGAGCTTGGTCGGTCTATGATACCTACTGAGTACCCCATGTTTTAGTAATCATACCACACTCTATATCTTTTTTTGATGCAACACCTAGTAAAATCCCTCAGTGACCATCCATTAGTTCGTTGCCAACTAATATTTGGATCGTGGTGAGCTCCCAGGCGTTTGGAGACCTTCACTGCTTTCCTTCTACTGTTCTTTCTATATTTTGTACTTTGGATAAATAATGTATATTGTATAGATTATTCTATACTTTAGGTGGTTTTGTACTGGTGACACGAGGTCCAGGGTTAATTTATATATATGTTTTGTCTTTCTCAATATTTCTCTCTAGGGCCATTTTTATATATTTGGTAGAGGTGTTCTCTAATATTGACTTGAGATCTGGGTATCTACAGTTAAGTATTAGGGCTGCGAGCATCTCAAAGACTGCAGTTAGGACTCGATACTGCCATTATGAGTTCCTAGTCATGTCTTTTGGGTTGACCAATTCCCCAACAACTTTTATAGAGTTAATAAACCATGTGTTTAGAGCCAACCTGGATTCCTTCATTATTATGTTCATCGATGACATTCTGGTATATTCGACGAGTAGAGAGGAGCATGAGCATCATATGAGAGTTGTACTTCAAACCTTGCGAGACCATCAGTTATATGGTAAATTCACTAAGTGTGAGATCTTCACTGACCATTATAGTCTTCAGTAAATTTTCAGCCAGAAGGACTTGAATTTGAGACAGCACAGATGGTTGGAGCTACTGAAGGACTATGACATATCGATTCTCTATCACTCTGATAACGCTCAAACTACACCTCAATTTAAGAAGCGTAAGCGATCGTTGTCAAATATATAACCCAACAAGGTTGGGGTCGAATCCCACAGAGAATATGGTGATGATTAAGACTTTAGTGAAGTATGTGACTAGTTGTCAATCGTTTCCAGTAACTAAAAGGGGGGGTTTTGTAATCAAATTGTAAACAAAACAATAATAAATGTAGGAGGTTAAATCAGTATGAGAGAATGCGAACTAGGGACGTGGTTACCATGGCGTTGTAACAATGTCGATTCTAGGCTTAACCGGGTTCTTTCTATATGAATGTCACGATGTGATTGCGTCAATTGTATCGTCTAAACGTCTCTCGACCAAATAAACAAATTTCCTTTTATCTTCTCTCGATCTCAAAAAGATGTGCTTTTTAGCTCTCAATCCTAACATCAAATAGATTAATCCAGTTACGGCATTAATCTTTAAGACGAGAGTTGGTAGTCTCGAATCCTTGTTGTTAATCAAGTTTCCCGGTTTTAATCTCTTTCTCAAGCAAATTAAACCTAGGCATGTTCTAATGTTTGCAACCCACTAGAAAACGTGACATAATGTATGATTAACAACGTGACAATACATAAATCGGACCCAACGCTACCCGGAATCTATATTGCTACGTTTGCCATGGCTCCCACAACCCTAGTTGCGGGAGTTTTAGTTAATCATGCTATAAAGAAAAGAGAAGAGAATTGAATTCATAATAAGGAGAAGAAGTTCTTACAATATAATGAAAACCAATCTTCAATAATCCAAGACAAGAAAAACCAAGAACTCACGAACACGAATTCAAGAATCCGAAAACGTGTTGTTGCTCTCAAAAATTGACTAAAAACTATTCTAAAACTATTGGGTGAATTCTAATTACATAAACCTATCATAGGGTATTTATAGGAGCCAAAGAAACCAAATCCAAAACGGGCTAGGAATCCCCAAAACGCGGGTCGCCGACGTAAGCCACTGCCTTAGCGTGACGGTCAGGCTGACGGACCGTCACTGCCTTGACGGACCGTCGCCTGGACCGTCCGCCTTAGGCAGTGGCACTGTCCCTTTGCTGCCTTGGAGTGACGGTCCCAGTGACGGACCGTCACATGTGTGACGGGCCGTCACTCAGGCCGTCACACTTAGGCAGATTGCTCTTTTTCGTGTATTTCCGTCCGTTTCCGTGTTTGTTTCCATTTCCTACAAATACAACATAAAAACATCAAAAACAACAATGGTTGCTTGAAAACGTACGATTGTTTTTAGTAAAAAGGAGTCGAAAGTGACGTAAATTAGCGTCACATCAACACCCTCAACTTAAAACGTTCGCTTGTCCTCAAGCAACATAACATAAAACAATAATACGACTCTACTAAGAACACAAACTCATGTCTATAGCAACTCATGGTCATTCAAACTTATTCAATTAAATCAAGCTCCCTCGTAGCACACGTATGTATGAAACACTAACTTGCAAGGATCCAAACATGTCATTCCGATATGATAGAATATTATGCATACACACGCGTAGCTATCCTAACAATCAATAGACAATATAGACATCTTGGTGCCCTCACCACAAAGAAATCCCACACACAAGATTTGGGACTAGGTAAGCGCTCACCCTCACAAACGATTTCAAACAATGCACATGCGATACCATAGGCTTGCCCTTACTATTCTATTTCAGTTCTTCAGAAAGCTACTTAGGATCACTACAGGACTTGTATTTGCTTGTAATGAGGCTTCGGGTGCTGGTAGGATGCATTTAGGGGTTAGTGACTAAGCCCTCCTTGGAACCATTTACATCTCATCACCACATAACTTCACTTTATCCATCCTCATTCACCTTTTTATTTCCTTGATTCTAGATACAGGTGCGGCCTCCTTTTTGACAATTCTTTTTGTTTCTTTTTCGATCTTTTTCATCATTCTTTATTTTTTTCTTTTCTTTTCTTAGGCGCACACCCGGATTTTCATTCTATTCAAAAACAATCATCTCCATCCTCTTTTTCTTCTCCTTTACTACTGTAGTAGCCACCCTCAACTTAGGCTGATTGCCTACGTCAAGGTGCACAATGTCCATTGGTAGGACCAGGGCCAAAACAGGGTTTACCTCTATAGTAGCCACCCTCAACTTAGGTTGTTTTCCTACGTCAAGGTGCACAATGTCCATTGGTAGGACCAGGGCCAAAATAGGGATTCAAAGTTAAACATGAATGGTGACAGGTTATTGAAAGAACAAGGTCAATTTCGGCTCAAACAGGGATCAAAGGGATTATTTACATTTGGACGGTCTTATAGGTTAAGTGGACTGCACATAAAAAGGGCCTGTGATCCTTTCCTAAGCAACCAAACTTCAAACTTAACAAAATAGACCGGGCAAGTTCTAGATGCATGCACAGAGTAAGAATTTATGACAATTAATCTCACACACTCTTAGCACCAAGAACTATATCGCTACCAACTATCAAACAACCGCTTAGCTTAAGCACACTCATTCTACTCATATTCACACAATGACATACAAAGATCCAGACAGTCAATCGTTTCAACATAAGTTCAAAACCAGAAAATTTTTCAAAGGGCCTCATTTTTAGATAAGAACAACGCATGCTTGCTATAGACACTAAAAAACTTTAAAACAACAACCTAAACATGCCGGTTCTACTAGATAGCACACCGGAGGGAAAAGAAATCGGCAACAAAAACCCTCGGTGGTGACTCACAGGTTTCCCAACACCCTCAACTTAGACTCATGCATTGTCCCCAATGCATATATCTGCAAACTAAAAACTGTGAGAATAAAGGAATACCTGTGAAGTCGATATGACTCAGATTCTGGAACGATGTTGGAGACCGCCAGGGTCTCCAAAACAAGAGAACTCGATGGAGTACTTGTGTGCGCCAACCTCATGTTGCGCTCCAACTTCCTCTTTTATTGGCTCCGCAGCTAGTCGTAACCGCTTCTTCGCTCTTTCTTTGTAGATTCGGTGTTTTCGTTTCCTTGAGCTATTTACACCGCTTTCCGCAACATGCTTCTCTTTTCGCGGCATCCTTCTCACAACAGCTAGCGTCTCGACCAAACACTTCTCCTCAAGGTGCACATCCGCAGGAGCTTCCTCAACAGCATTGATGACCGCGACCACCCTCATGTCACTTGGTTGCTTCATCAATTTGGACACATCGAACTTGACCAATTCATTGTTCAATCGGAAGGTCAGTTCGTTTTTCTCCATGTCAACCAATACTCTCGCCGTAGCTAACAATGGTCGTCCCAAGATTATGGGAACTTCAAAGTCCACTTCGCAATCCAAAATTACAAAGTCAGCTGGGAAGATAAGCTTACCAATCTTAACTAGCACATCAGTCAATATCCCTACGGGTCGCTTTACCGAACGGTCAACCATCATCACTCTCATGGACGTTGGTATAGGAGCTCCCAAACCCAATTTGTCATACACTGCTAGCGGCATCAAATTGATACTAGCACCAAGATCACACATAGCTCTTCCGAAGTTGAGCTTTCCGATAGTACATGGAACAGTGAACGCACCTGGATCTCCTTTCTTTTCCACTAATGATCTAGAGGAAATAGCGCTGCAGTGATGGAGGTTGTCTTCCGGCTCAAAACTTACCGTCCTCTTCTTTGTGATCAAGTCCTTCATGAACTTGGCATAACCGGGCATTTGTTCCAGAGCTTCCACCAATGGTATGTTTATTGAAATCTGTTTTAACATGGTCATGAAGTTCAGGAACTTACTATCGTCAGCTTTCTTCTTCAACCTCTGGGGGAAAGGGGGTGGGTGTCGAAACATCATAGTTGGAAGCTTTTCAGCTTCCTTGCGTTTCTCTGCGGGCTTTGGCGTTTCCTCCTCTACCGCCTCTTTATCATCCGCACTATCATCTTGAGCATGAATTACCGGATGTGATTCCGGTAATACTTTTCCGCTTCTTGTGGTGATCGCCATACAGCTTGCATCATTCTGCGGATGAGTGGTGTCGCTCGGCAAAGTACCTATTTTCCTTGGGTTTAGAGATGCCGAGATGTGACCCACTTGCTGCTCTAGTTGCTTGATCGCGGTTGAGTGTGACTCCACTACCAGACTCAATGTTGATAACTCATTCCGTATTGCCTTTCCCCCAGAGTCCGTTGATTCCACCTTAAGCAGCATCTTCGCCATCATGTTCTCAAGTTTGGACGTCTCAGTTTCGCTGCCAGTTTTGTCCCGATTGCCAGGTGGTATATACAACCCACCTCTATCGGAGTTGTTCCTCCAGCTTCCTTGGCCGCGATTTTTGTAGCCACCATTCTCATAGTGGTTGTCTCTTGGATAGTTCCGACCTTGGTTTCCCTGGCCATTGGCCTGGGAACCCCCCAAGTAATTGGCCTCCTCAGTCTCTATACCTTGGGAACCCACAGCTTGCACCTTCTCTATACTTCCTGACGTCAAGTGCCTTGTCAGGAGATCCAACTGTGTTTTAAGATGCGCCATGTCTTGGTCGCGCTCCTCCTCTTTCCTTCTCTGCTCTGCTGACATGCCAACTGTATAGGTGCTAGCTACAACCTCTGAATCTCGTGTGTGCCAGGCCCTGTTGGTCTTGGTGAGCCTGTCTAGAATAGCTGTGGCATCGGCAAAAGTGCGACCCATAAACGCTCCACCTGCTGCGTTATCCAATGTCGGCTTGGTAGCCGAATTTAGTGCCCGGTAAAATGTCTGCATCAAGAATTCGTTGTTCAGCTGATGTTTGGGGCACTGTGTCAGCTTCTTCTTAAATCGCAACCAGGTCTCGTGCAGTGCTTCGTGCGGTTGCTGCCTGAAGTTGCTGATTTCGTCCCTCAACTGTATCATCCGAGAGGGAGGAAAGAACCTTTCTAGGAAAGCTCCTCTCAACTCTTCCCACGTTGCGATAGAGTCGGGGGTCAATTCTGTCAACCACAACGCTGCCTCATCAGACAGAGACAACGGAAACAACCTAAGCCTGATCGCAGTCTGACTCACTCCTGGCAGTTCGAACGACTTGCAGATGCCCACGAAATTCATTAAGTGCTGGTTTGGATCATCCCTAGCGACACCTCGGAACACTCCTCTCCAGTTCAACAGCTGGATCATCGTGCTAGTGATGTTGAACTTGGCTCCAGGCGGTAGCGGTGGAACAATAATGACGCCAGTAGCGCCAGTTCCATCTAATTCGAGATCCTCATCCTGCAGACCACCAGCATTCAGATTTTGTTGGGCCTGCAGTTCGGCAGCGAGCCTTGCTGCCTCTAGTTCTGTGGCCATATTCCGCCTCAAAGTTCTAGCAAGTTCGGGGTTGTAAGGTAGTATTAATTCACTCGAGCTCCGGGTACTTGGCATGCACAGACTATGTACCCTGTCAACGACAAAAACAACAAACAAAAATAAAAGCAGGAAACTATGACTAAGAGTCAGATAAACACACTAGACTTAATCAAAAACCGTATTCCCCGGCAACGGCGCCATTTTTGATAACGCTCAAACTACACCTCAAGTTAAGAAGCGTAAGCGATCGTTGTCAAATATATAACCCAACAAGGTTGGGGTCGAATCCCACAGAGAATATGGTGATGATTAAGACTTTAGTGAAGTATGTGACTAGTTGTCAATCGTTTCCAGTAACTAAAAGGGGGGGTTTTGTAATCAAATTGTAAACAAAACAATAATAAATGTAGGAGGTTAAATCAGTATGAGAGAATGCGAACTAGGGACGTGGTTACCATGGCGTTGTAACAATGTCGATTCTAGGCTTAACCGGGTTCTTTCTATATGAATGTCACGATGTGATTGCGTCAATTGTATCGTCTAAACGTCTCTCGACCAAATACACAAATTTCCTTTTATCTTCTCTCGATCTCAAAAAGATGTGCTTTTTAGCTCTCAATCCTAACATCAAGTAGATTAATCCAGTTACGGCATTAATCTTTAAGACGAGAGTTGGTAGTCTCGAATCCTTGTTGTTAATCAAGTTTTCCGGTTTTAATCTCTTTCTCAAGCAAATTAACCCTAGGCATGTTCTAATGTTTGCAACCCACTAGAAAACGTGACATAATGTATGATTAACAACGTGACAATACATAAATCGAACCCAACGCTCCCCGGAATCTATATTGCTACGTTTGCCATGGCTCCCACAACCCTAGTTGCGGGAGTTTTAGTTAATCATGCTATAAAGAGAAGAGAAGAGAATTGAATTCATAATAAGGAGAAGAAGTTCTTACAATATAATGAAAACCAATCTTCAATAATCCAAGAACAAGAAAAACCAAGAACTCACGAACACGAATTCAAGAATTCGAAAACGTGTTGTTGCTCTCAAAAATTGACTAAAAACTATTCTAAAACTATTGGGTGAATTCTAATTACATAAACCTATCATAGGGTATTTATAGGAGTCAAAGAAACCAAATCCAAAACGGGCTAGAAATCCCCAAAACGCGGGTCGCCGACGTAAGCCACTGCCTTAGCGTGACGGTCAGGCTGACGGACCGTCACTGCCTTGACAGACCGTCGCCTGGACCGTCAGCCTTAGGCAGTGGCACTGTCCCTTTGCTGCCTTGGAGTGACGGTCCCAGTGACGGACCGTCACATGTGTGACGGGCCGTCACTCAGGCCGTCACACTTAGGCAGATTGCTCTTTTTCGCGTTTTTCCGTCCGTTTCCGTGTTTGTTTCCATTTCCTACAAATACAACATAAAAACATCAAAAACAACAATGGTTGCTTGAAAACGTACGATTGTTCTTAGTAAAAAGGAGTCGAAAGTGACGTAAATTAGCGTCACATCACACTCGAGTAAGGAAAATGTGGTAGCAGATGCCTTGAGCCAGAAGGCAGTGAGTATGGGTAGCTTGACATTCTTTCAAGTGGAGGAACGAAATTTAGCTTTGGACATCCAATCCTTAGCTAACAGGTTGTTTAGACTTGATATTTCTGAGTCAGATCGTATTCTTGCTTATGTTGAGGCTAGATCTTACTTGTTAGAGAAGATTCGGGCATAACAGTTTGACGAAGCGAGGTTGAGGATCATTCGTGATAAGGTGTTGAGCAGTGTGTCTTGGAAGATGACCTTAGATCTAGAGGGTGTTTTAAGGATTGAGTCGTATTTGTGTTCCTAGAGTTGGTGATTTGGTCAGGCTAATCTTGGAGGAGGCTCATTGTTCTAGGTATTCCATTCATTCTGGGAATACAAGATGTATCGGGACTTGCGAAAACACTTTTGATGGTATGGGATGAAGAGGAATATCTCATATGTAATGTCTAGGTCCTTGAACTGTTAGCAGGTGAAGTTTGAACACCAAAGGCTAGGTGGTTGACTCAGAGGCTACCTATTCCAGAGTAGAAATGAGAGCAGATAGCTATGGACTTTGTAGTAGTGTTTCCACTTACTTTGTGGAGGTTCGATGCTATATGGGTGATCATGGATAGGTTGACAAAGTCTTCCCATTTTCTACTGGTTCAGACTTCCTATAGTTCAGATAGGCTGGCTCAAATTTACATTCGGGAGATTGTCCATTTGCATGGGGTGCCTGTTTCTATGATTTTGGACTGTGGTACTCAGTTTACTTTGTGTTGTTAGAGGTCTATTCAGAGAAAGTTGGTTACCAGAGTTGAGCTTAGCACTGCTTTTCAACCGCAGACTGATGGTTAATCAGAGCGCACTATTCAAGTTCTAAAGGATATATTGTGGGCTTATGTTATTTATTTGAAAGGTTAGTGGGACTAGCTCTTAGCTTTGGCAGAGTTTGCATATACTATTAGCTACAACTCCAGTATTCAGATGGCTCTATTTGAGGCTTTGTATGGTAAGCAGTGTAGGTCTTTGGTGGGTTAGTTTGATGCCTTTGAGGTTAGACCGTGGGGTACTGACTTGCTTTGTGATTCCATGAATAGAGTTTAGGTTATTCAGGAGAGACTTCATACTGCCAAGAGTAGGCGGAAGAGTTATGCTGACCGGAGGATTCCAGACTTTGAATTCATGGTTGGTGACCGAGTGTTCCTGCGAGTATCACCCATGAACGGCGTGATGAGGTTCGGGAGAAAGGGTAAGATCAGTGCTAGATTTACTGGGACATTCGAGATCCTTTGTCACATTGGGGAGGTAGCATATAAGTTAGCCTTTCCCCCTGATCTTTCATTTGTTCACCCTATTTTCCATGGTTTTATGTTGATGCGGTATGTTCCGGATGAGTCACATGTGCTATAGTTGGATTCTGTTCAGTTAGATGGGTCACTAGCCTTTGAGCTATTTTGGATAGGAAGGTTAGGAAGTTAAGGTCCAAGGAGATTTCATCAGATAAGTTTCAGTGGTGGTATCATCCTTTCGAGGAGGCTACTTAGGAGGTCAAGATCGATATGCAACTGTTATCCTTACCTTTTCGAGCCTTCAAGTATCTACCTTTCTTTACCTTTCGAGGATGAAAGTTTATTTAGGAGTGGGTGTTGTAATTACTCTTTAGGTCATTTTCTCTATTTTGTTTGCTTTTCCTGCATTTCAAGCTTTCCCACAAAGGCTAGAGATCATTTAAGACTTACCGGGACTGATAGTTTATTTCCCGGGCAGTTCATTTGTGTTTTAAACCAATTTCCCTATTTTGAAACTCTTATAGCTAGAAGAGTTGACATTTGTCAACATTCAGAGAAGATGGCCTCAGATGAAAATTTCATCAAGCTGTTAGGTCCAAATGTTGCTTTTGGGCTAGTGGGACCTTTGGTTTGGGTCCCGAGGATTCCAAACTCATTTTGGGCTATCGATTTACCTTTGGCTAAAAGTTAGTTTTAGGCATAGGGCCTATTTTTTGTCAAAATGATCTCTGTTGGGAACTTTATCAATTCTTATCAGTCCGGAATGCTATTTTTTGTACGGTCACATATATGGTGCGGTCGACGAGTTTTGGAGTTGAGTTTGGTATTTGGTGTTGCTGGTTCTGGTATGGGCATGACTGCAGTGCCTTGTCCTCACCTGTACAGCTTCCCCTGCGCCCAAGCACCGCACATGTAATGCAAGATGATGTCTGCAGGGCATCGCCCCTACGATGATCTTTTTCCCCTTGTGGTGCTGCCCCTATGGCGTGTGTGCCATACCTGCGAAGCTGGAGGGTTATGTTGACAACCACTCTTGTAGTGGTCTTGCTGTTATGGCGATGCCATACCTGCATTAATATGACCATAGGTTCGTGGATCGCTGACAGTTTTAGATGAAGTTCTTCTTCATTTCTTTCATTCCAACAAACTCCTTTCCACCATTGTTAAGCTCGGTTAAGAAGGAAGAGCACCAATTTTGGGTGAATTGCTGAGCTATTGAGGTAAAACTCGTTTCCCCCTTGTTCTATCTTGCATCTAGTCCTTTATTTTGCATTTCTGTTCTTGAATTGGAATCTTTAATTTGCATGATTTTATCTTTAAATTCTAGTATTGGGTTCATACCATCTGAGGTCTGAATTTACGCCTGTTTTCGCCCAAAATTTGGGGCATGCACCCAGCTTCTCATTCGAAGCATGGTTATGAATATTTTTTTCCCATTTTGTTAAGCGGTCGTTGAGGGTCATTTTTGGACATGATATTTGGCCCAAAATTTCGCATAGCAATATGGCTGTAATTCTTCTTGTCTTGACACCTAGTTTATGTTTGTGATAACATGGTAGTGTTCTGAGGCTATTCAGAAGGGGAAGGCACACAACTGGCGGTTCGTGCTTGCAGTTCAGCCCCGAGGTAGATTACAATTTATTCCTTTTATATCTAGTTCAGTTAGATTTTATATGTTATAAGTTGCATGAGTGTTAGGGTAGATTTTAGGGTAGAATTAAGATTAAATCCTATCTTCTGCTTATTTTAGCCATTTTTGGGACTGTAAAAAAGTACTATCATGCTTATCCTTAGTTTAGGAGTTTATAGTCTCGATGTGGGTAGCTTAGAATCCTTAAAGTAATTTAAGGAGGTTTTAGAGATAGAGTAGGTGCCTGAGTTTATTTTCATATTATAGTCCTATTTTTCCATCATTTTTTACCATTATTGTGTACCTATGGGTCTTAGGCCATAGCTCTTGACTGGATGGAGTTTTGGGTAAGAACATTGTTTGGAGGGGGGCCTTGCCCTATCTTTTGTGTATACTTTTGCATTTACTTGGGTGTTGTACTACATATATTCATTCCTGCGATCATGAACTTGGCACATAACTGGGTTTTCTAAGAAAGAATGGTTGATTTCCAAGTTAAATGAGGGTTTTCACTGTTACTATGCATCTCAAACTTCTAAAGGAATTGTACTACGATACTACTACTTTTGGATTTAAAAGATAAAACGTCTCCCTTTTTACTGATTTATGTTCCGTGGAGGATACTTTTACTTATTGCATGTCTGATGCTGAGATTCTAGACTCATATCTACTTATTGCGTATCGGATGCTGGGATTCAGGACTCATATTTACTTATTGCATGTCCAATACTGGGATTTCAAACTCATATATACTTATTGTTCATCCGATGCTGGGATTTCGGACTCATGTTACATCAGTCGCATACTTTACCGCATCCATCTCATGTTTGTACCGTATTGTATGTTGATTGATTTTGCTTTAAATGCTTGATTTCCTTATTATTATTATCTTCACCATCAATTAGATTATGGCTCTTTTTAGTTGAGAACTAGATTTAGGTGGATCCCTGAAGCTAGCTTACTTTTCTGTATCTTATAATATATATAATCTTTCTTAGCTCGATCGGCCTATGATGCCTAATGAGTACCCCGTATTTTTGTACGCACTCTGCATCTTTTTCTGATGCAACACCTAGTACGAGCTACCCTCAGTGACCATTCGTTCGTTCGTGGCTAACTGTTGTTTGGATCGTGGTGAGCTCCCTTATTGAAATGCTTAGTTGTATTATCATATTCTTGGATTGTCTTGCCTATTGGGGAGTTTTAGTAGGCACTGATAAGTCGATATTTTACTTACTTATTTAGCCTTTCAGCTTATGCTTTTTCTAGTTTAAAGTGAAAAAATAGTGCAATTTACATGGATTACTTGTATTTTGCAGGTCTTTGTGTTTTAGAAGTGCTCGGGATGAAAAAAGTCAAAAGGAGGCCATTCGAAGAAGCAAGTAGCTGGCAACAGCACATGCCTTCGTGAACGCAGGGTCCTAGCCGCAAACGCGAACGCCAAATGAGATGAAGCTCCACGAACGCAGTGTACCACTCGCGAATGCGAAGGTCAACAAGACAGAGACCCTTTGCGAACGCGGTGGACACCACGCAAATGCGAAGAAGGGAATCAGCTGCGTGGGTAAATTTTGGAAATTTCACCTTTTGGAAGCCCCAATTCACATAAAACACTTCCAAGCCGTCTAGAAACATATCTTGGGCTATTTTCAGAACTTTTGAGCAAGCTTGGGAGCAAGGTTCATCAACCAACACCATAGGAGTGAAGATTTGGATGATCTTTATTGTAAATCTTTAGATTCCATTCTTCAACTCTTGTTTTTAATTGCTATTTATTTGGTGTATTATTGACTTGAGATTTTGGGTTTGTATTAGAGATAATACTTTGTGGGTTATTGAATTCATATATAAATTTTGTTCTTGTTTGATTATTTGGGTCTATTGAGTCCTCCATTGCTAGAATTTATGGTCAATGGTTGCAAACATTGACTTAGTTTTCTGATTGGGTTACTGCTCGAGAGAGAATTTCCCTAAATTCTGGAAGATTTAATAGTGGAAACTTGGGTATCCATCTACATTAAAGGCTAGAGATAACTCCAATTGCGGATTCTCCCATTTAAGGGTCTGAGCTAGAGATAGGAAGACCTCCCCAAGTTAATTGGCTGGTTTATTGCTTACCCGTGTTAGTTCGAGAAAAAATACACGAGATATATGCTCGATAGGTCGAGAGACAGTTAGGCATACCTATAGCCAAGACTACCTAGGTGTCAACCGAGTGCAAGTCTTGTGAATTTGAATTCCCACTCCCAATTCTCCTTTCTTGTCCTTGCTTGACGAGAGCAAGGAAAGCCATCGATCACTTTATCTTTTATTTAATTTTTCTTTTATCTTTTAGTTGTAGTTAAAACCCCTTTTTAGATATATTTACCCTTTTTGTTATTTGAACTTCAATAAGTTGCTTAGATTCTTTATTAGCTCAATCGCGACTATATTGTTCTCTTTGGTTCGACCCCAACACTCTTTGAGAATTATAAATTTTGTTTTGACTACACGATCGTCGTGACCTCCTGCTTGGAGAGCACGATTTGAGAATTCATCAGGCACCATCATGGTCCAATTTTGGATTGTGATAGCGGGATTGGATAAGATATCCCACATCTTCTATATGGGGTAGTAACCTCACCATTTTAGTATAATCGGTGGGATAAAATATTCATAAAAACAGCTATTACCTCAATCCAAAACTGGAATAAAACTAATCTCAAAATTTTATCTCGAAATCATTATCCCTATTCCACGTATCAAATGATCCCTAAAGGTTTAGTTTGCCTTTATTTAGCTGCGACCAATCTGTGTTCATAAATTTAGTGAAAACAACAACTTAACTGATGTGGAAATATTTGCTTTCTTTTATATTCATTTTATAGAAAAGATTCGGATGACAAATGTTGTTATCATTTAGTCTTTGCACTGTGAGAAGGACTTGGTTGAGCAATCTGCTGGTAGTTCTTCTACCAAGCAGTTATGTACTCTTAGCTTCAGCTTATTCCTCTGTCCTGCAATGTTGTGATTTGCTAATCTCCATAATATTTTACTATAGCATCATGATCAATCAAAATTCTTCAATCTTGAATCAAAGTTTTCTAAATATAGTCTATCCCAACTTGCTTGACATTAGGTGTAGCTTATAATAATGGATTGAAGTTTTGCCTGTGAATAAAGTTCAATGCAATAAGTGAATTTCATGTTATCAAAGAGAAGAGTTTGAAATGTTTAGTTTGTCTTTCAGAGTGTTGATTCTAATACTACGCTCTCTCTTTTTTTGCAGCAAATTATAATCATCTTGAGTAGCAAAGACAAGGAGCTTATAAACAGAAGAAGAAATAGGATTGAAAAATAAATAAATCCTAGGAGATATTTTCGGGAATATGTGGTGTTGTTTAGTCTGTACTATGTAGCACGACAGACTGAATTGGTTAGTGTATAGTAGATGATATATTTTTTAGAGTTAGATACTGAATAAATTCATTAATTATCATTTGAATGATACTAACTCTGTTCCAATATATGTGACACTCATTACTTATTGATATTCAAATTATGTGAACTTTTACTTACATTTTAAAATGTACTTTTTTGTCACGTCCTGGTTTCTCGGTCATGATGACCCCTACAACCCCCCATTAGGAAAACCAATCTTCGTAGCCCTAAACAGTCAGTAATGGGCTAATATCTAACAATTTAAGTGGAAGAACAATTTAATAAGCGGAAGCAAGGGAAACAGAATGAAGAAAATAGATAACATGAGTATATATATACAAATGCGGAAGCTAAACCAACCCAAAACCTGATATCATAGTATAGAGCCGGAACTACATATAGGGAGTACGAAGCATCCAAAATAAGTATACATGTCTCCGAGTAGTAATAGTGTACATAAAGCAAAAGATAAACTAAAGCTAATCTCCGGTCGCCAATAGCTCACCCTCAGTCTGGGATATCACAAAAGCAGCTCCTCGCACGAGTCTCCAATGGGCTAACGGTGATGGCCCATACTAGGATCTGCCCCAGAAGATGCAGAGTGTAGTATGAGCACCAAATGCTAAGCAAAAGGTACCCAACCTACTAGGCACATATAAAATGAAAGAGCAATAATGAACATAATAGAAAACAAATAGTCACAAAAGGCAACGGATAAGTACACGAAAACTAGCCAGAGGAAACACAGCAGAAAGCAATATACAAGGCTAGCAAGTAGAATATATACACACAACAGGCACAAGTGAATGTAAGAAATGGCGCACCTGGGATCCTCGCGATATCAGTATATTGTAAGTTTAGAATTGGACGGCATACCTGTAACCTCAAGTACAAGGGAAAGGAGGAGAAGAATAAAGATAGGCATGCTTGGAAAACAGGATCAAATAACCAAGTTAATCATATGAAACTCAAGCCAGGAACTAACAACCTCAGCATATTCAATCTTATATATATAACCATAACAGGGTGTAGTATAGCGATAAAGTAACAAGCGTCTACCTACAGTCCCCCGGCCACCCATACAGTTGAGGAACATAATCAATTGAAAACAAACCCTCAGGCCTCCTATAAAACTGAAGTGTACAATCAACAAATAGCAAGCAAGGGTGGAACCTCAACAAATAGCATATGATATGATATGACAAACTAAGTGTAACCACAGTGCCAGTATGTTACCCCCTCCGGTTCCCCAAAGGTCCAATTAAGGTCGGATCCATGGAAGGATTTCTCCCGAGTACATCTACCCCACCGTACACCCCTACCCCCGGTCACCCATTTGCCCATAGCACTTGGTTTGGAATGATAGCGTCCATGTAGGTCTACTCGTAGACCACATACTATACTCTAACCTAAAAATATCAGTCCGGAGTGCCACCATATCCAAACTAGTATTCAAATGCTAAAAATGCATGCCTGAATTCTATCCACGTCTAAATCAAGGAAATAGGTCTCATAAACCCCGTTCAAGGGTGCCCGGGCATATCCGTGTCTAAAACAATTGTAAATCAAGTTTGTTGCTCGTCTTTACCGAGGGTAATATCACTTTTAATCCATAACAGGGTAAATCTAGCACCTCGGTCCAACCGGGTCTATCATATAGCAGGAAAATATAGCAAATATTTCTTTTAACCTTTATTACCCCAAGAAGATCCATTAAGATGATACCAAACCGTCCATAATCAATTTTACTGGAAATGGGCCCCATAGGCTATGCAAGGTTTAGATAATCATCAGTTGAAGGCCCGAAGCCAATACCGTGGTAAAAATCATGAAGAAAACCCTTTTATATGCATGATAATGGCATGATCAATCACTATCAGTAGCCCAACGGCTCACAATCAACCTATTCGCCCCTGCACAGGCTACAATCATTCAACAACACAAATAGCCAAATCTATAAAAGTAATACCGATGTTTGGGACTCACAGGCATTCCCAATATCACACCAACTATGTTCAAGAGTCAATAAAAGGATATACAAAGGGTTAATAGAGCATATAAACCAAATACTACACACATCGGAGTAAGAAAAGTAACCGAACATGAATAAGCCGTCAAGGTCTGTGGTACCAACCTAGTAAACCCAACCCAAGAATGCCCATTAGTACAATTTTATCCGATATATGCTAAGCTAGGGAGTTTAGACTATATCCCACCTGTTGTTCGACGACAAGCTGCTGGGACAATGATATCCAAGCCCGAAGCACAATGAGAACTCCCGAATGATAACCAAACTATCAATAACATAAATAAAACATTAAAATGAGTCTAATGATACCCATATCGCTATAATAATAGTCGGGTCAAAATCCAGGTCAAAAGCAAGCTCATGGGGCCCATAACCGAAACCAAAAACAAAAAGAAGCACGACGGCCACTATGGTTCCAAGAAGACATGCTCCAAAATTGAGCTCAATTTGGCCAAAAGGAGGGCGTCAAAATAGTACGCTTAAGAGAAAGCTTAAAGTTGGAATTCTAAGAACAAAATCAGAAATTAGGCAAGGATTACTTACCACAATAAGAGAAATTAAGCCAAGACGGTGAATTCCTCGAACCCACGAACATGCAAGTGCAAGAAGGCAGCCTCTACAAAAATTTCCAAGCTTTTGGAAATGAGCAACGATGGAGGATTATAGAAAAGAACAACATAAAGAAATTTGGGGAAAAAGACTTACCAAGAATCGAAGGATCAAGAATTATCGATGAACAATTGATTTCACCAAGGCTAGGACTGATATGGAGTAATTTGGTAGAGAGTATAAGTATTTTAGAGTGGGAAAAGTTGTGAGAAAAAGGTTGGAAACACGAAAACTCAGAAATATATAGCTACTGGAAAATGGTCAGCGCCAACGGCGCCATCATAACGCAATTGCGCTAGCAGCTGAAATGCGTGTGAGCACGATTGCGCTAGGCTAGTGCCGATAGCACTGAAGGCCTGGTCTGCAATATTTTTCTGCAACATTTTTGAAACTCCACGGGGCATTCTGGGCACAATCGGAAACCGATATTCAAAAACTAATAATGCTAATAGAGTGAAAAGGACGTTCCAGAATCAACGGAATCAACGAAACTTTCATACGAGGTCATTTCAGAGAAATGTTTACCCAAGTCAATACTAACCAATAAGAACCCAAAGGCTCGAAATGAGCCCGACTCACTCGAAACCCGAACCAACCACCAATGTAACCCAAACTCAACATTCTGGAGCTGATGGAGTCATTGGATTTCGAATATGATGCTCCGATCATCAAAAGCTACCCAAAGTCACACTTTCAACTCTAAATGGCCAGAAAAAGAGAAAGCAACACAAAACCCACACCGGAAGTTCTCAGGCATCAAGAAAAGGTCCAAATAGACCAAACACAATGCTATGGAGCTAATAGAACTATCAGAAATCAATTCCGCACACATTAGCTAAGAATGTTAAGGCTCTAAAATAGGCAAACCACAAAAACAACCAAACAAACAACCAGGGCACCAAACTATCGGTCCGAGCAAGCCATAAATGACTTAGGGTTGCTACAAGGAAGCTCAAACAGTACAATAAATGCATAAATACAAAGAGGATCGAAAGGGTCATCACAATATCCACTACTAAAAAGATTTTTGTCCTCGAAAGTCAAGAAGGAAGGAGTACATGAAGGCTCGAACAACCGCGGATACTGAGCACACAACTCACTTTTGGTCTCCCAAGTAGCCTCCTAGACCAGATGATGTCTCCACTGAACTTTCACAACCGGAATCTCCCTAGATCTCAATCTACTGATATCTCTGGCTAGAATAGCTATCGGCTCCTCAACAAAAGATAAACTCTCATCTAACTGAACAAAATCCCAATGCAACACATGAGACTCATCTGGAAAATACCGGCGCAACATCAAGACATGGAAAACTGGGTAAACAGTTGAAAACATCAGATGCAGAGATAACATGTAGGCAATACTACCAATCCTCTAGAGAATCTCAAATGGCCGAATGAACCTGGGGCTAAGCTTGACCCGCCGACAAATCTCATCACGCCCTTCATGGGTAATACTCAAAGGAAAACCAAGTCACCAACATTGAACTCCAAGTCACGAAGTCTACAATCAACGTAGCTCTTCTGCCTACTCTGGGCTTCTCTAAGTTTATCCTGAATCAAATGGACTCGGTCCAAGGAATCTCTAAGCAAATCTATACTCTATGGTCTGGCCTTCAACCCATCAAACCAACCAATCGGTGATCTTCAATGCCTACCATACAAGTCCTCGAAAGGTGCCATGTTGATGCTCAAATGAAAGCTATTATTATAAACAAAACTCAGCCAAAGGCACAAACTGATCCTATGAACCCCCAAAGTCAAGTACACAAGCCTGAAGCATGTCCTCCAGGACCTGAATAGTCCTCTCGGAATGGCCTTTTGTGTGAGGGTGGAAATCAGTACTTAGATAAACCTCTGTACCCAAATATCACTGAATAGCCCTCTAGAACTGAGATGTGAATTGAGTGTCGCGGTCTGAAATGATAGAAGCTGGGACCCCATGCAACTGAACAACCTCACAAAGGTAAATCTGAGCTAATCTCTCAACACCATAGAAAGTCTGAACCTACAAGAAGTAGGACGATTTAGTCATCCAATACACAATCACCCAAAGGGAATAAAAACCCCCACAATATACGAGGCAAACCAACCATGAAATCCATAGTAATACCTTCCCACTTCCATTCGGGAATGGAAAGTCATTGCATCAAGCCACCCAGTCAGATGTGCTCGAACTTCACTAGCTGATAGTTCAAGCACCGAGACACAAACTCTACTACATTCTGCTTCATACTGCTCCACCAGTAAAACTGTGTCAAATCTTTATACATCTTCACTGTTCCAGCATTAATGGAGTACCTAGTACAATGCGCCTAGTATCAACTGAATCAATTCCCCAACCCTCGAAACACAAAGTCGACCACCAAACCTCAGAATACCATTAGAACCCAAAGTAGCCCGACTGGCCTAACCCCTAACTACTTGATCACGAAGGTCACACAAACTCTAATCCTCGAATAATTGGCTCTAAATCTGATCAACTAGAGTAGAATAAACCTAAGCACTGGCGAGAACTCCACTGGGATCTGACAAATCAAGCCTAACTAAGCGGTTATAAAAGGACTGGATGTCCAAAGCCTAACTAGGCTTCCCATGCTCACCGCCTTCCAACCCAAGGCATCCGCTACCACATTTGCCTTGCCCAGATGGTATAAAATGGTAAATTCATAGTCCTTCAGTTATGCTATCCATCTCCTCTGCCTAGAGTTCATCTCTCGCTGACTCGTAATGTACTAAAGACTATGGTGATCGGTGAATATCTCACAATGAACTCTATATAAGTAGTACCCCCAGATCTTGAGCGTGAAGACTACTGCTGCCAACTCTAAGTCATGAGTGGGGTAGTTGCGCTCATGAACATTCAGCTGCCTATATGCATATTCTATCACTCAACCCTGTTGCATCAACATATAACCAAGACCAACCCTAGAAGCATCACAAAACATGGAGAAACTCTGACCCTTGACCGGAAAAGTCAAAACTGGAGTTGAAGTCAATAAGGCCTTAGGCCTCTGGAAGCTATCCTCGCACTGATCCGACCACTGAAATGGAACATCTTTCCTAGTCAACATAATCAAGGGTGCTGCTATGGAAGAAAAGCCCTGAATGAACCTCCTGTAGTAACCCTCTAATCCAACAAAGCTACGAACCTTAGTAGCAGTAGTAGTTCTAGGCCAATCACGAATCGCAAAAATCTTACCAAGGTTAACCTTAATCCCTTACTTAGACACCACGGGCCCTAGGAATGCCACTGACTCAAGACAAAACTTACACTTTGAGAACTTGGCATAAAGACGATGATCTCTCAAAGTCTGAAGTACCGTCTTCAAGTGCTACTCATGCTCATCCCTACCCCTCGAGTATATCAAAATGTCATCAATAAAGTCTATCACGAACATATCCAAGTACGGTCTAAGCACCCTATGCATCAAGTCCATGAAATATACAAGGGTATTAGTCAACCCAAAAGACATCACCAAGAACTCATAATGGCCATAACGTGTCCTGAATGCTGTCTTACGGATGTACTCCACCCTAATCCTCAACTAATGGTAGCCAGTCTTCGAAAACACGACTGAACCCTAAAGATGATCAAACAAGTAATCAATCCTTGGCATCAGATACTTATTCTTCACTGTCACCTTATTCAACTGCCGATAATCAATAGATATCCGTATCGACCCATCCTTATTCTTCACGAAGAGAAAAAGATCACCCCAATGAGACACACTCGGTCTAATAAACCCCTTAGCTAACAAATCCTGGAGCTGCTCCTTAAGCTCTCTCAAATCAGCAGGATCTATACGGTAAGGAGGAATAGAAATGGTCCTGGTTCCCGGCTCTAACTCAATGGAAAAATCAATATCTGTCTCAGGTGGAAGACCTGGAAAGTTGCTAGGGAACACATCTAGGAAATCTCTAACCACATGAACATACTCAAGAGACGAAGGGTCAGCATTAACATCTCAGACATATGCTAGATAACCTAAACACCTGTGAGAGATCAACTTCCTAGCTCAAAGACAAGAGATGATCCCAGACAATGCACGGCTAACAGAACCCTACCATAAAACTGGTGATACACTGGGCACGTCTATAGTAACGGTCTTAGCATAAAAATCCAAAATTGCACGGTGAGGGGATAACCAGTCCATGCCAAGTATCACGTAAAAATCTAACATATCAAGTATCATCAAATCACCCCAAGTCTCCAAATCAACAACAAATATCATGCAAGATCTCACAATCCGATCCACTACTAAAGAATCTCCTACTAGGGTCAAAACAAAAATAGGCACAAATAATGGCTCACTAGCAAACCCCAAGCAAGGCACAAAGTAGGTAGATACTTATGAACATATAGATCCAGGATCAAATAAGTCCATAGCAGACTGATGGCACACAGACATTGTACCTATAATCACAACATCCGAGGACTCTGCCTCCGGTCTCCCAAGGACTGCATAGAACAGACGACGACCTCCACCTGCCCGACCTCTATCCGTACCACCTGCTTGCCAGGTAGGGCACCACCCCTTTTGGTTGGAGGCTAAACTGCTCGCAAAGGCTCGACCGACGGAGTAGATGACTGAACTGTACCCTGTTGGGGACAATCTCTAGCATAATGGCCAACAACACCACACTTATAATAGGGAACTGATAGCCTATACTGTCGAGATGGACCAGCAGAACCTGAATGTCTACCACGACTTGATGCCCCAGAGGTTGCACCCCTCGAAGACTGACCCTGCTCGAACTGAGAACTACCAGAAGTATGAAGTGAGGCCTGAACTGGTCAATTGGACTGACCCTGGTTCTACTGTGGCTGATAACCCTGGCCCCACTGGCCTGAACCTCTACCACCATGTCTAGAACCACCATAGCCACCCTGATAACGAGGCCTCTTATCTCTAGACCCCTGATCATGTCGGTGCAAGTCCTTTACAGTACGAACGTAGTCTGCAATAGCCTGAAAAGACCAACCACTAGAAACCAATATCTCGGTTGACTACCTAAGCTCTGTTCGCAAACCCTAAACAAACCTGCGAATCTTGTCTGGCTCATTAGGAATGATCATAGAACCAAATGGAGCAAGTTGATGGAAACATGTGTCATACTCAGATACCGACATGGATCCCTACATAAGCCTGGAAAACTGTTCCCGGCAATGCTCTTGATCACTCTGAAGTAGGAACATGGCCATGAGGGCCTCATAAAACTCAGACCATAACAACAGAGGTGATGAAGACGGTCTACAAGCAACCTGAGCCCTCCACCATAACTTAGTTGGACCCTCCTACTGATAAATAGTATACCCAACTCCGTGAGTTATTAGCAAGCCTCGATGGTGTAACATCTCTTTAAAGGTAGTAATGAAGGCATATGGGTCCTGACCTAATGTACCAGCAAATATCGGTGGTGCCAATCTCAGAAATCTACTCAAGGCCTTCTGCTCCCCATCTGTCATAGCTGGGCGAGGAGCGAGAGGCTGTGTAATCGCTGGAACAGGAATAACCACAACACGGGGAGCCGTAGTAGCAGGCTGCACTCCTGAACTCTGAACACCAGGGCTTCCCCCTGAGCGGATGTATGTGCTACCTCAGAAGGTCTCTTCCCTATTATACCTAATAGTTGAAGTAGTAAACCCCTAATATGCAAAGGTTGAGCTAGGGCTGAAGCTGGCACAGAAACTGGTACTGGAGATGGTAGTACCTGGGTTATCCTCGGGTCCTCATATTGTTTCTCAAGAACAAACTCGGGCTCATAATCATACTCGGGCTCTACCTCAACTCTAGATGCTCTAGCAGGTGCCACTACTCTTGGTCGTCCATGACCCCTACCTCTACCTTTGCGACCACCCCGGGCCTTAGCTGGAGTCGGAGGTTCAGGGGCAGGAGGCTCTCCTCCGCCAGAAGTCGAAGACCTCATTTGAACCATTTTCGGAAGAGTGAACCAGAACAAGTGAAATTTCAAGAACGTTCAAGGATATTATGCACGAGAGAGAAATAAGAAAAGTCCATTTTTCCTAAGATGTCCCCGCCCCGATGCGCAGGACTCTATTAGACATTGTCTCCTATACCGATGATATCGGTTAACCTAGACCACTGATACCAAGCTATTACGACCCAATTTCTTGGTCATGATGGCACCTATAACCCCCCCCCCTTCCAGTAGGCAAACCAATCCCTATAGCCCAGAATAGTCAGTAATGGGCTACTATCTAACAATTTAAGCAGAAGAATAGTTTAATAAGCGGAAGCAAAGGAACAAGTTGAAGAATATAGATAACAGGAGTACATATATATACATATCCGGAAGCTAAACCAAACCCAAAACCTGGTATCATAGTATAGAGCCGGAACTACATATAGGGAGTACGAAGCATCCAAAATAATATATACACACATGTCTTCGAGTAGTAATAGAGTATGCAAAAGATAAACTAAGGATAAGATTTGGTCGCCAAGAGCTCACCCTTAGTCTGGGATATCACAAAAGCATCTCCTCGCATGAGTCTCCAATAAGCTAACGGCGATGGCCTACACTAAGATCTGCACCTGAAGATGCAGAGTGTAGTATGAGCACCAAATGCGAAGCAAAAGGTACCCAGTAGGTATCATAGGCCGACTAGGCACATATAAGATAAAAGAGCAGTAATGAACAGAATAGAAAACAAATAGTAACAGAAGGCAACAGATAAGTACACGAAAACTAGCCCGGAGGAAAGACAACAAAAAGCAACATACAAGGCTAGCAAGTAGAATATATACACATAGCAGGAACATGTGAAAGTAAGAAATAGCGCACCTAGGATCCTTGCAATAATAGTAGTTAGTAAGTTTAGAAGTGGATGGTATACCGGTAACCTCAAGTACAAGGGAAAGGAGGAGAAGAATAGAGATAGGCATTCTAAAAACAGAGGAACAAATAACCAACTTAATCATACCAAACTCAAGCCAGGAACTAACAACCACAACATATCCAATCTCATATATATAACCATAACAGGGTGTAGTATAGAGATAAAGTAACAAACATCTACCAACAGCCCCCCGGCCGCCCATACATCCGAGGAATGGAATCAAGTGAAAACAATCCCTCTGCCCCCCCATACGACCGGATCGTACACTCAACAAAAAGCAAGAAAGGATGGAACATCACACAAATGAATGATATTATACGATATGACAAACCAAGTGTAACCATGGTGTCAGTATGTTACCCCCTTTGGTGCACCAAAGGTCCAATAAAGGTGGGATCCATGGAAGGACTTCTCCCTAGTACATCTACTCTATAGTATACCCGTACCCTCCGTAACCCATTTTACCATAGCACTTGGTCCGGAATGACAGTCTATGGAGGTCTACTCGTAGACCACATACTACACTCTAACCTCAAAATATAAGTCCAGAGTGCCACCGGATCCAAACTAGTACTCAAATGTTAAAAATGCATGCCTGAATTCTATCTAGGTATAAACCAAGAAAATAAGTCTCATAAACCCATTTCCAGGGTGCTCGGGCGTATCCAGGTCTAAAACAGTAGTAAATCAAGTCCGCTACTTGGCTTTACAGAGGCCAATTTCACTTCTCATCCATAACAGGGTAAATCTAGCACCTCGGTCCAACCGGGTCTAACATTTAGTAGGAAAATATAGCAAATCTTTCTTTTAACCTTTCTTACGCCAAGAAGATCCATTAAGATGATACCAAACCGTTCATAATCAATTTTATCAGAAATGGGCCTCACGGGCTATGCAAGGTTTAGAAAATCATCAGTAGAAGGCCCGAAGCCAAAACCATAGTAAAAATCATGAAGAAAACCCTTTTATATGCATGATAATGGCATACTCAATCACAATCATTCTCCCAACGGCTCACAATTAACCTATCGGCCCTGCACAGGCTTCAATCGTTCTATAACACATATAGCCTGCTCTATAAAACTAATAACGATGTCCGCGACTCACGGACATTCCTAATATCCCACAAACTATGTTCAAGAGTCTATAAAATCCCATATAGTACCACAAGGGTGAATAGAGTGTATAAAACAAATACTACACACATCAGAGGAAGAAAAGTAACTGAACATAAATAAGCGCTCAAGGTCTGTGGTACAAACCTAGTAAACCCAACCCAAGGATGCCCATTAGTACAATTTTATCCGATATATGCTAAGTCTAGGGAGTTTAGACCGTAACCTACCTGTCGTCCGATGACAATCTACTGGGACAACGATATCCAAGCCTGAAGCACTCTGAGAACTCCTGAATGATATCCAAGCCTGAAGCGCTGAAGGCCTGGTCTGCAATATTTTTCTGCAACATTTTTGAAACTCCACATTTTGGGCACAATCGAAAACCGATATTCAAAAACCAATAATGCTAATGTAGTGGAAACGATGTTCTGGACTCAACAGAATTGGCGAAACCTCCATACGAGGTTGTTTTGGAGAAATGTTGAACCAAGTCAACACTAACCAATAAGATCCCAAAAGCTCGAGTTGAACCCAACTCGCCCAGAAGCCAAACCAATCACCTACCTAACCCAAAATTAACATTCCGGAGCTGATGGAATCATAGGATTTCAAATCTGACACTCCAATCATCGAAAGCTACCCAAAGTCACACTTTCAACTCCAAATGGCCTAAAAATAGAGAAAGCAATACAAAACCCATACCAGAATTTCTCAGGCCTCAACTAAAGGTCCAACTAGACCAAACATAATGCTCCAGAGCTAACGAAATTGTCAGAATTCAATTTTGTGCACGTTATCTAAGAATGTTGACCAAAGTCAAAGATATTTTAAGTTAAGGCTCTATAATAGGCAAACGACCAAAACAACCAAATGAACGACTAGGGAACCAAACTATTGGTCCCAGCAAGCTATAAATGACTTGGGATCGCTACAGGAAAGATCTAACAGTACAATAAATGCGTAAATACGAAGATGACTGGAAGGGTCATTACATTTTTCATCAGAACAATTGTAACTTATAGTATGTTTCTCTAGTTATTTAAAAGTTAACTGATCTAATTTACTTTAGCTTCAAAGATTAGTTAAATTAATTCTTAAAAAGTAATCAAATCGCACATAAGTTGTGATGTAGGGAGTGCAATAATGAACAATACTAGTATATAACAAGTGGCTATAGAATACTGAGAATCTTGGGAAGGATATTGATTGTTTTCTATCATGTAAAGGTTCCAAAGCTTGGTAATTCATTTCTCATTGAGGTTGAGATAACTCTAATATTTTTATATGTACCCCATAGTTAAGATTTTATTTTCTGTAGTACATGTACCAGCATTAATATTTATTAATCTTTCTAGGTTTCTTGATAATTCTATTATTTTTACTCTTATTTTTAATTTAAATGGTTGTCATGATAATTCTGAATTTAGAAATCTTAATTTTTTGGATCTGTCCACGGAGAAGAAAAAGGACTTAAGGTAAAAATTTGAGTTTGCATTAACAAAATATGCCTTCGTGCATGACAAATTTTTTGTTGCACTTTCAAGATAAATATCAAAATTGACAATAAGGTCCTGATCATAGTAGATCAGGCAAAATAGATGAAAGAAACATAATTAAATTTGGATTGTTCATAGTTGTAAGTTTACATTATATTCAATCGTCTTAACCTCGATGAACAAATTAAAGTCCCTATATGATGATCTACTTTGATTAATTATAAAAACTTGTACACTATTCTTTCATGTACTATTATTTACTCAAATCGTTTATTTATATTGATAATAATTTATGAAATTGTTTACAATTTAATTTGATATACAATTTATGAATAGTCATTCATCCAGGGAATGTCGAGCCATTCATAAACTATTACTCTAATGCGGCAAAGTTGGAGAAAAATTACAGGTATTAACGTCATCCCATCTTTAGGTCTATAGAAGAATTCAGCCAAATTCAGTAAATGCAGTTTGAAAAGTATAAGTAAACTAGTTAAAACATTAAAGCAGGGAAAACTGCAAATAGATAATAGCTTTGATAGTAGAATTCATGCAAATCATCTTAATATAATGGAGTAATTACATGTTTTGTGCATTGAATGTCTCCTCATGTACTATGTCTCAAAATCATTTAGAAACCCGATGTTAAAGATATAAGCTTGATATATTAAATTAGAGCTCGATTAAATTTATAGTTGAGATATCACTCAATCAAATAAGGTGAAACTGCAGTAAGTAAAAACTATAAGAAACTCACTGCATTCCATCAAAGTATGTTCTAGTTATCCCGTTAAGTGCCCCAAATAATGATGTTATTCTTAAGACCTAGTTCTCTAAAGTGTTCTCATAACCCTTAAATGCACATCACAATAACATTAAGGTTAACATCTGACAGATTATTTTAGGTGTCACAATTTTCAATTGAATGTGCAATAATTACCTTGTCAACCAACATATGTTGTAGAATTAGAACAACATGTGCTCCGATTGAATACCCCACAAAATGAATAGGGTGATCTTCATCCCAATTGGGGTAGTGCCCTACTTTATTTTTTTCCACGAAAGCAAAGTGGATAGGTTAAGTGAGGCATTAAACGCACAAAAATGGAAATGCAATACCCTTAGTTTGACTAGGCAAGAAGTTTAACAAAGAAAGAAAGACTTTTGAAACATAAACATGTCGTAACATTTGTATATCTATAAAAGCTCATAATTTATTAAGTTTAACATGAAAGATCAAGTCAGATTATTTTAAAATTCAGAAATGTGTAGTTATTTTCATAGCTGACTTGTAAGGAAACAATGTCATTGGGAGTAGGTAAATAGATGATGTAAAAAGATTTTGACCTTGTTCATAAACTCGTCCAAATTGGGAATGCCCACAAGCCTTACTGTGCTTTTCCTCATAATCAACTTGCCTTTCTTTCAAATTATAAAACAATTCACGAGCCCTAAAACCCAAAATCCATGAATTGTTGTAAAAACATGATAAAACAGAAAGTAATAGTATACCAAGTGACAATCTCATCTGAAATTTTAGGTTATAGAAATCACATTTTATTTATTTGATTATATCTTCAACATTGCCCCTTACATGAGGGCCTAATTATATATATATATATACACACACACATAGGGAAAAATTATATCCATACCATAACTAGGATCTATTAAAAAACCCGTTATACACAAGGCTGGAGACATAAGCCCTACAATCTTAGCAGAAGACAAAATACATAAAATAATTGCCTCGCGACGTGCTCTATCAATCACACACCCAACCTACTACAACATTTTATCGCGATACCTAATCTAAGAGCCCTAATCTAAAAATAGCACTAACAAGCACCTTATAATAAAGTTTCAAGCAAGAATATTACACTAAAGTCTGAAAATTAGGCCATGAAATTAAAATTCAAGTTATACCTATTCCTACTCAACAATTCCCCTAACAATCATGCAATTTATACAATATACTATCTACCCAAGCCAAGTCTAAAAGGAGGGAAGTTGTAATCTACCTCATGGCCAAACTGTAAGTTTGAACCATCACACAAAAGCCTTTTCCTTTTGCAAAGCCTCAAAATGCTCCCAAACTATCAACAATCAAATCTACACGTGAATATGTGACTAATGATACTTATATTAAATTTATAAAATTCGGGCCAAAAATTAGGTAAAAATTTGACCAAGGCCCATTGACGAAATGCAAAAATGGGACTCTATTTGCACATCAAATGGTCCAGAAAGTTCACTAATATTTGAGAGAATTCAGTAATTTTATGATCAATTACGTGATTTAAAGACAAAAAATAAGTTAGAACAAGGGAGGGAACGTGAAGGAGACGAGAATAAGCTTACCAGGTGAGGAACTATTCCAAAATGATTGAAAATCGCCAAGAATCGAGTTGCAAAACTTATAGAAAATAAAAGAAGTTAAATGGGGAAGATGGGTCTTTAAGACTCAGAGGTCATTGCACCAGCGGGGGATTTTCCGCAAATGCGATGCCACAGGCGCGGTGGATCTTCTAGAGAAGTTGAAGCCACTTATGGCACCGGTCTCCTCAGGAGCGGCCTATGCTATATAAGAACAAACCTACAAAGGAGAGCAAAGGCGGCATAAGTGTTTGCCCAAGGTGGATTCTATCTTTGCTAGTGTGGCTAGCCCACCGCAGGAGCGAGTCTGCAGGAGAGAGCCAAGTTCTACTGGTGCGCTTGCCTATAGTGACTTCTATCTTCACTGGTGCGACTAGCCTACTTCAGGATTGTGCCTAGCTCAACAGGTGCGGCTGCACAAGTAGCGTACGCCAAACCAACCAAGTCAAGAATAGACATTCGAGATTCATTTAGAACTTTGTCAACACAAATTGACCCAATTAGATACTGCCTTCCAGACACAATGGAATCATCAAAATAACCATCCGAGGTTGTCTGGATCAAATGTTGACCAGAATCAACAAATTAGCTGAAAATTCCAAAACCTAACCACGCACCCAAAATGAGTCCAAAAGCCTCGAGACTTGAACTGAAAGTCACGCTAGCCCAAACCACTTTCCGAAACTAACGAATCTAATGAATTCCCATCCAATACCCTCTTCCAAGATTGTTGACCTAAGTCAAATATTTCCAACTCTAAAGCTTCAAAATTGAAAAACTCACCAAAAACTCAATTGAACTCCTCAGAAACTGTGCCACTAATCTCCACAGACTACAAACACTCTATGCAAGCTATAGGGAAAACACGTGAAAAATACAAAAATGACAAGGAGGGTTATTACATCAACCACTACTAAAAAGGACTTTAATCCTTAAAACTCAAAGGATAGAATGTACCTAAACGCTCATAAAGATTGGGGTATCCAGTCTGTATGTACAGCTCGATCTCCCAGGTAGCCTTCTCAACTGGATGATGCCTTTACTATACTTTTACCAATGGTATCTATTTAGATCTCAGCATCCAAACTTGCCTATCAAGAATAGCAACAGGCTCCTCCTCGAAAGCTAAAATGATCTAACTGAACCGAATCCTACTGAAGCATGTGAGACTCATCTAGAAGATATCTCCTCAACATGGATATATGAAAGATAGGCTGAACACCTGAAAGAGCTGGAGGTAAAGTTAACTCATAATCCACCGCGCCAATGCACTACAAGATCTCAAAAGGACCAATGAATTTGGGGCTGAACTTTCCCTTCTTTCTGAACTTGATCATACCCTCATGGGCGATACCTAAAGAAACACCTTTTCCCTCTCCATAAACTCTAAGTCTCAAACTCTCTAGTCCACATAACTCTTCTGCCTACTTTGAGCTGTACATAGCCTCTTCTAAATCACCCCCACCCTATCCATAGAATCACTCAACAAGTCAGTTCTCCAAGGCCTAACCTCGAGCCCATCAAACTATCCCATCAAAGACCTATACCTCCTACCATACAATTCCTCAAATGAAGCCATCTGAATGCTAGAATGGTAGTTGTTATGGTATGTGAATGCTACCAAAGCCAAGAACTAGTCCCACTAACCTTTGAAATTGATAACTAACTCTCGAAGCATATCCACTAGAACTTGAATGGTCCACTCAGACTGTCCACCAATTTGCAGGTGAAAAGTTGTTCTACGATCAACTCGAGTGCTCAACTCCAACTGTATCGACCTCTAAAAACATGATATGAACTTAGTACCATGGTTAAAAATGATAGAAATGGGCAGCTTATGCAAGCAGGCTATCTCCTGAATTTAGATCTGAGCCAACCTTTTTAAGCTATAAGAAGTTTGAACTGATATTGTCACGCCCCGAGGTCACTCCCTTGACGTTACACGGCCCTTAGGACCACAGGGATCCAAAGATAACCCTTGATCTTAGAATTCTCAAGCATAACAAAAGATAAGCGAAAGCATAATAGATAAAGTCAAAATATCATACATGTAGAATTATGTAAAATTGGAATACAAGATCCCTAAGAGGACTCAAATACTGTCTATGTCTGAAAAGATTCTACTCATGACATAAAGAGTTACTAGGACAAGACCCTAGCTAACTCAAAGTACGAATATGAAAATCTAACAAAGCTAGAAACATAACTAGTCCTTGACCTAAGAGGACTCACCAAAAGTTGTCTGGGAGTGGCCGGGAAACTCTAGCCATAAATCTGAGGAGGTACACCTAAATCTGCATCATCAAATGATGCAACGTAATATATGCATTAGTACTATAGGATATACTGAGTATGCAAGATATGGGCAAATAATATGAAAACATGTTTCAAAGATAACTGAAAACTGAGTCCATGCATAATCGAAGAAGGCATAAGTATATATCATAATTTGAGTAATAAGCATGAGTTCGTAGTCAAAACCTCAACATAAGATATCATAAGCTTAGAAAACTTGAAATCATTCATGCATGAGTTTCTTATAGCCGACATTAGACCATGTGAGCTATATGGAATCTAACTATATAACCCTAGTTAGAAAACCTGACTTGAACCCTGCCAAGGAACAAGTCACCATCCCCAACAATATAACCGTAGTCGGCAAAGCTGCCCTAATGCCTGCTATGACACAGGACACCATTCTCAAGATATGGATCCACTCTCATAAGCCCATAGGGCACTTTATTTCATAACCTACGCTGGCAACATAGTTTTTGGACTTGGGTAATCGAACCCTCGTCGCTCGGTGCTAAATACTACTCCCAAAACATATACATATAGCACATAAGTTCATAGTGGCACCATCTCACGCCAAATATTGTTTTGAAAACCATGAAAACACATCGGGCATCATGCAATTCTCATATCATAAGTTAATGAAGCTTAGCATAGCCATAATTCAAAGATACTTTTCTGTCTTAAATCATACTTGAAGACTTAGGCATGCAATTTCATAAATACATAAGGACATATTATCCAATCATGTAAACTTTCACTTGTAATCATGCAATTCAATGGATTCATGCTAGAATTGAACTTTAATACATATTCTTTTGAAACCAATTAAGAAATCTTAATAAAATCATAAATAAACCATAAGAAACCATGAATTGATGCATAGAAACTGATTTCACAAGTTTTCCCCTATTTAGGTCAAAACCCTAAATTCATAAGTTCATAAATCAAAGTAAGGATTAGGGGTTTTGGGCACAAGGGAAAGAGGAACCCATTGTTGACTACCCACATAACTTGATTGGATATAGCCCACTTGAATTAAAATTATTTAGGATACTTGAACATGAAGCTTGAGACTTTGAGCTAGAGAGAGCTCTTTTCCTTTTTGGGAGGTCAATGAAGGATTTAGGAGAGACTTAGGGTAATAAGGGTGAAAACCCTTCTTGAAATAGTCAAAACGACCTCACTTAGTAGTTAAAAGGGTGGGTAATAACTAAAATACCCCTGGGAAATAACTTAGGAAAGATGTTAAAAAGGGTCCACTTCAGGTTCTACGGGTTGGTTCAATGGGTCGTCATTTGAACCATGACTCATGGTTCTAACTCGTAGAACCTGGTCGACTTGGCAGTGTGCAAAAGGTGGTCTATGACTCGACAGGACGGATCCGTCATTTGGATAATGGGTCGTCAACTGGACTCGTCATTCCAGGGAAGTCTGTTGACCTCCAGTCAAACCACGACTCAGGATGATGGGTCATCATTTAGATGACGGGTCTGTAAACCCAGTCACAGAATCTAGGGGACTTACTATCCCTCTGGTCTGTGTTTCACGAGTGGACAGGACGGACCCGTGGTTTGAACCACAGTTCGTGGAACCCACTCATGGTTCCATACCAGCGGCTGAACCAATAGACAGGAACCACGGTTCCATTCCATGACCCGTGATTCAAACCACGGTCCGTGGTTTGGACCTGTCATTCCTGAAACATGGAATTTTTCTGAGATTTTAACTTAGATAGCTAGTTTGATTTCCGGGGTGTTACAATATCTCCCCCTTGGGATCATTCCTCCTCGAATGAAGACTAAACAAGGGAAAACTGAAGAGAAAATAGCCCAACCAACAACAGAACAAGGAAATCAAAGAGTAAACATCAAAACTGAACTTTTCAACTTGAAAACATGATAAACTAACTTCGTAAAACGTAGATGCATGCTAGAATCATGAGAGAAACTGATGGGATAGAAACAGAGGGACATACTAAAGAGGAAACTAGTACCTCAAGCTAAAAATGAGTGGGAAGGAAAAAGATAAGGATATTTGGCCTTCATGGCCTCTTCCATTCCCCAAGTAGCTTCTTCCACAAGCTGATTTCACCAAAGAACCTTTACCGAAGCGACTTCCTTGTTCCTCAACCCCCAAATCTAACGATAAAGGATCAACATGGGAACCTCCTCATATGTGAGACTATCCTTCACACCCACCTGCTCCAAGGGAACAATCAAGGTCGAATTACCAACACACTTTTTAAATAGGAAAACATGGAAAACTAGGTGAACCGCTTCCAACTCTGTTGGCAAATCCAACTCATAAGTAACCTTACCAACCTTCCTCAGAATTCGATAAGGACCTACAAAATGGGGACTAAGCTTTCCTTTCTTGCCAAACCTTATCACACCCTTCATGGGTGACACCTTAAGGAAAACCCAATCCTCAACCTCAAATTCCAACTCCCTTCTCCTCACATCCGCATAAGATTTCTGTCGACTCTGAGCGGTTTTCAACCTTTCCCTAATAAGCTCACCTTCTCCATAGTCTCATGGACAGAATCTTGACAAATTAAGGCTACCTTACCAACCTCGAACCAATCAATAGGAGATCTACACCTTCGACCATAAAGTTAATCATACAGAGCCATCTGGATGCTAGAGTGAAAGCTGTTTTTGTAGGAAAATCGATAAGAGGTAAGTGATCATCACAATTACTATTGAAGTCAATCATACATGCTCTCAACATATCCTCCAAGGTCTGAATAGTGCGCTCAGCCTGATCGTCTGTCTGAGGATGGAAAGCGGTGCTAAGCTTTACGTGAGTACCAAGACCTTTCTGAAAAGATCTCCAAAACTGAGATGTAAGCTGAGGACCTCTATAAGAAATGATGGACAAGGGAACACCATGCAAACAAACTATCTCCCGGATGTAGAGTCTAGTATAGCCGTCTACTGAATAAGTAGTCTTAACAGCCAAGAAGTGGGATGACTTGGTCATCCGGTCGATACTCACCCAAATAGAATCATGTTGCCTTCGAGTATGAGGCAAACCAGTAATAAAGTCCATATTGATGGCTTCCCATTTCCAAGTGGGAAGGTCAATATCTTGAATCATGCCACCAGACCTTTGATGCTCCACCTTTATTTATTGACAGTTGGGACACTTATCCATAATCCCACTTATGTCCCTCTTCATACCATTCAACCAAAAGACTTCCCGTAGATCACGGTACATCTTAGTAGCATTCAGATTAATGGAATATTTAGAACTTTGAGCCTCAGTCATAATATGTTGTCTCAACCCATCTACATCTGGCACACATAAGCGACCCTGGTAAAGAAGCACACCATCTACTCCACCCGCTGCTGATGAACTGCACCCTTAAGCTGAAGTAGAATGGGATCAGCGTCTTGCTTTGTCTTCACCTCAGCTACAAAAGATGATTCAGCACCATTTTGTACAATCACACCACCTTATATTGAGACCATAAGGTGAACTCCCAATTGAGCTAGCCTATGAAACTCCTTAACCAATTCCTTCTTCCCAATATCAACGGAATACACACTTCCCATGGACAGTCTACTCAAAGCATCTGCCACGACATTGGCATTACCCAGATGGTAAAGCACACTCATATCATAATCCTGAAGAAGTTCAAGCCATCTCTTTTGTCGCAAATTCAGTTCTTTTTGAGTGAACACATACTGAAGGCTGTTATGATCGATGAATACATCCACATGCACACCATACAAGTAATGTCTCCAAATCATCAAAGCAAAGACCTTGGCTACCAATTCAAGATCATGAGTAGGATAGTTCTCCTCATGAGTCTTAAGTTGTCTCAAAGCATAAGCAATCACCTTACCACGCTGCATCAAAACACAACCCAAACCGATCTTAGAAGCATCACAATACACAACAAAATCATCTAAGTCCATGGGTAGAGCTAACACTAGAGCAGTGGTCAATCTAGTCTTCAGTTCCTGAAAGTTCTTTTCACACAAGTTGGACCACTAAAATTTTACCTTTTTCTGAGTCAATCAGGTCAAAGGGGAAGCAATGGAAGAAAACCCTTCCATAAACATTCTATAGTAACCAGCCAAACCCAAAAAGCTCCTAATATCAGACGGGGAAGTAGGTCTAGGCCAGTTCTTTACTGCCTCTATCTTTTGAGAATCAACTCGGATACCATCTTTAGTCACAATATGACCTAGAAAAGCAACAGACTGCATCAAAAACTCACACTTACTAAACTTAACAAACAACTGTCTATCCTTGAGAGTTTGCAACACAACCCTTAAGTGATCCTCATGCTCCTCCTAAATCCGAGATTAGATGAGGATATCATCAATGAAAATAATCATAAACATATCCAAATACTGCTTGAACACACAGTTCATCAAATCTATAAAGGCTGCAGGAGCATTAGTTAGACCAAAAGTCATAACAACAAACTCATAATGACCATACCGAGTCCCGAATAATGTCTTTAGAATATCACACTCTCTAACACGAAGCTGATGATAACCAGATCTAAGGTCTATTTTGGAGAAGAAACTAGCACCCTGAAGCTGATCAAACAAGTCATCAATCCTAGGAATGGGATACTTATTCTTGATTGTGACTTTGTTCAACTGACGATAATCAATACACATTCTAAGAGAACCATCCTTGTTTCGAACAAACAAAACTGGGGCACCCGATGGAGAAATGCTAGGCCTGATGAAACCTTTATCAAGAAGATCTTTCAATTTTTTATGTTTCGCGGGAGCCATTCTGTAGGGATGAATAGAGATAGGATTCATATCTGGGAGAAGCTCTATCCCAAAGTCTATCTCCCGCTTAGGAGGGAATCCAGGCAAATCATCGAGGAACACTTCTGGGAATTTATTCACTGCAGGAACAGACTGAAGGGAAGGGGTTTCGGACTTTGTGTCCATAACCCGCACTATATGATAAACATACCTCTTTGAAATCATCTTCCTAGCCTTAAGATATGATATGAAGCGACCTTTTGAGGAAGGGGGGCTACCTTGCGATTCTAAAATGGGTTCATTAGGAAACTTGAAACTAACAACCCGAGTACGACAATCAACAGAAGCATAACATGCATACAACGAATTCATACCAAAAATGACATCAAAATCAATCATCTCCAACTCTACTAGATCCACTGAAGTGACTCTATGAAGGACTGAGGTAGGGAAATTTTAGTAGATTCTTTTGGCTAAGACTGACTCACCAACAAGAGTAGAAACACGAAAGGGTTCTAAAAGCGATTCAGGACAAACTTTGAATTTGCATGCTATATAATGGGTCACAAAATATAAGGAGGTACCGGTGTCCAACAAAGTATACACATCGAAAGAGAAGACTTTCAACATAACAGTAACAATATCTAGAGAACTCTCCTGATCTTGATGAGAGGACATAGCATAGAGACCGTTCTAGCGCTGAACACCAGAATTAGAAGTTGCGCCCTGCTAGGCTGTTCGACCTCGTAATGCTACTGGAGCGGACTGAGCCCTAGTACCTCCCTGCCCCTTCTTAACTGAAGGGAAATATCTAACACGATGCCTAGCCTAACCACAACCGAAGCAACTACTTGAACTAGCCAAACAATCACCATAATGACTCTTCCAACACTTAACACAAGTTGGGTAGGAAGGTCCCTTAGCAACACTACTCTGAGATTGGGATTAGGAACCAGATCCTCTACCACCATGATCATGACGAGAACTCTGGGCCTGGGTAGGAGCACTAGAAGAAGAATCAATGGGGACTGATGACTTCTTCTAGAACGAGGAGCGATGTCCACCTCCGGACCTCTGATGGATAAATCCCGAACCCTCAGATCTAGCTCTTTTGTTCTCCCTTGCCATCTCTCTAAGCTTGTAACCCTCAATCTGATGGGCATGAGTCATGAGTCAGGAAATGTTCATGTCACTCAAAAGAAAAGTAGACCTACACTCTTTCTTCACCACATCAGAAACCCCATATATGAACTTGCTCATTTGATTATGCGGGTCCACTACCATAGAGGGAGCATATCTAGACAAGTGAGTGAACTTCAGACTATACTCTTGGACCAACATCAAACACTATCTCAAGTTCACAAATTCCTCCACCTTCGTTTGCCTTAACTCTCAGGGAAAGAACCTTTCAAGGAAGGCCCTCTAAAAACACTCCCAAGCCATGGGGACCGCGTCCCTCGCCCTAGTCTCCTTCTATTGCGTGAACCAAATATGAGCTACATCCTTAAGTTGATAGGATGCAAGCTCAACACAATCAACCCCAACAACTTGCATAACTTCAAAGACCTTCTTCACTCTATCAATAAAGTTGAGCGGGTCCTCACTCACTTTCGAACCCCAGAATTTAGGTGGGTTCATTCGGATAAAGTAACGAACTCGGGCCGCTACCCCACCTTGTGAAAACGAGAGCAGGGGCCTGTTGATTGGCCTGAGTGGCCAAAGTCTGGGCTAGCAAATGGTTGGCATTTTTGAACTCCTCATTTGTGACATCAGGGATCGAAACAAGAGGAACAACATTCTAGCGGGCTCGGGGAGGCATAGCACGTTGAAGAGGCATAATTTGAAACGTACAAGATGAGGATTAGAGAAACATAAGAGTTAAGCTCTATCGCACGATATGACCATGAAAGAAGTGAAGTTGTTTTAAGAAATCTCATAGCTTGCCTCTCATATGTGTGGCGCTCTTCACACACATGAAAAATACTACTCGATGTAGCTTTTAGACATCCTAGGACTCTTGAACCTGAGGCTCTGATACCATGTTTGTCATACCCCGACGTCACCCCCTTGAAGTAACATGGGACTTAGGACCATAAGGATCCCAAGCTAACCCTTGGTCATAGCATTCTCAAGCATAACAAAATATCAGCGGAAGCATAATAGATAAAGTAGAAATAACATACATGTAGAATCAAGTTAAATAGGAATACAAGATCCGTAAGAGGACTCAAATACTATCTATGTCTGAAAATCCTCTACTCATGACATAAAGAGTTACTAGGACAAGACCCTAGCTAACTCAAAGTATGGAAATGAAAATCTAACAAAGCTAGAAACATAACTAGTCCTCGTTCTAAGAGGACTCACCAACAGCTATCTGGGAGTTGTCGGGAAACTTTAGCCATGAATTTTAGGAGGTAAACCTGAATCTGCATCATCAACGGATGCAGTGCAAGCTATGCGTCTGTACTATCGGTTGTACTGAGTATGCAGGATATGCGCAAATAATATGAAAACATGCTTCAAACATAACTTAAAATTAAGTTCATGCATAATCAAAAAAGTCATAAGTGCATATTATAATTTGAGTAATAAGAATGAGTTCGTAGTCAAAACTTCAACATAAGATATCATAAGCTTAGAAAACTTGAAATCATTCATACGGAAGTTTCTTATAGCCGACATTAGACCATGTGAGCTACATGGAATCTCACTATATAACCCTATTTAGCAAAGCTGCCCTAATGCCCGCTAAGACACAGGACACCATTCTCAAGATGTGGATCCACTCTCATAAGCCCATACGGCACTTCATTTCATAACCTACGCTGGCAACATAGATTTTAGACTTGGGTAATCGAACCCTCATCGCTCGGTGCTAAATACTACTCCCAAAACATATACATATAGCTCATAATTTCATAGTAGCACCATTTCATGCCAAATCTTGTTTTGAAAAGCATGAAAACACATTGGACATCATGCAATTCTCATATCATAAGTTCATGAACCTTAGCATGGCCATAATTCAAACATACCTTTCTTTCTTAAATGACACTTGAAGATTTAGGCATGCAATTTCGTAAATACATAAGGACGTAAATACATAAGGACATGTTATCTAAACATGTAAACTTTCACTTGAAATCATGCAATTCAATGGATTCATGCTAGAATTCAACTTTAATACATGGTCTTTTGAAACCAATTAAGGAATCTCAATAAAATCATAGATAAACCATAAGAAACCATGAATTGATGCATAGAAATTGATTTCAAAAGTTTTCCCCAATTTAGGTCAAAACCCTAATTTCATAAGTTCATAAATCAAAGTAAGGATTGGGGTTTAGGGCATAAGGGTGAAAGGAACCCATCGTTGACTACCCACATACCTTTATTGGAGCTAACCCACTTGAATTGGAAATATTTAGGAGACTTGAACTTGAAGCTTGAGACCTTGAGCTAGATAGAGCTCTTTTCCTTTTTGGGAGGTGAATGAAAGATTTAGGATAATAAGGGTGAAAACCCTTCTTGAAATAGTCAAAACGACCTCACTTAGGAGTTAAAAGGGTTGGTAATGACTAAAATACCCCTGGGAAATAACTTACGAAAGTTGTTAAAAAGGGTCAGCTTCAGATTCTATGGGTTGGTTCCATGGGTCATCATTTGAAACACTCCTCATGGTTCCAACTATGGAACCCGGTCAACTTGAGAGTCTGCCAAAGGTGGTCTATGACCTTACAGGATGGATCCATCATTTGAATGACGAGTCGTCAAATGGACTCATCATTCCTGGGAATTCAGTTGACCTCCTGTCAAACCACGACTCTGGAAAATGGGTCATCGTTTAGATGACGGGTCATCGAACCCAGTTGTACCATCTAGGGGACTTGCCATCCCTCTTGTATGTGTTCACGTGTGGACATGATGGATTTGTCGTTTGCACCACGGTCCGTGGAACCCACTCGTGGTTCCAGACCAGAGGCTGAACCAATAGACAGGGACCACGGTTCCATTCCATGACAAGTGGTTCGAACCACGGTCCATGGTTTGGACCCGTCACTCCTGAAACATGGAATTTTTCTGAGATTTTAACTTAGATAGATGGTTTGATTTCTACGGTGTTACAAATATCAAGTTGCCAGATTTGTTCAACCTATCCACGATTACCCAAATAGACTCAAACCTCCACAAAATTTGTGGTAATCCCACCACAAAGTCTATAGCTATTCGCACCCACTTCTACTCAGGAATAGGTAGTCACTGAGTCAAACCACCTAGCCTCTGGTGCTTGTACTTCACCGGCTGATAGTTCAAGCACCGAGACACAAATTCTGCAATATCCTGCTTTATTCCAGACCACCAATAATCCTACCTGAAGTCATGATACATCTTTGCTACACCCAAATGTATAGAATATCTAGAACAGTGAGTGTCCTCCATAATTTATCTGACCAAGTCACCAACCCTAGAAACGCATATACAACTCTCGATCCTCAACATACCCTCTAGATCTAGAGTTACCTTCCTTGCCTTGCCCCTTAACACCCTATCTCGAATCATCCTTAACTTCTCATCCATAAACTATTATGCCCGAATCTGCTCCAACAATAAAGATTTAGCCTCAACACAAGCAAGAACCTTTCCAGGCTCCAAAATATCAAGTTGCACAAATTGGTTGGCTAAGGATTGGATGTTCAAAGCCAAAATTCGCTCCTCAGCTACAAGAAAAGCCAAACTCTCTATACTCACTACTTTTTGGCTTAACGCATATGTTACCATATTTGCCTTTCCTGGATAATAGAGAATTAAAATATCACAGTCCTTAAATAACTTCAACCACAAAGGTTGTCTCAGATGAAGGTCCTTCTGACTAAAGATGTGTTGTAGGCTATAGTGATTGGTGAACAGTTTACTCCATACAGATAGTACCACCAAATCTTTAATGCAAAGACTAACATCGCAAACTCTAAATCTTAAGTGGGGTAATTCTTATTGTGAACCTTCAGATGCTGGAGGCATATACAATAACTTTGCTATACTACATCAATACACAACTCGAGCCAACTTTGGAAGCATCATAATACACTATAAACCCCTGGCCCTCCACAAAAAGAGTCAGAATTAGAGATGAAGTTAATAAGTCCTTGAGCTTAAGAAAACTCGCCTTACACTCATCAAACCACTGGAAAAAGGATAATCTTCTATGTCAATCTAGTCAATGGTGTTTAAATAGAAGAAAAACCCTCTACAAACTATCTATAGTAGCCTACCAACCTGATGAAACTCCAAAAAATGGTAGGAGAAGTGGGCCTATCCCAATCATGATCAACCTCAATCTTTGCTAGATCTACCATAATCACATCCTTGGAAATCATATTTTCCAAGAATACCATGGACTCAAGCCAGAATTCACACTTAGAGAACTTGGAATTCAACCGCTGATCCCTCAAAGTATGGACCACAACTCTCATATGCTACTCGTGATCCTCCCTACTCCATGAGTAGACTACGATGTCATCAAAGAACACTATTACAAATGAGTCCAAATAGGGCCTAAAAATTCCATTCATCAACTTCATAAATGACGTCAGTGCATTGGTCAAGAAAAATAACATGACCAAGAACTCATAATCAAAACAACAAGTCCTAAAGGCGGTCTTAGGAACATTTGTTGCCCTAATCCTCAATTGTAACAACCCACCCGTTTGAATATTTGAATTAACTTGTACTTTTGTGATAAGACTAAGGGGTTAATATATTAGGAAGGATGTTTTATGAGGTATTTTAATTCCACAATGGTCGTATATTAAATTTTAAAGTCAAGCAAGTAGCAACATAAAAACCAGAAAAAGTTATTGTAAACTAATTTATGGAATTCTCTAAAATTTTGGGTGAAATTCTTTAGGGGTTTTCTCCCAATCAATAAAGAGTTAGAAGGTTCTCAACCTACCAAATATAAGGTCTACGCGTTTAGTTTCTAATGAACTAAATTGTTCTTTCATACAACTTTAGAATAGAGAGATATTTACATATTCGTAAGTCTATGCAAGCAAGCACGTCAAGGTGAGACCAATTCGGTCGAATGGATATATATGGAAATTTTAGCTTTAAAAAATCATTTTTTCTCCAACTTACTTCTCCCCATGACTTAAGAAATAGCTGAAATTCTCCCAAGACAAAAATTCTCCCTAAAGATTGATAACTAGAGATTAAGGTCTTCACAAAAGTTTTTCTACACGTTGAGCTCGTCGTCTTGACATAGTTTTCTCCATAGTTTTCTCTGTGTTTTGTGTTGTCATTCTCTTTTGGTGTTTGTACAGCAAGGGTTCCGGGGAATTAGTGATATTGAGCAGTATCTATGGATCTATATTTGAAAGGTAAGAATCCGGTACACTTATCTATTGGTTTAATCGAGATTCTAAGCTTCTAGTTATGAAAACTCATAGTTGCCAATGACTTGTAGTAGTTTCTTGTTGTGGAAGATTGTTTAGCTTCGGAATTTAGTTTCTTTTGTCAAGGAAATATTCCCTCTATGACCCTTCTTTGTAATTACATGTTCTAGTATCATTTTTATATCTTTTTGAGCCACAAAGTAATATTTTGGATACCGTGGCTCCGGGAAGCCCCTTCGTCATATTAACTTTGGTTATTATTTTTATTTACTGATGGTGTTAAGGTTCTGCAAGGATTGGGGGATTGGTGTGATTCTTATCGGAGTCACATACAATGGTGGTCGAATTAAACAACGTGAAGTATGTCTTGTTATATTGCCTCGGGAGCTCGCCGCTCTTGTGAGATATTGATAGCGTCTTATTATGGTTATTAGCTATTAGTTTTGTAGAGATTATGATGTGATTTGTTGATTTAAATTTGGCTGATCATAGTGACAACCTTAACTCTATATCACTTGTCTATAGCTTATTCCTGCAGTCTTGTTGTTTCTAACAATTGTTGCATTATAATAGGTTGGTCGAGCTTTATAGTGACACCTTTAAGGATTCGATTGAAAGGCATGTTAAGTCTTCCTTTTTACTTTTTGGCATGACCTAAAGGCTTATGCTTGTTATAGCTTGTATCACATCGATATTCAACTGATGGCCCTATTCTATTGAGTTTGCTACCATAGCATGATATAGTAACTACCAACAACACTCTATTCCTTACTTAGTGGCCCAGAAAAGTATGTTATGATTGCATTGAGGTCACTTGTAATTAAATGATATTATTGTGTTATTTTTATCGTCTTATTGCCGCCTATATGCTTGTTTTAGCCTCAGTAGACACTAGCGCTTCAGGATTTTGGAGCCTACATTCTCGTTACTATTACCATGTCTTTGGGCAAGGTAGATCGTACCTATAGGATAGGAAGACTATACCTATGGCGCAACAAATATAATACATTACCGTGCCTTCGGTCTAGGCAGACCATATCTACGGGATATGCAAGTTGTACCTATTAGGCAATTGTATGCTATTTGTACCTTGCGGGCTTATGGGGGCCAGGTCAAGTTATTGTTTGTTATCTGCTTTAGATTGTATTATGTTGACACTGTTGCCTACCCTACTTGAGCCCGAGACACTCTTTAGCAAAATACGCCAACTCACCACACTTGAAGCACCATCTAATAGACTTAACCTGATGCGATGACCTTGACAAACCAGAATCGCCATCGTAACCTAAATATCCAGATGATCTCCCCGATAAGTTTGACTCCATCTCTGATTACTTTGCCCACTATACCCTGAATAACCATCATCTAAAATCTATATCACTACTTGAATGGCCTATGGGGATGGAAATGATGAAGCCAACTAAGAAAACCCCTGCCCTTAGATGGAAAACCACTGAAATAACCCTCACAATGGTCCCTCTTGTTACCGCCTTCATAGGCTTCATGGTGTATCCTTTCTATAGTATTCTCATGGTCAATAACCTTAAAAAATATAGCCCCAGTAGCTACTAGATGCTCTATCACCATGTAAAGTGGTGTGATCAACCCCCTCAGACATCTCCAAACTCTCTCATGCTCTGTCCACAGAATCACAGAACCATGCCGAGCCAACTTATGGAATCTTATCTTGTACTCAGAAACGGTCATAGAACTCTGCTGCATATGAGTAAACTTATCCCTCAACCTCTGTTTCATACTGTGAGGCACATACTTTCCCAAGAATGCCTCGGAGAACTACGCCTAAGTCATCAGAGATGCCCCAGCTGGTCGATACTCAAGATAGGCTCTCTACAGCTACTTGGCTCACCCCACCATCTAGAATATGGGGTAGTCAACCCCATGCGACTCAACTAAATCAAGGTTATGTAACCTCTCCTGACAACTCACTCAAAATTCGTAAGCATCCTCCTCAAGAGCACTAGAAAACATAGGAGGTCCTAATCTAATAACCCTATCAAACATCTTTTGCTCCTCTGTGGACATCAATGGCTTGACTGCAATAGGTGGAGAAACGATCTTTGTTGGCAAAACCTCTAAATGAGGAGCCACAACAAGTTGCACTCCTAGAATCTGAACACCTTGTACAACTACCTAGGTTGAAGTCTGAGCCTCATTTATAACCTAGGAATCACTTGGATTAATAGGAAAAGCCCTTGCTTGCAACATTCCTCCAAGAAACTCAATATCCTGACCATGGTGTCTTGAAGTACTAGTGTGGACACAAATCCTTCTGAAGCCTGGGCTGGCGCAAACTCCCTAGTTGATGCAATAGGTCCTCTATCTTAATATCTGGCTCTAGTGATAGTGCTCTAGCCTAACCCTCAGCTGGCACAATAGCCTATGCTCTACCTCAACCTCTAGGCTGATCCTTGCCTCGGCCCTGAGCTAGGGCACTAGTATTAGGTGCAGGAACCTCACCCTCACCTGTTGTCGACCTTGTCCTAACAATATGAGAAAGAAAGAAACAATTGATGTTTAGAAGGCAATGAAACCAAGAACGTATGATAAGGAATAAATGATAAAGTTTTCCTAAGAATGCCATATATCCTATTAAATATAGGATACATGTATTATCGTACCGATCCACAAGACTATACTGGACATTTGCTCTTGTACATGTGAGACCAGTAAACCTAAAGCTCTGATACCACAATGTAACTTCCCAAAACTTGCCCATGATGAAACCTACTATAACACCTCTAGTAGGTAAGCTAGATCCCCTATCTATATATAATAAGTATCAAGCTAATGAACAATAAAAGGGAGACAATATAATAAATGGTCCAACTATATAAATACACATACAAGACAGGCTCACAAGTAGCAAAAGAGAAATAAAATATACAAACAACCATCGTTGAACTCGGTGTCACTAGTACAAGAGCACTAATATACAAGAGTAGTAACTAGTCTAATACATATCTCCTCAAAATTATTAAAATGTAGCCAGTAAATAAGAGAAGGAAATGGAAAAATCTCCAGACGCCAAGAGATCATCGAAAATTCGAACAACACATTTCTAAAAATGAGTGGAATCAACAAACGTGACTAGTACTAGGCTCTGCATCAAAAAGATTTAGAAGTGTAGAATGAGTATAAAACACATGTACTTTGTAGGCATCATAGGTTGATTGAGCTCGAGAGAGAAATATACAATATAAATTACAATAAAAATATCCTTGCACGCAGAAAAGTTCCAACAGTCAAATTCACAATACAATAATGATAGTATACATGATAAATAATATATAAAATGTAGTGAAATATGGTATGATGCAATGCAATGTATGTTCATTGCAGTAAAACGCATAATCTTACCTCGGGCTGCCTGAATTCTTACCTCGAACATAGTAAGAGTGAAACTCAAACTCTTACGTTGAACCGCTCAGAATCTTACCTCGTACATAACAGTAAAATAAAAGTGAAAGACCAAAATCTTACTTCGAGCATTGTAAAACAAGTAGGAAAGGACTGGAATCTTACCTCATCCCGAGTAAAAGGTAGAAGGGTCCGGAATCTTACTTCAGACTTAGAGGAAAAGTTATACAATTTTTTAAAAAAAAAAATCAATATTTTTCCTCAGAACCAAGCCATAATCCATGCGAATGAGTATGTATATGCAGGCACAAACATATATATATATATGTATATATACACACACCCACACGAATAGAGAGAAATTATATTCATACCATAACAACAATCCATTGAAAAACCCGAAATACACAAGGCTTGGGCCATAAGACCCACAATCTTAATAGAAGAAAATACCAAAAGAAATTGCCTCACGACATGCTTTATCAATCACACAACTAAGTTACTATGATATTTTACCCCGATACCTAATCTAAGAGCGCTAATCTAATTATAGAACTAAACAAGTGCCTTATAGTAAAGTCTCAAGCAAGAATACTATGCTAAGGTCCCTAAATTATACCATGAAATTAAAATTGAAGTTATACATGTTCCTACCTAGAAATTCTCCTAACAATCATAAAATTTATACAATGTATTATCTATCTGAGCCAATTCTAAAAGGAGGAAAGCCGTAACCTACCTCATGTCTGAACTGCAAGCTCGAACTATCATACAAAAACCTTTCTCTTTTGCAGAGCCTCAAAATGATTCCCAACTATCAACAATCATATCTACATGTGAATAAGGAACTAACATTTTTCATATTGAATTTATAGAATTTAAGCTGGAAATCAGTTCAAAAAAATTGACCCTCGAGGTCTGTCGATAAAATCATAAATTTTCTTCAAAATTACCTTATCCCAAGGGTAAGGAATCTATGCCCAAAAGTTGGGCAAATATGAGACTCCAATTGAACCTCAAATGGTCTGGAATGTCCACTTTAATTAGAGAGAATTCAAGAATTTTATAATCAATTATGCGAATTAAAGAAAAAAATAAGTTAGATCGACGGAGGAACGTGAAGAAGAAGAGAATGTCATTAATAGGAAATGAATTATTTAAAAATGGCTGAAAATTTCCATGAATTGAGCTCCAACACTTATAGAAAATAAAATAAGTAAAATCGGGAAGATGGGACTTTAAGGCTCAATGATCGTTGCACTAGCGGAGGATTCATCGCAGGTGCAGTGGATCTTCTACAAGAGCAGAAGCTACCTATGGCACCGGCCTCTGTAGAAACAACCTATTCTTCACAAATGTGAGCCTGTAGAGGCAAAGCATGTCTATAGGTGTGGCACCATAGGAGCGGCAAAAGCTCCAATGGCGCGCTGGCCCAAGGCGCCTTCTATCTTCACTGGTGCGGCTAGCCCACCTCAGGAGTGGATCTAATAGAGTGATCCAAGCTCTGCAGGCGTGCTTTCCCAAGAGCCTTCTATCATCGCTGGTGTCGCCAGCCCACCCCAAGAGCGATCCAAGTTCTGAAGGTAAGGCTGCACCAGATATAACTGCACTAGCAGCTTAGTCAAAAACAACAAAGTCCAGAATGGACCTTTAGGATTTGTTCAGAACCCTTTTAACACAAATCAAATATACTCCCCTTTTGGAAATGACCTTTTAGACTCAATGGAATCATAGAAACAACCAAACAAAGTCTTCTGGATCAAATGTTGACCGAAGTCATCACTCTAACAAAAATTCAACAATCCAACCACATACCCAAAATGAGTCTAAAAGTCGTGGGATCCAAATCGAAGGTCCCACTATCCCAAAAACCCACCTTCCTGAACTAAGGAAACTGACAGAATTCCCTTCCGAGACTTTCTTCTAAGAGTGTTGACAAAAGTCAAACATTTCCAACTCTAAAGCTTCAAAATTAAAACACTCAATTAAACTCTTTGAGAACTGCACCACTCATCTCCGCAGACCACCAACACTGGTCGAAACATGAAAAACATGGAAATGACCAGGAAGGTCATTACATCATCCATTACTAAAAAGGTCTTTCATCCTTGATAGTCGAAGTATAGAAGGTGTCATACCCCTTTTTTGATTGATAAGGAAGGTTTTTTCTAATTAAATTGAAAGTTTTGAAAAAAAGATTATTTTATTAATTTGCTTAGAGTCTCCACTTGGAACTGAGTTATGGTATTTGAAATCATCTTTTTGAATCCCTAATCAAAAGAAAATGACTCTTTATTTTTGATCTAAAAAATAAATAATCGGGTAAGAAGTTTTGTTGATCGAGGAAAAGGTATGGGGCATACCTGGATTTTCATGTTTCTAGCATGATTGCTTTTATCAGCATTCCTAGAGGTCAGGATGCTAAAAAAGGTAGAGGCAAGTATTGAAAACCAAAAGGATATTCGTGCGGACATCTCAGGCAGTTGTGTGAAGCGCACTAATGCTGATGCGGCCGCACCTCTATCGCATAACCAATCAGTCAATATAGATCTTGTTTGTTTATCATTATGTGAAGGTTGTATGATACGCACTTCTAGATATGCAAAACTCCATACTGATCACATGACACTGTGGATTTTTGGAGAAAACTGCCAGTGTTTTGTCTAAGAGATGCAAAACTGGTGGGCAACGTGCACTGATGTTCATGCAATTGTATAACAGTCGTAGGTTGTGGTGCCCATCTTCTTAGATTCTGTTATTCTTCTATGGCCTTCTGTGTGACACACACCTCCTGACATGCGATCGAACATTACACCACACATTCTTATCATTGCTCACACCGAGTTAGCTTGGTTCTCACTATAAGACTATTAAAAACAACATACAAAGTAAAAACAGAAAGCAAACAATACAGTAAGTAATAAAATCAAAATGCTTGGGTTGCCTCCCAAGAAGCGCTTGGTTTAACGTCACGGCTCGACAAAGGTACCTCCAACTCAAGGCTCGTCTAGGTAAATATCCTCTAATATTGCAACCTCCTCCGGAATGCCCAAATACTTCTTCACTCGCTGCCCATTTACTTTGAATACTGAGCCATCCTCATTTTCCAATTCTATGGCTCTATTGGTGAAGACTTGATGCACTTTAAAAGGACCCGACCATTTGGACCTTAGTTTTATCAAAAAAAATTGTAGTTTAGAATTTAATAGGAGCACCCAATCTCCCAGATGAAACTCTTGCCTTGTGATTTGTTAATCATGATAGCTCTTCATCCGGGCTTTGTAGATAGAGGAACTTTCATAAGCCCACATCCAAAACTCATCCATTTCATTAAGGTCTTCCACTCTAGCATGAACGACTCTCTCCCAATCCAAATTAAGCTTCTTCAAGGCCCATATAGCCTTGTATTCCAATTTGACCAGGAGATGACAAGCCTTCCCAAACACCAATTTTTAAGGGTACATTCCAATCGGGGTTTTGTAAGTTGTCCTATATGCCCATAGTGCATCGTTTAACTTGCATGACCAATCCGTTTGGTGAACATTCACCGATTTTGAAAGGATGGACTTGATCTCCTTGTTAGACACCTCAACTCTGCCCGCATGTTTGTGGATAGTAGGGGGTGTCCACTTTGTGTTTGACTCTGTATTTCTCAAGTAGTGCGCTAAACAACTTGTTGCACGGGGGATACAAAACTGAGCAAAAATATACTTTTTTAGAAAAGCAGTCACGCTTCTCCCTTTATTATTTGGTAAAGCCACTACCTCGACCCATTTGGACACGTAGTCTACAACCACTAGAATATAGGTGATCCCATGTGAGCTTGTAAAGGGTCCCATGAAATCGATACCGTATACATCAAACAATTTGACCTAGAGAATGGGCGTCAAGGAAAATTCGTGGCATCGGGATATGCCCCCTTTGCATTGACACTTGTCACACTCCTTTACCAAGTCATGGGCATCTTGACACAAGGTAGGCAATAGATTCAACTTTGCAACACTTTAAAGTCCATGCGCGTACTCCTATGATATCCACCAACAGGTGACGAATGGCATGCTCTAAGAATTAGACAAATTTAAATTTCTGGTATACACCTCAGTATCATCTCGTCGGCAAAAATCCAGAACAAGTAGGGCTCATCCCAATAATATTTCCAAACATCATGGAGGAATTTCTTTATTTTATTCGAGTTCAGGCCCTCCGAAAGTAGATCCCTTGCTAAGTAATTAGAAAAACCCACAAACCAAAGTGTCGATTCATGGGAAGCATCCAAAATTTGTTCATCCAGGAATGAGTCGCTCCCCCACAAGCCTCCCTTTTTCTTCCAAATGCGATAAATGGTCAGCCACTTAGTTCTCACACCCTCTCCGGTCCTTTACCTCAAAGTCAAACTCTTGAAGAAGTAACACCCACAGGATTAATCTGGTCTTTGCATCATTTTTATTCATAAAATACCTGATAGCTACGTGGTCATTATGCACCACCACATTAGTCCCTAAGAGATATGTCCAAAATTTCTCGAAAGCAAACACCACAGCCAATAATTCCTGTTCCGTAATGGTGTAGTTTGTTTGGTCCATGTTCAAAGTTTTTCTTGCATAATAGATTGGGTGAAAAAGTTTTTATCTTCGTCTGCCAAGCACCACCCCTAAAGCTACGCCACTGGCATTGCACATAAGCTCAAATGGTCTCGACCAATCTAGTGAAATGATGATAAGGGTGGAGGTTAACTTTTCTTTCACGGTGAGGAATGCCTTCATGAATCTATCATCGAATTTAAATTTGGCCTCCTTTTCTAGTAGCTTACATAAAGGATAGGCTACTTTTGAGAAGTCTTTGATGAAACACCTATAGAATCCGGCGTGGCCAAGAAAACTCTGGACGCCCTTCACAATTTTTGAAAGGGGTAGCTTTGATATAACCTCGATTTTGGCTTGATCAACTTCAATCCCCTTTTTGAAAATCTTTTGCCCCAAGACTATCCCCTCCTTCACCATGAAGTGACATCTTTCCCAATTCAACACCAAATTTGTCTCCTCACATCCTCTAAGAACCTCCTCTAGATGCTCCAGACAATCACTAAACTCATCTCCAACAACAGAGAAATCATCCATGAAGATCTCCATGGTGTATTCCACAATGTCCGAGAATATCGACAGCATACACCTTTGGAAGGTGGCAGGGGCATTGCAAAGCCCAAAGGTCCCATACCCATATGGACATATGAAAGTGGTGTTTTCTTGGTATTCCAGAGCGATTGAGATTTGATTGTATCCGGAGTAACCATTTAAAAAATAATAGAAACCACAGCCCGCCAACCGGTCTAGCATCTGATCCATGAATGGGAGAGGAAAATGGTCCTTCTCGGTCCAAGAATTCAATTTTTGGTAGTCCATGCATACTTTCTAACCGGTCACGGATCAGAAAGCTATCAACTCATCTTTCTCATTGGGAACCACAATAATTCCTCCTTTCTTTGGCACACATTGCACTGGGCTAAGCCAAGTGCTATAGGATATGGGAAAGACAACCCCCGCGTCCAACCATTTAATAATTTCTTTCTTCACCACCTCTTGCATTGGTGGGTTAGGCCTTCGTTGGTGCTCAATGGAAGGAATGATTTCCTCTGGAAGATTATTTTATGTGTGCATATTCCCAGAGGTATACCTATGATATCCGCTATGGTCCACCCTAGAGCTCGAATATGCTTCTTCAACACCTTAAGCAAAGCTTCCACTTGCTTGTCACTCAACTTGTTGGAAATAATGACCGGCAAGGTCTCATTAGCACCCAAGTAGGCGTATTTCAAATGGGAAGGCAGTGGTTTGAGCTCTAAGGTAGGAGGCTCAATGACTAAAGGTTTAGATGGTGGAGTTGACATGTTCTTTAGATCGAGATCAAGTTTCTTTGGAGGATAAGAGCAGGATCCCATGCCCATCAATGCACAACAAACCTCACCAAACTTCTCTACACCCTAACCAACATGATTCAACAGTACCATTTATAAGACTTTGTCAATGAATCCCTCTGTCATTTGCAAGTCGACGCTTTCCTCAATTTTTTCAATTGTGAAGGCCATTTGGAGATCACTTGGTTGCCTCATAGATCTATTCAAATCGAAGGTGGCTTCCTCATCATTCAAAACAAACTTCAACTCTCACAAGTCCATTTTGCTCAAGGAACGCCCTGTTTTTAGGCTAGGTTGCCCCAAAATAATAGGTATCTCAAAGCTCCCCTTGCAAACAAATACCACAAAGTCCACAGGGTACATAATTCGCCCTACCTTGATCAAAATGTCACAACCGACCCCCATGGGGTGCCTTATTGACCGGTCTATCGTGAAGAACTCCATGTTTGTGCTAGTGGGTTGCCCTAGCTCTATCCGTTTGAAAGTGGCCAATGATATCAAGTTGACACTTGTTCATCGCACACTAACATAGTGGACTTGTGAACTCCCTTCCAATCACAAACAGTGTGCACACCCGACATCATCTCATCATTGGTGAAATTCCCTACATGAATTGCACTACTAAAAGGAGATAGCTGAACTACCCCAACATCCTCTAAGTTTTAAGTGGTGCATAATTCCTTCACCAACTTGGCATACTCGGGCATTTTGTTAAAAGTGGTACTCGCAGGCATATTTATGGTGATTCTCTTCAATATAGACTCCAAATCATTCAGATTCTCATCCATTATTTCTTGCAAAAATCATTGCAGAAATAGAGGCAGACATGTAGGGAAAGGTTTGAGAACCTTAGACTCCTCGCTCTAACGTTGAACAACTTTTGTCAAACCATTTCCCCAAGCTTGCTTGTTTCGAGGATTGCTTGTCATTGGCATTGCAACATCAACATGTTGGAGAGAGATCTTAACACCACTACCCCTTTCTTCACTCTTGGCTAGATTTGAATTGCGAACTAAGACAAAGCATTCTATATTCAAGATGTTCAATTGCTATAGAGTGCGATTGTATGGTTTGAGCAGGACTTCCAAGGTTATGACTCAACTACTCAATGACCTTATAGGTTGCCCCTACTTTCTCTAACACCTGCACAAGCATGCTTTCCATTCTAGAGTCATCATGTTGTTCGTTGAGACCTTGATTCCCATGATCACATCTTCCTAAACTATGAGGGTTGTCATGGGAACCCACCTTGTGGCAAGCTGTAGACACCTCACCACTAGCATCGTTCGAGGTCTCACCATTTTCTACCAGCCTTACACCCCCAACAACACCAATGGTATTAATAGTTCCAACTCGCTCATTTGAGACACTCCTTACCATAAATTCAAGGAGTATGGAAGTGATTGATATATCTCTATTCCTTTGTGCATCATTCTTCAACCAATCCTCAATATCTTTAGCGGAGGTCCCACCCATTGCTCTCTTGGCCCCCTAAAATTCCAACTTAAGGTCTACCAAGGTGTCAAGATCAAGTGCAAGTGGGCTGCATGAGAAGTACTGTCATTTATCTTTGAGTGACGTATGCCTGTAATCCACCACAAAAAACAATAAAAGTAAAAGAAGCAAATACTTCTCAAAGTGACTTCAAATAAACAATAAAAAATTACTATCAAATCAAATCCACAGCAACGATGCCATTTTTTATAAACGCTCAAATTGTACTTCCCAAATATGGAGGCACATCGATCATCAAGCAAAACATATTTATAACTATCCAACAGGTGTCGGGGTCGTACCCATAGAGACTTGATGCTAGCTATATGGAGATTGTATCGAAATGAGTTCGCAAAGAGAGTAAATGCTTAAAAACACAAAAGTAAAAGGTTGGGGGAATTGGGATTCTGTCACTACAATCACAATTCATAACAAAGCAAGTAAGTAAAGTGGGTGTATCAAATTGAGTAGGAGACTAGGGATGTGTATCCAATGGGGCTTTAAAGTGGGATTGGGTGTTTGCCTTTTCACACTTATTCTTGCTTATTAACATAGGTAGCCTTGGTCATGGGTGTGGTTGTTTATCTCTCGATCAACAACCACATATCCAATAGTCCTGGTTAGAGCACTATTGGTCAAAGAAATAAACAACCAAGATCACGCTTGGAGAGGTCACACTATCTCTAGCTTAGACCCTTAAATGGGTGATTCCATCGATCAGAGTTATTTCTAGCCTCAAATTTAAATGGAGTCCCAAGTTCCCACTAGTAATCTTACATCCGAAACCATGAAATTCTCTTTCAAGCAACAACATAGTCAAGTAATGATAATTAACATTTGCAACCATCAATTTTAGGATTAAAACATGGTGAAACTACTAGACCCATAAAAAATAAGCAATTATAACCTAGAATTAGCAACACCTACACCCATTTGTCAAGCACCCATTATTAACACACCCTTAGACAAGTGAAATCAGCCACTTATAGCAAAGGATAGAGATATACCAAATTGGTAAGTCAAATTCCTCTTCATTCAAGTTGAGTTTCAAGTTCTAAGCTCAATTTGAGTGTACAAATGGTTAACCATGAGAATGGATTCAAACCCTCTTCTCTTTGGAGAGGAAAACTTGTTCTCAAAGTAAAACTATCTCTTCAAAATATTCGGGACTAAAGATTTGTGTTTACAATTATGCCTAAATTAGACTTTTATAGTTTCTCAAAACGTCACTAAAATTTAGGACAAAATTGCCCTTCGGGTGGTGTGCAACGTGATATGTAGTTTGCACATCGTGATTTGCGCGTCGCACACCGTCTTCAGTTAAGCCAGTGACTTTAGCCGATTTGGGAGGTCTCGTTCAAAGTGGGTGCGGTTTGCACCATGGATTATGTGCGTCACAAGATGACTGCACCCCGTGACAGATTCTTCAGGCAATCCTAAGCTTCATACATTGGGATGTGCAGAACAGATCTTGGCTTGTGCATTTTGCACAAGCGTTGCATCTCAGGGAAGATTCTTGTCTTTTTTGGATCACTTCACACTTCACTAGTTTTGAGATCTTTTTGGGTCCCTTTCCTTGCTTTCTATCTTTGATCACAAGTACCTGCATAGACATCAATAAAGGTCATAAGAACCTCCAAATCTATTCAAAACATTACAATATTTCATGGATATAGGCTCAATAAGTTGGTATATTACCGACTTATCAAACCCCCAAAGTTGAACTATTGCTTGTCCTCAAGCAAGATACTCACAAGGCAAGGAATAAATTATGCTCCAGAGTCAATCAAGGAAAAAAAGACTATTCTATACTAAAAATTACGGGAAAAAAAGGACTCAAACAAAAGACTCAACTACGATGCTCATCTCAATTTGAACCACCACAAATTCAACGCAATTGATCATTTAAAAAAAAAATCCAAAAGGAATTCATTTCTCATTCAAAACCAAGGTATGTTTGTCATTCAAAACAAGATATTCAAGCTTCTCAAGTCATTGGCATGGACCATCAAGGTTTGCCTAGAGATTCGCCACACAACTTGTCTCCTTCATTCCCCTCAATTAAAATAGAGACTTCATGTTTTAATTCGAGATCATGATGCCACTCACCAAAAGAGAGAATCCCACTCACAATCATTCGATTCATAAACAATGGGATTTTAGGAGAACCAAAAAGACTCTCACTCTCTCAAGGAAGTTCAAGTGCATATGTGTCGAACCATAGGCTTGCCCTTCATGTAAATCGCCACTAATGTAGGGTAGCCAAGATTGGAATCACCAAGGACTTGCGGGTTACGATGTTGTCTAGGGCTAAGGTGAGGATTTCATATGGTTCAAGTTACTAAACCTCCCAAATTCTCTTTGTTGTCATTTCGAACACCGCTCTCATTTTCAAATTTAAACTTCACCTTATTTCTCCCTCACACAACCCAAGCTTCTCCTTTCCAATTATGATCATTCATCTCCTTGTATCGCCTTCATTTGGTAGCACCTATTTTTTCTTTTCTTCTTTTGCTCATTGGATTGACTTTTGGAGCAATTTTCAATTCAAACCTTAGGTGCTACCTTGCACTTGAAGTGCATACCTTTTCTTCTCTTCATTTGATAACATACACCCCCAAAGTTAGGAATTTTAGCATACTTTTAATCCCCCCCCAAACTTAGGCTTTTAGCATACTTTTAATTTTCAAGCTATTTTGGAGGATGGGTGCCAAGACGGAGATTCAAAAAGGTCAAGGTGTTAAGAAGGTGCCAAGAATGGTTACAAGCTAAAAGGAGTTCACTAGGATTGATGTCATGGGAAGTCATTTGGGTAAAGTGGTTGTCAAAAAGGGCCTTAGGTCGTCTTCCAAGCTTTATCACTCCTAGAATTTTTCCTTGAATCACATTCGGGGAAAGTTCTAGACGACACGCATGCACGAGAATCAAGGTAAAGCCTCACCACACAAGGCATCATGCCACATGACTTCTTTCATTAGTCTCCAAATCAATTGGGATAAAATAATATTTGACAAGCTATTGCAAGTTCATTACACACTCATTTGTGAGTCAATCAAGCCAAAGCAAGAGTGTGCAAGTTATGACAAGAGAATGCTTTTCCTCAAAAAATCATTTCCCTTCTCTCTTTTATTTTCCAAAACAATTTGCCAAGGAAGAATTTTTGGTGGGCCCATTTTCAAGACAAGAAACTATGGACTCAATTTAAGACTAAAACTTGGCATTTTCCCTTTAGAAAGTCGCCTATCAAGCTATCATAGGGAAACACCAACCCGGTTCGACATAAAAACAAAAGAAAAGAAAAAGAAAATAATTAAAACTTTTGCTCCATAGGAAAGAACCGTGGTATTAAGAAAACCCTTAGAGTTTATTGCGAAACTACTATTAACAAGGCAATATCTAATTGAAACATCCCCAAAGTCAGAAAGAGTATTGTCCATAATGGTATTAGCAAGAGAAAACCGAACACTCCATGCGGCAGTTGTGCGAAGCGCACTAATGCTAATGCGGCCGCACCTCTATCGCATAACCAATCAGTCAATCTAGATCTTGTTTGTTTATCATTGTGCGAAGGTTATACGACATGCACTTCTAGATATGCAAAACACCCCACTGATAGCATGGAAGTGTGGATTTTTGGAGAAAACTGCCAGTGTTTTGTCTAAGAGGTGCAAAATTGGTGTGCGATGTGCACTAATGCACATGCAACTGTACACAAGTCGCAGGTTATGGCGCCCATCTTCTCAGCTTCTATTATTCTTGTGCATTCTGCTATGTGACATGCACCTCCTGACATACGATCGCACATTGCACCACACGTCCTTATCATTGCTCACACCGTATTAGCTTGGTCTCCACTACAAGACTATTAAAAACAACATACAAAGTAAAACAAGAAAACAAACACTATAGGAAGTAATAAAAATCAAATTCCTTGGGTTGCCTCCCAAAAAGTGCTTTGTTTAACGTCACGGCTCGACGAAGGTACCTCCCACTCAAGGCTCGTCTAGGTAGATAGCCTCTAAGATTGCAACCTCCTCCGGAATGCCCAAGTACTTCTTCACTCGCTGCCCATTGACTTTGAATACTGAGTCATCCTCATTTTCCAAATCTATGGCTCCATTGGTAAAAACTTGATGCACTTTAAAAGGACCCGACCATTTGGACCTTAGTTTTCTTAGAAAAAGCCAGAGTCTCGAATTGAATAGGAGCACCCAATCTCCCGGATGGAACCCTCGCCTTAAGATTTGTTGATCATGATAGCGCTTCATCCGCGCTTTGTAGATAGAGGAACTTTCATTAGCCCGCATCCGGAACTCATCAATTTCATTAAGGTCTTCCACTCTAGCACGAGCGGCGCTCTCCCAATCCAAATTCAGCTTCTTCAAGGCCCACATAGACTTGTATTCCAATTCGACCGGGAGATGACAAGCCTTGCAAAATACCAATTCGTAAGGGGACATTCCAATCGAGATTTTGTAAGCTGTCCGATATTCCTATACTGCATTATCCAACTTTCATGACCAATCTGTTTGGTGAACATTCACCGATTTTGAAAGGATGGACTTGATCTCCCGGGTAGACACCTCAACTTTCTCGCTTGTTTGAGGATGGTAGGGAGTGGACACTTTGTGTTTGACTCTGTATTTCTCAAAAGTGCGCTAAACAACTTGTTGAAAAAATGCGATCCCCCATCACTAATGATGGCACGGGTGTACCAAATCGAGCAAAAATATGATTTTTGAAAAAAGCAGTCACGCTTCTCCCTTTATTATTTGGTAAAGACACCGCCTCAACCCATTTGGACATGTAATCCACAGCCATTAGAATGTAGGTGTTCCCATGTGAGCTTGTAAAGGGTCCCATGAAATCTATACCGTATACATCAAATAATTTGACCTCAAGAATGGGCGTCAAGGGAAGTTCATGGCATCGGGATATGCCCCCTCCGCATTGACACTTGTCACACTCCTTTACCAAGTCATGGGCATCTTGAAACAAGATAGGCTAATAGAATCCACTTTGCAACAATTTAACCAAGCGCGTACTCCCATGATATTATCCAACAGGTGACGAATGGCATGCTCTAAAAATGGATAAAATTTCAATTTCTGGTATACACCTCAGTATCATCCCATCGGTGCAAATCCAAAACAAGTAGGGCGCATCTCAATAATATTTTCGAACGTCATGGAGAAATTTCTTTTTCTTATTTGAGTTCAGGCCCTCTGAAAGTAGATCGCTTGCTAAGTAATTAGAAAAATCCACAAACGAAGGTGTCGATTCACGGGAAGCAGCCAAAATTCGTTCAACCAGGAATGACTCATTGATTTCAAGCTCCCCCAAAGGCCTTCCTTTTTCTTCCAAACGTTATAAGTGGTCAGCCACTTGGTTCTCACACCCTCTCTTGTCTTTTACCTCAAAGTCAAACTCTTGAAGAAGTAACACCCACTGGATTAATTGGGACTTTGCATCCTTTTTAGTCATTAAATACCTGATAGCTGCGTGGTCAGTAAGCACCACCACCTTAGTCCGTAGGTAAGGATACACCAGATATAACTGCACTAACATCTTAGTCAAAACTAACAAAGTCCAGAATAGACATCTAGAATTTAATCAGAACCCCGTTAACAAAAATCAAATATGCTCCCCTATTGGAAACGACCTTTTAGACTCAATGGAATCATTGAAACAACCAAACAAAGTCTTTTGGATCAAATATTGCCCGAAGTCATGGTACATGAATCGAAGGTCCCACTATCCCCAAAACCACCTTCCTGAACTAAGGGAACTAACAGAATTCCCATACGAGCCTTTCTTCTATAAATGTTGACACAAGTCAATCATTTCCAACTCTAAAGCTTAAAAATTAAACCACTCAATTAAACTCTTCGAGAACTGCACCACTCATCTCTGTAGACCACCAACACTGGTCGAAACATGAAAAACATGGAAATAACCAGGAAGATCATTACATCATCCATTACTAAAAAGGTCTTTCATCCTCGATAGTCAAAGTATAGAAGGTGTCATACCCCTTTTTTGATTGATAAGGAAGGTTTTTTCTAATTAAATTGGCAGTTTTGAAAAAGAGATTATTTTATTAATTTGTTTAGAGTCTCCACTTGAAATTGAGTTATGGTATTTCAAGTGATATTTTTGAATCCCTAATAAAAATAAAATGACTCTTTATTTTTTGTCTACAAAAACAAATAATCGGGTAAAAAAAATTGTTTACCGAGGAAAAGGTATGGGGCATTCCTCGAGTTTCATGGTTCTAGCATGATTTCTTTTATCAACTTATACCTACCTTAAATTTTTTATGGATAAGTTATGCTATAGGCCATGATTTGCTCGTATTTTTTATTGTTGAAATTTTATTGGTCTGAACTTAGATGCGTAATTGCATTCTTGGTCTGAATTAATGAAAGTTAATTATTAGAACACTTTGGCCAAGGTGCATAATAGCATCCTTGAAATTTTATATTTATTATTATTTATTCATTTACTTACATTTTAAAGCGTCACAAGAAAGACGCGTAACTGCATTCTTAATTGAACAAGTGTTTTAAGTGTATCTAATGCTCGTTTAGAGTTTAGAGGTATTTGTTCGTTTCTTGTAAATTCAAAACAATTTATTCTTATCCAGTTTTCACTCCTTTCTTTTATTTTTGCGACGGGTTTTGGATTAATTCACAAATTGTCTCGCTCCCTAACCAATGGTTTTGCCACTCTTTTCTTTTACTTATACAATGGAGTTTAGAATAAATCTGCACCCTATCGCACCCCATCTCACCTCTAGATTAATAATCCTTTGGACACATGCGATGTGCGTGCACCCCTTATTAGTGAATGTAAAATTTTAAAAATCATATGAGTAATAAAAAAGTGCTTCGCATATAAAAGTTCCTGAAAATGACATACAATTATTCTTATATCAAATTAAATAAAATATACGTTGATAACTCATACAAGATCTTAATAGCTTGTGAAAGACAATTGAAAATCAAAAGTTAGAGACAACAATGAAAGTAATTACAGGGATGAAGAAACTTTGATAATAATTTATATAAGAATTTTATACCCTTGGCTTGCTATAGAGTTGGTGATATAGATAATTATAATATTGTTTGTTTAATCTAAAGACTCCCTCAAGTACTTCAGGTAAATTTTAAAACAAAGAACAAGATGTGGATATTCTATAAAAATATGTGTTTAAATAACACCCTTTCCTTATTTAAGTTAGCATTTTTTAATATATTTAACTTAATCAATGATTAAACAAGATATTTTGGGGGAAATATTTAAAATTTTTTTATGATTCTATGTCCAAAAATAACTCATGGAAACGGTCAATCAAAATTCACAAATTGCAACAACTCGATCAAGCTTTCAAGTGCTTGTTACATAAAATACATGTAAGATCGATGACAAGGATTCATAAATATTTATTTATAACATCGCTATACATCAATAGAAGGAGGAAATTGTAGCAATAAAATAGATTGAAAATTGACTCGGGTTTGTAATTCTAACTATTTTAAATAACTCTTCAATAAAGACAACAACAAAGGATGCTTTGGATAGCAAAATGAGTTACGAATCCGAACAGACCACATATTGAAAAATCTTACCTCTATTTTTTCTATTTTTCTTCTCTCTAGTTTGTCACTACATTATAAAGAAAATACTCTCTGTATCTTGTGTCTGTTTTTTACTTTTTGTTGCATTTATCCTCAGATTTTACCTACTGCTTGCTAGTTTTTCCCTTTTTTTGCGTTCTCTCCCTTATTCTAGTTCTATCTTTTCTCTATCTCTAATTTGTAATCCTAGTCCCCTATTTTTCATTTTTTCTATTGTATGTAGCTTCTAGATTAAAACTTAATAAGAATTCTAGCAAAGTGGACCCAATAAAAATCATGTTAAGCACTCAAATTTGCGCACGAAATTACAAATGCTTGAATAACTAAACATACAACTCTCTGTAGCGTGTATTTTTCTATGTCCTTTGTTGCGTCTCTCTGTGTGCATGCTATATAGTTGTGCAGGTGTGAGTTTGTGCGGTGTGTGCTACTAGAAAAATTGGAGTGTGAGTGAGTAAGAGTAAAAAGGGGGTGGGGGGAGGGAGGAGTTGAGAGACGCGAGGGAGTGATAGAGGTCATTAGGTTGAGGATTTTTTGGAGAGTAAAAAAAACATATGTGACTGGAGGAATTAGTTTTAAGTTACCTTTTTAGATCTTTTTTTTTTGTTTTTTTTCCCAGCATTTTTTAAAAAAATGTTAACCAATTAATTTTATAAAATATAGAAAAAGTTAAATGGCTAGTCAAAAAATAATAATGCAATAAAAAAAATTAAATTACTTGCTTATTTAATATAAGCTAAATTAAAATAAAATGTTTTTTAAAAAAAAAATTTTACTTGGAAAGTAAAAAAGAAAACTTATCCTGAAATTGTGACTCTATTTTGTTAAGTTTTTATTTTTAAAGTAAGGCTTACTACAAGAAAAATCAAACTCAAATAAATAGCTATGCTAAAATAAAATGTAACTAAGAAAATACCTAAATAAGTAACTTATCTATTAAACTAAGATTAAAAGAAAACATATTTTTCTGGAAACTTTCTTTTTATTTGAAGATTAGAAACAAAGTTTATAATAAATTGTGACTCTATTTTTGTAGTTTTCAAATTTTAAAAGTAAGACTTACTAAAAATAAAATAAAAATATAAATATTTAATTTAGACCTAAAATAAATATTTAAGCTAAAAATGAGTTACAACTCGAGAGGGTCAAAAATGACATGTCTATAGTTTTCCCCTCTTTGACAGAAAACGCGAAGAGTTTTCGGACAAAAAAATAGAAAATGAGACAAATTTTGACCCAACTGTTATGTCACGACCCAAAATAAGATAGGTCGTGCAGGCACCTACTCGACTCTAACCCGATAGGAGAACCCCATTATTTATCCCACTACTATTAATGCTGAAGTCTTTTAAAATCAATAAACATAATAATATTAACCAACTGGAAGTTTACTAATAATCTTGATAAAATTTGAAAACACGCAACTATTTCCGAAAACCTATATACACAATTAAAAGTGAAGGATATGACAATTAAAAGATACAACTTTTGTCTGAGGAGTACAGAACCCGGAAGCTGATGATGGAGACTCTCAAAGCCATGCTATGAGACTTCAGTCAACATATCATACACCTACACCCAAAAGGTGTAGGAAGAGTAGTATCACAATAACATACATACTGATAGTTATCATCGATTGATATGCCGAGATTTCACGGCACTTTTGGTATTAAAAACTAAGGATTTTCGGAGTTCTTAAGTATGTTTTGTTAGATATAGTGCCGGTTTGCTACTTTTGCAGGGAAAAGAGTTGGAGTTGCCAAAGACTTGAAAAATTACTGTTTCTAGGCGGAAAGTAATGCCCCACAGGCGTTAGATCCACCATGGTACATGGGAAGAGGGCGTGAGAACAAGGCATCAAGGTTCACAAGGCTAAGCCCATCCCATAACCAAATGGGACGGTCGTCAAAATATCCACGGACAATTACACTTGGTCGTGGGACCATTACACTTGGTTGTGGGACCATTCCAGAGGAAGATGACAAAGACCAAGCTCCATACATCTAGCCACATTGCTTATGGAAAATATGATGGGACATTACAGTTGCTCATCAAAATGAACCATAGCATGTGGAAAGCAAGAGATCTTGGTCGATGATGGATCACGATGGGCCGTAAGAACCATGACGACCCTTCGTCTTTGCCTGTGGAAACTTGGCAGAAATCTTAGAGCATCGAGGAAATCCAGATAACGAACCACGATGGGCCATGATAGCCATGACGGCCCATGGGATCAACCCATTGAAAATGACACGATCAACTTTCCCAGTACTTGTAGGATTCGGTCTATTTTGTCTGTAAATACCTTATCTAGGGTTTTATCTTAATGTTACACATTTTTTGGGATATCATAATATATTTTTCACATTATTCTTACGTACTTTTTGAGAATTCAATTGTTGATTCTTGGTTATTGAAGTGTTCATGAAAATTTAAGATTTCAGATTTCTTTACTCCTTATTATAAGTTATAATTATCTTTCATCATCTGAATCTGATTGTCTTCTTATAACTATGAGTAGCTAAATCCATAACTAGGGTTGTGAAAACCATGACGGATTTATAAAGTAGGCAAATTACTTAGTAAACCTAGAATGGTGTTCATGTATGTATTGTTCTTGCCTTCGCTTTGATTGCTCTTTAATGGTTGGAACCATTAGAACTTGCCTTATTCTTACTTTCTTGTCAAAGGGGTAATGAATGGAAAAAGGAATTATACAATGGATATTTGAGGCTACCAACCCTCATCTAATTATCTTGAAATTTCCCAAAGATAGCAAATTTGGGATCACTGGTAAGGGTTAGCAAAGAAAACACCCGTAAACTGACCAAGTTGTGTGGTGAAATTCTTGTATTTTAGTAACCATCCATTTAGTTGAACCTAACCTATCGATCTTGCATACAGAGCACTAGACTAGATTATTGGTAAAATACCTTACTGTGTTATAAACTCATGGGTAAAACTGCCCTAGCTACTTCTCTCATTGATTAAAATAATTGAAATTGATACTCCGACACATCCCTCAGTATGATCTTGATAATGAAGGCCAATCTTGATGACACATGAACAACGGGTCCTATAGTGTTGCCACCACTGCTTTCTGGTGCTATGTTCGATACCACAAGCACCATAATCCAGTTGCTGAACCTGAAGGAATTATTTGCAGGCAAACCCACTTATGACGCTAATTTGCACTTGATTAACTTCAAAGGAATTTGCAATGCATACAAGCTTCCAGGCGTATGTCAAGATTCAATGAGACTGACGTTGTTCCTATTCTCTCTGACTAGAGAAGCAACACTTTGGTTGGCCAAACTTATTGACAATTCGATCACCACATGGAGAGAACTGAGAAGTCAATTCTTGGAGAGGTTCTTTCCTATATCAAAGATGTTGCTCAAGCGAAGATCTACAATTTGAAGCAATTGAACTCCGAAGCGACATGGCTTAGGTTCAATAAGAAGCTAAAATATGTGACGAATCAAAACATTCCTAGAGAGACCTTGATGGAGATATTCTACAGGGCACTAAATTGAAACATCAAGGCAGTAGCTGGCACAGTCAATGGGGCTGCTTTCATGGAAAATACTTATGCAACCGCCTCTGAGATGATAGATAGAGTCACAAAGATGAAAAAGGCTTGGCATACGAGAGATTTTAATGTTCCAGCCAGAACTTATGTTGTTAGAAAGTCCATAGACCAGCAATAGTTATAGGAGCATAGCCAAAAGGCCGCAGGATTAAAGATTAGCATCGATTGTATTGTGAAACATGTCATTAAGAACAGAGCTGATAAGGTGAATGTAGTGGGCTCACAATGTAAAACACCAAGGCATGATGAGTCTAAGTCTAATGAAGAGGCTAACGTTTTAAAAGATCAGGTGGTAGGTTTCTGGGTCAACAGCCAAGGGTCGAACTAGGACACTTGGCAGGGTCAAGAAAATCAAGGTAAGAATAGAGACATAGATAGAGACAACAACTATAACCAGTATGGGTATAGAGATAGGAGTAGGGGTAGAGATAGAGATGGTGATTGGAGCAAGAAGGATGGCTACAAAAATGATAAAAGCAGTCTATATATTCCTCCTAGAAATCGTGAATGCCCCCGCAGCTTATCAAAAATTTAAGTCGTGTTGGTCAGGGTGCTAAAAAAGGTAGAGGAAAGTGATGACAACCTAAAGGATATTCGTGCTTACATCTTAGGAATGAATAAGAAAGTAGAGTAGCATGATACCGCTATAAAAAAATAAGCAACAATTGGGTCAGATGTCTACCACTCTAAACCAGCACCAGAAGGGTACACTACCTTGCAACACAGTCCAAAATCTAAAGAATGATAGGCAATGAATAGTTTTGACTACTAGGTGTGGAAAGCAGACTGTGGATCCTCCGATTCCCATAATAGTTGATGACCTGGCCGAGCCTAAGGACAATAATTCTGAGGTTGCAGCTGATTCTGAAGATAAGGTTGTTAATGAAAAAGTGAATTATGAAAAACTTGTAGTTGCTGACAGAAAGGAGAATGAGGTCCCACAAGTTCTAAAGCTGATGTCGCGACCTCCTTCAACTTTTCAATAGAGTCTAGCCAAGAAAGTTGAGGAGGGAAAGTATAAAAAGTTCATCTCCATGCTAAAGAAATTATCAGTTAACATTCCTTTGGTTGAAGCATTGGAGCAGATACCAGGATACACAAAGTTCATGAAGGATCTTGTGACTAAGAGAGGTCCATAAGTTTTGAGCCAACTGATAATTTGCACCATTGTAGTGCAATAGCCTCCCGATCTCTAGTGCAGAAGAAGGTAGATCCTTGAGCTTTCACTATCTCATGCACTATAGGAGCATTCTATTTTGCCAAGGCATTATGTGATTTTGGTGCAAGTATTAACCTTGTGCCATTGGAAGTATTTAAATAGTTGGGATTGGGAGCCCCCATAGCAATAACAATGCGGCTATTAATGGTAGATCGCACTGTGAAGAGGCTGCTAGGTATTCTTTATAACGTGCTTGTAAAATTAGAATCTTTTATCTTTCTAGTGGACTTTGTGATTCTATACTGTGAGGTAGATTTTGAAGTTTCCATCATCTTGGGATGACCATTCTTTGCCAATGGATTTGCTTTAGTTGACTTAGATATAGGCTAGATGAAGTTCTGGTTGAATGATAAGAAAGTAACTTTCAACCTGTGCCAATAAATGAAGCACCATGAGGACATGCATGTAGTCTCAGTTATTGATGTTGTTGATGAAGAATAGCTATCAGTGCCGATTGAAGAGCAACTTGGTGTTGAAGAACTTGCAGCCGTGATCATAAATTTTGATTGGGAAGATATTTCCAAATATGAAGTGATAGTGGAAACACTTGCTGGCATGGGGTATTAGTCTTATGCTCCGAAGAATCTTGATATGGACATAAAGAATAGAGAAAATCCACAAGCTGCATCTATTGAAGATCCTCCAGCTTTAGATATCAAGGCTATCATTATCGCTGCAGATCTAGGTGAAGGGCAAGTCGAGGCTCTTGTATCTATTTTGAGTAAATTCAAAAGGGCCATTGGTTGGTCCATTGCTAACATCATTAAAAATCTGCCAAGTATATGCATGCATAAGATCCAATTGAGACAAATTATGTCCCATGTATTGAACATCAGCATAGTTTGAATAATCCTATGCAATAAGTTGTCAAGAAAGAGATTATTAAGTGGTTGGATACATGCATGGTTTATCCAATTACAGTCAACAAATGGGTGAGCCCAGTTCGGTGGGTGCCAAAAAAGGATGGAATCATTGTTGTTCCAAATGCTAAGAACAAACTGATTCCTATGAGTCCAGTCTTAGGCTGGTGTGTATGCATGGACTATAGGAAGCTGAATGCTTGGATCGAGAAAGACCATTTTCTTATGCCATTTATGGACCAGATGTTAGACCATCTACCTCGTAGATGATGGTATTATTTTCTTGATGGCTATTTGGGATTCAATCAGATTTTGATTACTCCTGAAGAGAAAGAGAAGAACACTTCACCTATCCATATGGGACGTTCACATTCAAGAGAATGTCATTCAGGTTATGTAATACACCAGCAACCTTTTAGCGATGCATGATGTTGATTTTATTAGACATAGTAGAAGACACTATTGAGGTATTCATGGACGACTTCTCTATTGTGGGTGATTCATTTGATGATTATTTGGCTCATTTCAGTTGTGTTCTGTAAAGATGCAAAGAGTGACACTTAATATTGAATTGGGAGAAGTGTAACTTTATGGTGAAGGAGGGAATAGTGCTAGGCCATCAGATTTCGAAAAAAGGTATTGAGTTTGAAAACGCAAATATTGAGGTGATTGAAAAATTACCCCCTCTGGTTTTAGTGAAGGATATTCAAAGCTTTTTGGAGAATGCTAGTTTTTATCGCAGGTTCATAAAAGACTTCTAGAAAATTGCACATCCCTTGTGCAAGTTGTTGGAGAAGGATATGAAGTTTGTTTTTGATGATGCATGTTTGAAGGCATTTGAATGCTTAAAACTAAAGTTGATCTTTGCCCAAATTATTGTTGCTCCTGATTGGTCTCAGTCGTTTGAAAACATTTGTGATGCTAGTGGAGTAGCGCTAAAAGTAGTACTAGTCAAGAGACATGACAAAATCCTCCATCCTATATACTATACTTGCAAAGTAGTGAATGTCGCTCAGAAGAATTACACAGTGACAGAACAAGAGCTGCTAACTGTGGTCTTCGCATTTGAAAAATTCAGATCTTATCTGCTTGGCACCAAGGTGATTGTGAACGCAGACCATGCAGCTCTTAGGTACCTTATGGCTAAGAAGGATGCTAAACCTAGGTTTATTCGGTGGGTATTTCTATTACAAGAATTCAACTTTGAAGTCAAGGACTGAAAGGGTACTGAGAATCACGTAGCTGATAACTTGTCTATATTAGAGGAAGTGGCAATGCAACAGCTGAAAGATGAGCTCAAGATTTATGATGCTTTCTTTGATGAGCAAGTGTTGGCTGCTTCCCAAGATTTAGTCACATGGTATGCATACTTTGCTAACTACTTAGCAAGTGATTTAGTCCCTCCTGATCTGTCCGTCCATTAGCGAAGGAAGTTCATGTCTGATGTGAAGAAGTTTTTCTGGGAGAAGCCTCATTTGTTTTGTATATGTGGTGATACCATGAATCATAGATACATAGGTAAAGCAGATATGGAAGATATACTTGAGGCATGCCATTCATCCCTTGTAGGGGGACATCATGGTAGCGTACAAACATCCCATAAAATTCTATAATGCGGCTACTATTGGCCTACCCTCCATAAGGATACTCATGAGTATGCAAAGGAATGCAATCGATGCCAAAGGGAAAGGGGTATATCAAGGAAGCAAGAGCTTCCTCTCACTCCCATCCTTGTGATTGAAGTATTTGATGTGTGGGGAATTGACTTTATAGGTCCTTTTATGAGTTTGAATGGGATGAAATACATATTGGTTGATGTTGACTATGTTTCAAAGTGGGTGGATGCAGTTGTGCTTCCCAATAATGAAGGAAAAAGCATTACAACATTCTTAAAGAGAAATATCTTTTCCAGATGAAGCACACCACGGGAAATTATCAGTGATGGAGGTTCTCATATTTGCAATAGGTTGTTCTGGGCTCTACTTGAGAAATATGGGGTGAGACATAATGTGTCGAAGCATTATGATCCGCAGACGAGTGGGCAGGTGGAGGTCTTTAATCGCTAGATAAAGATAATCCTTGCAAAGATAGTGAATGCGCATAGAACTGATTGTTCTAGGAAGCTTGATGATGCCCTATGGACATTCCGAACAGCTTATAAGACTCCCATAGGTATGTCGCTATATCAACTTGTGTTTGGAAAGGCCTGTCATCTTCCGGTAGAGCTTGAGAACAAATCCATGTGGGCACTCATGGAGTCGAATTTGGACTACTGTGCCGCCTCCTATAAGTGGCTTGGTTAGTTAAATGAATTAGATGAGTTTTGCCTAAACACTTATGATAGTTTAGTGCTATACAAGGAAAAGATGAAGATGTACCATGACTAAAAGATTTAGAAGAGAGATTTTAAACTGGGTGATATGGTTCTACTTTATTACTCAAAACTTTGCTCGTTTCTTGGCAAGCTGAAGTCTAAGTAGATGGGGCCATTTCGAGTGCTGCTACTGTCCCTATATGGTGCAACAGAGCTTGAGAATCATGTCAGCAAGCAGTTCAAGCAGATGGTTAGCGTGTTAGAGCCTACTTGGGAAATGCTGAGGAAATTAAGTTGGTTGATGTTTGGGACCTTCGTGAAGTCTCAATAACCAAGGAACTTGTGTCGTGTCATGATGTTAAATCAGGCACTGCATGGGAGGCAACTGATAAACACTCAAATCATACTCCCCAAATATAGAGGCACGACAATCGTGAAGTAAAACACATTTATAAGTACCCAACAGGTGTCTGGGTCGTACCCACAGAGACTTGAGGCTAGCTAGCTAAATGGAGATTGTGTCGAAATGAGTTAACAAAGAGAGTAAATGCTTAAGAATACAAAAGTAAAAGGTTGGGGAAATTGGGATTCTGTCACTACAATCGCAATTCGTAACAAAGCAAGTAAGTAAAGTGGGTGTATCAAATTGAGTAGGAGACTAGGGATGTGTATCCAATGGGGCTTTAATGTGGGATATGGTGTTTGCCTTTTCACACTTATTTTTCTTATTGACATAGGTAGCCTTGGTCATGGGTGTGGTTTTTTGTCTCTCGATCAACAACCACATATCCAATAGTCCTGGTTAAAGCACTATTTGTCAAAGAAATAAATAACCAATTCTAATAGTCCTGGTTAGAGCACTATTGGTCAAAGCAATAAACAACGAAGATCAAGCTTGGGGAGGTCACACTATGTCTAGCTTAGACCCTTAAATGAGTGATTCCGTCAATAAGAGCTATTTATAGCCTTGAATCTGAATGGAGTCCCAAGTTCCCACTAGTAATCTCACATCCAAAACCATGACATTCTCTTTGAAGCAACAACAGTCATGTAATGACAATTAATGATTGCAACCATCAATTTTAGGATTAAAACATGGTGAAACTACTAGACCCATATCAAATAAGCAATTATAAGTATGAATTAGAAACACCCACACCCATTTGTCAAGCACCCATTATCAACACACCCCTAGACAAGTGAAATCAGCCACTCATAGAAAAGAAGAGATATATACCAAATGCGTAAGTCAAAATCCTCTTCATTCAAGATGAGTTTCAAGGTTTAAGGTCAATTTGAGTGCACAAATGGTTAACCTAGAAATTTGATTCAAACCATCTTCTCTTTAAAGAGGAAAACTTGTTCTCAAAGTAAAACAAGCTCTTTAAAATATTCAAGAGTGAAGAATTAATTTTACAATTATGCCTAAACTAACCTTTTATAGTTTCCCAAAATGTTACTAAAATTCAAGACAAAATTGCCCTTCCGGTGGTGTGCGATGCGATGTGCAGTTCACACATCGTGATGTGCACGTCGCACACTATCTTCAGTTGAACTAGTGACTTCAGCCGATTTGGGAGGTCTCGTGCAAAGTGGGTGCGGTTCGTACTATGGATTGTGCACATCTCACGATGATCGCACCCCATGATAGATTCTTCAGGCAATTTAAGGTTCATATGGTGGGAGGTGCGGAATGCATCACAGCATGTGCGTGTTGCACAAGCGCTGTATCTCAGGGCATATTCTTGTCCTTTTTCGATCACTTCACACTTCAATCCTTTTGGGCTCTTTTTGGGTCCATTTCCTTGTTTTCTATCTTTGATCACAAGTACCTGCATGGACATCAATAAAGGCCATAAGAACCTCTAAATCTATTAAAAATATAGCAATAATTCATGGATATAGGCTCAATAAGTTGGTAGATAACCGACTTATAAAAACCCCAAACTTGAACTATTGCTTGTCCTTACATAAGATACTAACAAAGCAAGGAACGAATTATTCTCTAGACTCAATCAAGGCAAAAAAGACTATTCTATACTAAAAATTAAGAAAAAAATAAAATAAAAGACTCAAAGAAAAGACTCAACTAGGATGCTTATCTCAAATTGAACCACAACAAATTCAAGGCAATTGATCATTTAAAAAATCTTTTCTAAAAGGACTTCATTTATCATTCAAAACCAAGGGATGTTTGTCATTCAAAACAAGGCATTCAAGATTCTCAAGTCATTAGCATGGACCGTCAAAGTTTGCCTCGAGATTCACCAGACAACTTGTCTCCTTAATTCCCCTCAATTGAAATAGAGACTTCATGTTTTTATTCGAGATCATGATGCCACTCACCAAAAGAGAGAATCTTACCAAGAAGACTCTTACTCTCTCAAGGAAGTTCAAGTGCATATGTGTTGAACCATAGGCCTGCCCTTCATGTAAATCGCCACTAATGTAGAGTAGCCAATCTCAGAATCACCAAGGACTTGGTGGTTAGGATGTTGTCTAGGGCTAAGGTGAGGATTTCATTTGGTTTAAGTGACTAAACCTCCCTAATGCTCTTTGTTCTCATTTTAAACACTGCTCTCATTTTTAAATTTCAACTTCACCTTATTTCTCCCTCACACAACCCAAGCTTCTCCTTTCAAATCATGATCATTCAACTCCTTGTATCGCCTTCATTTGGTAGAACCTATTTTTACTTTTCATTTTTCGCTCATTGGATTGACTTGTGGAGCAGTTTTCAATTCAAACCTTAGGTGCTACCTTGCACTTGAAGTGCATTCCTTTTCTTCTCTTCATTTGATCACATACACCCCCAAACTTAGGCATTTGCCTATGTTGTCTTTTCATCCCCTCCCCTAAACTTAGGCTTTTATCATACTTTTCACTTTCAAGCTATTAGCAAGGATGGGTTCTAAGACGAAGATTCAAAAAGGTCAAGGTGTTAACAAGGTGCCAAATAATGGTTACAAGCTCAAAGGAGTTCACTAGGATTGATGTCATGGAAAGTCATTTAGGCAAAGTGGCTGTCAAAAAGGGCCTAAGGTCATCTTAAAAGCTCGATCACTCCTAGAATTTTGCCTATAATCAGATTGGGGGCAAGTTCTAGATGACACACATGCACGAGAATCAAGCTAAAGCCTCACCACACAAGGCATCATGCCACATGACTTCTTTCATTAGTCTCCAAATCAATTGGGACAAATAATATTTGACAAGCTATTCCGAGTTCATTACACACTCGTTTGTGAGTCAATCAAGCCAAAGCGAGAGTGTGCAAGTCATGACAAGAGAATGCTTTTCCTCAAAAATTCATTTCCCCTCTCCTTTTTATTTTCAAAAACAATTTGCCAAGAAATAATTTTTGGTGGGCCCATTTTTGAGACAAGCAACTAAGGACTCAATTTAAGACTAAAACTTGGAATTTTCACTTAAGAAAGTCGCCTCTCAATCTATCATAGGGAAACACCAACCCAGTTCAACACAAAAACAAAAGAAAAGAAAAAGAAAATAATCAAAACCTTTGATCCTTGGAAAAGAATCGTGGTATTAAGAAAACCCTTGGAGTTTATTGCTAAACTACTATTAACAAGGCAATATCCAATTGAAACACTTAACAAGAGAAAATAGAACACTCCCTGAGGTAGTTGTGCAAAGCTCACTAATGCTGATGTAGCCGCACCTCCATCGCATAACTAATCGGTCAATCTAGATATTATTTTTTTATCATTGTGCAAAGGTTGTATGACACGCACTTCTAGATATGCGAAATGCCCCATTGATCGCATGACAGTGTGGATTTTTGGAGAAAACTACCACTGTTCTGTCTAAGAGATGCGAAACTAGTGTGCGACGTGCACTAATGCTCATGCGACTGTACATCAGTCGCAGGTTATGGCACCCATCTTATCATCTCATGTTATTCTTGTGTGGCCTGTTGTGTGACACACATATCCTAAAATGCGATCGCATATTGCACCGCACGTCCTTATCATTGCTCACACCGTGTTAGCTTGGTTCCCACTACAAGACTATTAAAAACAACATCCAAAGTAAAACCTGAAAGCAAACAGTACAGGAAGTAATAAAAATCAAAATGCTATGGTTGCCTCCCAAGAAGCGCTTGGTTTAACGTCACGGCTAGACGAAGGTACCTCCCACTCAAGGCTCGTCTAGGTAGATAGCCTCTAAGAGTGCAACCTCTTCCGGAATGCCCAAGTACTTCTTTACTCGTTTCCCATTGACTTTGAATACTGAGCCATCCTCATTTTCCAATTCTATGACTCCTTTGGTGATGACTTGATGCACTTTAAAAGGACCCTACCATTTGGACCTTAGTTTTCCCGGAAAAATCCAGAGTCTCGAATTGAATAGGAGCACCCAATCTCCCGGATGCAACAATCGCCTTAAGATTTATTGATCATGATAGCGCTTTATCCAGGCTTTGTAGATAGAGGCACATTCATAAACCCACATCTAAAACTCATCTATTTCATTAAGGTCTTCCACTCTAGCACAAGCGGCTCTCTCCCAATCCAAATTCAGCCTCTTCAAGGCCCACATAGCCTTGTAATCCAATTCGACCGGTAGATGACAAGCTTTGCCAAATACCAACTGGTAAGGGGACATTCCAATCGGGGTTTTGTAAGATGTCCTATATGCCCATAGTGCATCGTCCAACTTGCGTGACCAATTGGACCTCAAGAATGGGCATCAAGGAAAGGTTGTGGCATCAGGATATGCCCCCTCCGCATTGACACTTGTCACACTCCTTTACCAAGTCATGGGCATCTTGAAACAAGGTAGGCAAATAGAATCCACTTTGCAACACTTTAGAGGCCGTGCACATACTCAAATGATATCCACTAACATGTGACGAATGGCATGCTCTAAGAATGGGTAAAATTTCAATTTCTGGTATACACCTCAGTATCATCCCATTGGTTCAAATCGGGAACAAATAGGTCTCATCCCAATAATATTTCTGAAAGTCTTGGAGGAATTTCTTTTTCTGATTCGAGTTCAGGCCTTCTGAAAGTAGATCACTTCCTAAGTAATTAGAAAAATCCACAAACCAAGGTGTCGATTCACGGGAAACAGCCAAAATTCGTTCATTTGGGAATGAGTCATTGATTTCAAGCTCCCCCTTAGGACTTCCTTTTTCTGCCAAATAAGATAAGTGGTCAGCCACTTGGTTCTCACACCCTCTCCGATCCTTTACCTCAAAATCAAACTCTTGAAGAAGTAACACCCACCAGATTAATCGGGGCTTTGCATCCTTTTTAGTCATCAAATACCTGATAATTGTGTGGTCAGTATGAACCACCACCTTAGTCCCTAAGAGATATGCTCAAAATTTCTCGAAAGCAAACATCACAACCAATAATTCCTATTCTATAATGGTGTAGTTTGTTTGGGTCGTGTTCAATGTTTTGCTTGCATAATATATCGGGTGAAAAAGTTTTTTTCTTCATTGGCCAAGCACCGCCCCTAAAGCTACACCACTGGCATTGCACGTAATCTCAAACTGTCTCGACCAATCTGGTGAAATGATGATAGGGGTGGAGGTTAACTTTTATTTCACGGTAAGGAATGCCTTCATGCATCTATCATCGAAGTTAAATTTGGCCTTATTTTCTAGTAGCTTACATAAAGGATAGGCTACTTTTGAGAAGTCTTTGATAAAACACCTATAGAATCTTGCGTGGCCAAGAAAACTCCGGACGCCCTTCACAGTTTATGAAGGGGGTAGCTTTGATATAACCTCGATTTTGTCTTGATAAACTTCAATCCCCTTTTCGGAGATCTTGTGCCCCAAGACTATCCCCTTCTTCACCATGAAGTGACATTTTTCCAACTTCAACACCAAATTTGTCTCCTCACATCTTCTAAGCACCTCCTGTAGATACTACAAGCAATCGCTCATTCATCTCCAACAACAAAGAAATCATCCATGAAGATCTCCATGGTGTATTCCACCATGTCTGAGAATATCGACATCATACACCTTTGGAAGGTGGACGGGGAATTGCAAAGCCCAAAGGGCATTCTCTTGAAGGCAAAGGTATCATACGTACATGTGAAAGTGGTCTTTTCTTGGTCTTCCAGAGCGATTGAGATTTGATTGTATCCAAAGTAACTATCTAAAAAACAATAGAAACCACAGGCCGCCAACTAGTCTAGCATCTTATCCATGAACGGGAGAGGAAAATAGTCCTTCTCCATCCAAGAATTCAATTTTCGGTAGTCCATGTATACTCTCCAACCAGTCACGGGTCTGAGAGCTATCAACTTATCTTTCTCATTGAAAAACCACGATAATTCCTCCTTTGTTTGGCACACATTGCACTGGGCTAACCCAAGTGCTATCGGATATGGGAAAGACCACCCCCGCGTCCAACCATTTAATAATTTCTTTCTTCACCACCTCTTGCATTGGTGGGTTAAGCCTTTGTTGGTGCTCAACGAAAGGAATGATTTCCTCTTGGAGTTTTATTTTATGTGTGCATATTCCCAGGGGTATACCTATGATATCCGCTATGGTCCACCCTAGAGCTCGGATATGCTTCTTCAACACTTTAAGCAAAGATTCCACTTGCTTGTTGCTCAACTTGTTGGAAATAATAACCGGCAAGGTCTCATTAGCACCCAAGTAGGGGTATTTCAAATGGGAAGGAAGTGGTTTGTGATCCAAGATAGGAGTCTCAATGACTGAAGGTTTAGATGGTGAAGTTTGCCTGTTCTTTATATCGAGATCAAGTTTCTTTGTAGGATAAGAGTAGGAGCCCATGCCCACTAATGTACAACAAACCATGCAAAACTCCTCTATCCCCTAACCAACATGATTTAATAATACCATTTCTAAGACTTTGTCAATGAATTCCTATCTCATTTTCAAGTCGATGCTTTCCTCAATATTTTCAATTGTGAAGGCCATTTGGAGATTACTTGGTTGCCTCATAGATCTATTCACATCGAAGGTGGATTCCTCATCATACAAAACAAACTTTAACTCTCCCGAGTCCATTTTTCTCAAGGTACGCCCTATTTTTAGGCTAGGTTGCACCAAGATAATGGGTATCTCAAAGATCCCCTTGCAATAAAATACCACGAAGTCCACAGGGTACATAATTCGACCTACCTTGATAAAAATGTCACAACCGACCCCCACGGGGTGCCTTATTGATCGGTCTATTGTGAAGAACTCCATGTTTGTGCTAGTGGGTTGCCCCAGCTCCATTCGTTTGAAAGTGGCCAATGACATCAAGTTGACACTTGCATTTTCATCGCACACTAACCTAGTGGACTTGTGAACTCCCTTCGAATCACAAACATTGTGCACACCCGGCATCACCTCATCATTGATGAAATTCCCTTCAATAATTGCCCTTCTAAAAGGAGATAGGCGAACTACCCCAACATCCTCTAAGTTGCAACTGGTGCATAATTCCTTCACCAATTTGGCATACTCAGGCATTTTGTTAAAAGCGGTACTCGCAGGAATATTTATGGTGATTCTCTTCAACATAGACTCCAAATCATTCGGATTCTCATCCATTCTTTCTTGAAAAAATTGTTGAGGGAATGGAGGCAGACATGTAGGGAAAGGTTTGACAACCTTAGACTCCACGCTATGATGTTGAACAACTTTTGTCAAACCATTTCCCCTAGCTTGCTTGTTTCGAGGCTTGCTTGTCATTGTCATTGAAACATCAACGTGTTTGAGAGAGCTATCAACACCACTACCCCTTTCTTCATTCTTGGCTAGATTTGAATTGCGAACTAAGACAAAGCATTCTATCTTCAATATGTCCAATGGCTATAAAGTGCCATTGTACGGTTTTAGCAAGACTTCCAAGGTTATGGCTCAACTCCTCAATGACTCCATAGGTTGCCCCTACTTTCTCTAACACCTGCATAAGCATGCTTTCCATTCTAGAGTAATCATATTTTTTCATTCCGACTTTGATTCCCATAATCACATCTTCCCAAACAATGAGGGCTGTCATGGGAACCCACCTTGTGGCCAACTGTAGATACCTTACCACTGCCATCGTTCGAGTTCTCACCATCTTCTACCAGCCTCACACCCCCAACAACACCAATGGTGTTAATAGTTCCAACTCGCTCATTCGAGACACTACTTACCATAAATTCAAGGAGTGTGGAAGTGATTAATATATCTCTATTACTTCGTGCATCATTCTTCAATAAAGCCTCAATCTCTTTAGCGGAGGTCACACCCATTGCTCCCTCGGCCCCTAAAAATCCAACTTAAGGTCTAGAAAGGTGTCAAGATCAAGTGCAATGCTAAGGGGTATGCAAAACACCCCACTGATTGCATGGCAGTGTGAATTTTTGGAGAAAGCTGCCAGTGCTTTGTCTAAGAGGTGAGAAACTGGTGTGCGACGTGCACTAATGCTCATGAGACTGTACACCAGTCATTGGTTGTGGAGCCCATCTTCTCAGCTTTAGTTATTCTTGTGCGGTCTACTGTGTGACACGCACCTTCTGACATGCGATCGCACATTGCACCGCACGTCCTTATCATTTATCACACCACGTTAGCTTAGTTCCCACTACAAGACTATTAAAAACAACATACAGAACAAAACCAGAAAGCAAATAGTATAGGAAGTAATAAGAATCAAAATTCTTGGGTCCCTCCCAAGAAGCGGTTGGTTTAACGTCATGGCTCGACGAAGGTACCTCCCACTCAAGGCTCATCTAGGTAAATTGCCTCTAAGATTGCAACCTCCTCCGGAATGCCCAACTACTTCTTCACTCACTTCCCATTGACTTTGAATACTTATCCATCCTCATTTTCCAATTCTATGGCTCCATTGGTGAAGACTTGATGCTCTTTAAAAGAACCCGACCATTTGGACCTTAGTTTTCCTCGAAAAAGCCGGAGTCTCGAATTGAATAGGATCACCCAATCTCTCGGATGGAACTCTCACCTTAATATTTGTTGATCATGATAGAGCTTCATCTGAGCTTTGTAGATAGAGGCACTTTCATAAGTCCGCATCCGGAACTCATCCATTTCATTAAGGTCTTCCACTCTAGCACGAGCAGCTCTCTCCCAATCCAAATTCATCTTCTTCAAGGCCCACATAGCCTTGTATTCCAATTTGACAGGGAGATGACAATCCTTGCCAAACACTAATTTGTAAGGGGACATTCCAATCGGGTTTTTGTAAGCTGTCCTATATTCGCATAGTGCATCGTCCAACTTGAGTGACCAATTCGTTTGGTGAACATTCTCCAATTTTTAAAGGATGGACTTGATCTCCCGATTAGACACCTCAACTTGCGCACTTGTTTGTGGATGGTAGGGGGTGGCCACTTTGTCTTTGACTCTGTATTTCTCAAGTAGTGCGTTAAACAAGTTGTTGAAAAAGTGTGATCCCCTATCACCAATGATGGCACGGGGGGTACCAAACAAAGAAAAAATATGCTTTTTGAGAAAAGTAGTCACGCTTCTCCATTTATTATTTGGTAAAGCCACCACTTGGACCCATCTGGACACGTAGTCCACAACCACTAGAATGTAGGTGTTCCCATGTAATCTTGTAAATGGGCCCATGAAATTCATATCGTATACATCAAACAATTTGACCTCAAGAATTGGCGTCAAGGAAAGTTCATGGCGTCCGGATATGCCCCCTCCGCATTGACACTTGTCACACTCCTTACCAAGTCATGGGCATCTTGAAAAAGGTAGGCCAATAGAATCCACTTTGCAATACTTTAGAGGCCATGCGCTTACTCCCATCATATCCACCAACAGGTGATGAATGGCATGCTCTAAGAATGGGTAAAATTTCAATTTCTAGTATACACCTAAGTATCATCGCGACGGTGCAAATTCGGAACAAGTAGGGCTCATCCCAATAATATTTTCAAACGTCATGGAGGAATTTCTTTTTTTGATTCGAGTTCAGACCCTCCATAAGTAGATCGCTTGCTAAGTAATTAGAAAAATACACAAACCAAGGTGTCGATTCGCGGGAAGCAACCAAAATTTGTTCATTAAAGAATGAGTCATTGATTTCAAGCTCCCCCACAGGCCTTCCTTATTCTTCCAAACGCGATAAGTGGTCAGCCACTTGGTTCTCACACCCTCTCCGGTACTTTACCTAAAAGTCAAACTCTTGAAGACGTAACACCCACCGGATTAATCGGTGCTTTGCATCCATTTTATCATTAAATACCTAATAGCTTTGTGGTCAGTATGCACCACCACCTTAGTCCATAGGTAAGGCTGCACCAGATATAACAGCACTAGTAGCTTAGTCAAAACCAACAAAGTCCAGAAAGGACATTTAGGATTTGTTCAGAACCCCTTTAACACAAATCAAATATGCTCCCCTATTGGAAACGACCTTTTATACTCAATGGAATCATACAAACAACCAAACAAAGTCTTCTGGATAAAATGTTGACCGAAGTCATCACTCTAACAAAAATTCTACAATCCAACCACGTTCCCAAAATGAGTCTAAAAGTCATGGGACCCAAATCAAAGGTCCCTCTATCCCAAAAACCACCTTTCTAAACTAAGGGAACTGACAAAATTCCCATCCGAGCCTTTCTTCTAAGAATGTTGACACAAGTCAAAAATTTCCAACTCTAAAGCTTCAAAATTAAAACACTCAATTGAACTATTCGAGAACTGCACCACTCATCTCCGCAGACCACCAACACTGCTTGAAACATGAAAAACATGAAAATGACCAGGAAGGTCATTACATCATCCATTACTAAAAAGGTCTTTCATCCTCGATAGTCGAAGTATAGAAGGTGTCATACCCCTTTTTTGATTGATAAGGAAGGTTTTTTCTAATTAAATTGACAGTTTTGAAAAAGAAATTATTTTATTAATTTGTTTAGAGTCTCCACTTGGAACTAAGTTATGGTATTCCAAGACATATTTTTGAATCCCTAATCAAAAGAAAATGACTCTTTATTTTTGGTCTACTAAAACAACTAATCTGGTAAGAAATTCTGTTGACCGAGGAAAAAGTATGGGGCATTCCTCGTGTTTCATGGTTCTAGCATGATTGCTTTTATCAACATATACCTAGCTTAAATTTTTTATGGACAATTTATGCTATAGGCCATGATTTACTCATATTTTTTATTGTTGAAATTTTATTTGTCTGAACTTAGATGCGTAATTGCATTCTTGGTCTGAATTAATGAGAGTTCATTATTAGAACACTTTGGCCAAGGTGTGTAAGCGCATCCTTGAAATTTTATATTTATTATTATTTCATTACATACATTTTAAAGCGTCACAAGAAAGACGTGTAACTACATTCTTTACCAAACAAGTGTTTTAAGTGTGTCTAAAGCTCGTTTACAGTTTAGAGGTATTTGTTCGTTTCTTGTAAATTCGAAACAATTTATTCTTATCCAGTTTTCACTCCTTTCTTTTATTTTTGGAATGGGTTTTTGGTTAATTCACAACTTGTCTCGCTCCCTAACCAATGGTTTTGCCACTCTTTTCTTTTACTTAGACAATGGAGTTTAGAATAAATTTCCACCCTATCTCACCCCATCTCACCCCTAGAGTAATAAGCCTTTGGACACATGCGATGTGCGTGCACCCCTTATTAGTGAATGTAGAATTTTAAAAATCATATGAGTAATAAAAAAGTACTTCGCTTATAAAAAGTTCCTGAAAATGACATACACTTATTCTTATATGAAATTAAACAAAATATACGTTAATAACTCATACAAGACCTTAATAGCTAGTGAGAGACAATTGAAAATGAAAAGTTAGAGACAACAATGAAAGTAATTACAGGGATGAAGAAACTTTGATATTAATTTATATAAGAATTTTATACACTTGGCTTGCTATAGATTTGTTGATATAGATAATTATAATATTGTTTGTTTAATCTAAAGACTCCCTCAAGTATTTCAGGTAAAATTAAAAAAAAAAGAACAAGATGTGTATATTCTACAAAAATGTGTGTTAAAAAAACACCCTTTCCTTATTTAAGTTAGCATTTTTTAATATATTTAACTTAATCAAAGATTAAACAAGCTATTTTGGGAAAACATTTGAAGAAAATTTTATGATTCTATGTCAAAAAATAACTCATGGAAACGATCAATCAAAAATCACAAATTGCAACAACTCAATCAATCTTTCAGGTGCTTGTTACACAAAATACTTGTAAGCTCGATGACAAGGATTCATAATTATTTATTTATAACATCGCTATACATCAATAGAAGGAGGAAATTGTAGCAATAAAATAGATTGAAAATCGACTCGGGTTTGTAACTCTAACTATTCGAAGAACTCTTCAATAAAGACAACAACAAAGGACGCTTTGAATAGCAAAATGAGTTACGAATCCGAACAAACCACATACTGAAAAATTTTACCTCTATTTTTTCTGTTTTTCTTCTCACTAGTGTGTCACTGCATTATAAAGAAAATACTCTCTGTATCTTGTGTCTCTTTTTTACTCTTTGTTGAATTTATCCTCAGATTTTAGCTATTGCTTTCTGGTTTTTCCCCTTTTTTGCGTTCTCTCCCTCATTCTAATTCTATCTTTTCTCTATCTCTAATCGGTAATCCTAGTCCCCTATTTTTCATTTTTTGTATTGTATGTAGCTTCTAGCTTAGCGCTTAATAAGAATCCTAGCAAAGTGGACCCAATAAAAATCATGTTAAGCACTCAAATTTGCGCACAAAATTACAAGTGCCTGAATAACTAAACATACAACTCAGAATAAAACTTGATGTGAATAATTAACTGTGCATACTAAACAATATATGAAAATATTTACATAACTTTATTCATGTTTTAACTTACAATAAAATTACTAGTAAATAAATAAAAAGGAACTGAATAAGAACCTGTGAGATAAACTAAACTGAATATAGAAGCAAGAGCGCATCATTGAAAACTCGAATCTAGGACCCCAAAATTTGAACTCCAACTTATGAACATTAAAAAAAAAACATTTTTGCTATATATTTTTCTTGCTTTGGCCTTCTGTCGCATTTATTTTCTTACTCTCTGTAGCGTGTATTTTTCTATGTCCTTTGTTGCGTCTCTCTGTGTGCGTGTTATATAGTTGTGCAGGTGTGAGTTTGTGCGGTGTGTGCTACCAGAAAAAGTTGACCGTGAGTGAGTAAGAGGGAGGGGGGGGGGGGGGGGGGGGAGGAGTTGAGAGACGCGAGGGAGTGATAGAGGTCCTTAGGTTGAGGATATTTAGTAGTGTAAAAAAACATGTGTTACTGGAGGAATTAGGTGTAAGTTACCTTTTTAGATCTTTTAGTTTTCTTTTTTTTTTCCAGCATTTTTTTAAAAAATATTAACCAATTAATTTTATAAAACATAGAAAAGTTAAATGTCTAGTCAAAAAATAATAATGTAATAAAAAAAAATTAAATTACTTGATTCTTTATTAAAAGCTAAATTAAAATAAAATGTTTTTTTTAAAATTCTTTTTACTTGAAAGTAAAAAAAAAACTTATCCTGAAATTGTGTTCTTAAGTTTTTATTTTAAAAGTAAGACTTACTACAAGAAAAATCAAACCCAAATAAATAGCTATGAAAAAATAAAATGTAACTAAGAAAATACTAAAATAACTAGCTTATCTATTAAACTTAGATTAAAAGAAAACATGTTTTTCTGGAAACTTTCTTTTTATTTGAAGATTAGAAACAACGTTTATTCTAAATTGTGACTCTATTTTTGTAGTTTTTAATTTTTAAAAGTAAGACTTACTAAAAATGAAAATATTTAATTTAGACCTAAAATAAATATTTAAGCTAAAAATGAGTTACAACTCGGGAAGGGTCAAAAATTACGTGTCTATAGTTTTCCCCTCTTTTACTGAAAACGTGAAGAGTTTCTGGATAAAAAAAATAGGCAATGAGACAAATTTTGACCCAACTATTATGTCACGACCCAAAATACGATAGGTCGTGCAGGCACCTACTCGACTCTAACCCGATAGGAGAACCCCATTATTTACCCCACTACTATTAATGTAGAAGTCCTTTAAAAGCAATAAACATAATAATATTAACCAACTGAAAGTATACTAATTATCTTGATATAATTTGAAAACAGGCAACTGTTTCGAAAAACCTGTATACACAACGCCACTCCCAAAACCTAGTATAAACATGTACAAGAGCTACTAGTGAAGGATATGACATTAAAAGACAGAACTTTTGTTATGAGAAGTACAGAACCCTGAAGCTGATGATGAAGACTCTCCAGGATATGGTATGAGACTTTGGTCAACATGTCACACACCTACACCCAAAACGTGTAGCAAGAGTAGCATCACTACAACATACATACTGATAGTTATCATCGATTGATATGCCGAGATTTCACGGCAGTTTTGACATTTAAAACTAAAGATTTTGGGAGTTTTTTAAGTATGTTTTGTTAGATATGATTCTGGTTTTCTACTTTTTCAGGGAACAGAGTTGGAATTATCAAAGACTTGAAAAATTACTGTTTCTGGGCTAAAAGTAATGCCCCACGGGCGTGAGATCCACCATGACCCATGGGAAGAGGGCGTGAGAACAAGGCAAAAAGGTTCATAAGGCTAAACCCATCCCATAACCAAATGGAACGGGCGTCGAAAGATCCACTGGCCATCGCACTTGGCCGTGGGACCATTCAAGAGGAAGATGGCAAAGACCAAGTCCCCAGACATCCAACTATGATGCCTATAGAAAATATGATGGGACGTTGCAGTTTCTCATCGAAATGAACCATAGCATATGTAAAGCAAGAGGTCTTGGTCGATGATGGATCACGATGGGCCATGAGAACCACAATGGCCCTTCGTCTTTGCCCATTGGCAGGAAGCTTAGAGCATCGAGGAAATCCAGATAACGAGCCACGATGGGCCTTGATATCCATGATGGCTCATGAGATCATCCCATTGAAAATGACACGATCAGCTTTCCCAGTACTTGTAGGATTCAGTCTATTTTGTCTATAAGTACCTTATCAAGGGTTTTATTTTATTGTTACTCATTTTTTGGGATATCATAATATATTGTGCACATTATTCTTATGTACTTTTTGAGAATTCAATTGTTGATTCTTTGTTATTGAAGTGTTCATGAAAATTTAAGATTTCAGTTTTCTTTACTTCTTATTGTAAGTTATAATTATCATTTCTTCATCTTAATTTGATTTTCTTCTTATAACTATGTGTAGCTAAATCCACAACTATGATAGTGGAAACCATGACAGATTGACAAAGTAGGAAAATTACTTAGTACACCTAGAATGGTTTTAATGTATGTATTGTTCTTGCCTTCGCTTTTATTGCTTTTTAATGGTTGCAAATATTAGAACTCCCCCTATTCTTACTTGCATGTCACAAAGAATTAACGAATGGGAAAAGGGATTATACAATGGAGATTTGAGGCTACTAACCCTCATATAATTAGCTTGAAATTGCCCAAAGATAGCTAATTTGGGATCACTGGTAAGGGTTAGCAAAGAAAACACCCGTAAACTGACCAAGTTATGTGGTGAAATTCTTGTATTTTAGTAACCATCCATTTAGTTAAACCTAACCTATCGATCTTGCATGCAGAGCACTAGGCTAGATTACTGGTAAAATGCTTTACTGTGTTATAAACTCATGGGGAACATTGCCCTAGCCACTTCTCTCATTGATTAAAATAATTGAAACTGATACTCCGATACATCCCTCAGTATGATCTTGATGATGAAGGCCGATCTTGATGACACTGGAACAACTGGTCCTAAAGTGTTGTCACCACTGCCTGCTGGTGCTATGTTCGATATCATAAGCACCATAATCCAGTTGCTGAACCTGAATGAATTATTTGCAGGCAAACCCACTAATGACTCTAATTTGCACTTGATTAACTTCACAGGAATTTGGAACCCATACAAGCTGCCAGGTTTATGTCAAGATGCAATCATACTAAGGCTATTCCCATTCTCTCTGACTGGAGAAGCAACACTTTGGTTGGCCAAACTTCTTGACAATTCGATCACCACATGGAGAGAACTGAGAAGTCAATTTTTTGAGAGGTTCTTTCCTCCATCAAAGATGTTGTAGCTCAAGCAAGAGATCTATAATTTCAAGCAATTGAACACCGAAGCACTCTATGAGATATGGCTTAGGTTCAATAACAAGCTAACACATATGCCGAATCACAAGATTCCTAGAGAGACTTTGATGGAGATCTTCTACAGGGCACTGAATTAAAATACCAAGGCAGTAGATGACACAGTCAATGGGGGTGCTTTCATGGAAAATACTTATGAAACTGCCTCTAAGATGCTAGATAGAGTCACAAATATGAAAAGATCTTGGCACACGAGAGATTTTGACGTTCCAGCCAGACTTATGTTGTTAAAAAGTCCATAGACCAGCAACAATTATATGAGCTTAGCCAAGAGGTCGCAGGATTAAAGACTAGCACCAATTTAATTGTGAAACATGTCATTAATAACATAGCTGAGAAGGTGAATGTAGTGGGCTCACAATGTAAAACACCAAGGTATGATGAGTATGGGTCTAATAAAGAGGCTAACATTTTAAAAGATCAGGTGGCGTGTTTCTGGATGAACGGACAAGGGTCCAAATAGGACATTTGGTGGGGTCAATAAAATCAAGGTCAGAATAGAGACAGAGATAGAGACAACAACTATAATCGGTCTGGGTATAGAGATAGGAGTAGCGGTACAAATAGAGATGGTGATTGAAGTAAGAAGGATGGCTATAAAAATGATAGAAGCGGTCTATATGTTCCTCTTGGAAATCATGAAGGCCCCCCAACTTATAAAAAATTAAAGACATGTTGGTCAGGTGCTAAAAAAGGTATAGGCAAGTGATGACAACCTAAAGGATATTTGTGTTGACATCTCGGGCATGAATAAGAAAGTAGAGTCGCATGCCACCGCCATCAAAAAAATTGAGCAGCAATTGGGTCAGATGTCTACCACCCTAAACAAGCACCAGAAGGGTACACTACCTAGCAACACATTCCAAAATCTAAAAAATGATGGGAAATGCGTAGCTGTGACTACTAGGAGTGGAAAGCAGACTGGGATCCTCCGGTTCCCATAATAGTTGATGATCTGGCCAAGCCTAAGGACAATGATGCTGAGGTTGCAGCTGATTCTGAAGATAAGGTTTTTAATGAAAAAGTGAATGGTGAAAAACATGTAGTTGCTGGCAGAAAGGAGAAGGAGGTCCCACAAGTTCTAAAGCTGATGTCATGACCTCCTCCAACTTTTCCACAGAGTCTAGCAAAGAAAGCTGAGGAAGGAAAGTATAAAAAATTCCTCTCCATGATGAAGCAATTATCAGCGAATATTCCTTTCGTTGAAGCATTGGAGCAGATGCCTCGATAAAAAAATTTCATGAAGGATATTATGACTAAGAAGAGGTCCATGAGTTTTGAGCTAGCTGATAATTTGCATAATTGTAGTGCAATAGCCTCCCGTTCTCTATTGCAAAAGAAGGTAGATCCTGGAGCTTTCATTATCCCGTGCACCATAGGAGCATTCTATTTTTCCAAGGCGTTATGTGATTTTTGTGCAAGTATTAACCTTGTGAAATTAACAGTATTTAAATAGTTAGGCTTGGGAGCCCCCACACCGATAATAATGCGGCTTTTAATGGCAGATCGCACTGTGAAGAGGCTGGTGGGTATTCTTTATGAAGTGATTGTAAAATTAGGATCTTTTATCTTTCTATTGGACTTTGTAATTCTAGACTGTGAGGTGGATTTTGAAGTTCCCATCATCTTGGTACGACCATTCCTTGCCAATGGATGTGCTTTAGTTGACTTAGAGATAGGCTAGATGAAGTTCAGGCTGAATGATAAGTAAGTAACTTTCAACCTGTGCCAATCAATGAAGCACCATGATGACATGCATGTAGTCTCAGTTATTGATGTTGTTGATGAAGAACAGGTTTTAGTGCCGATTGAAGAGCAACTTGGTGTTGAAGAACTTGCAGTTGTGATCATGAATTTTGATAGGGAAGATATTGCCAAATATGAAGACATGGTGTAAACACTTGCTGGCATGGGGTCTTAATCTTATGCTCCAAAAAATCTTGATCTGGACATGAGGAATAGAGAAACTCAACCAGGTAGACAATCTATTGAATATCCTCCAGCTTTGGAGCTCAAGGTTCTCCCATCACACTTCCGATATGTCTTCTTAGGATCCAACAACACTTTTACTATCATTATCACTGCAAATCTAGGTGAAGGGAAAGTCAAGGATCTTGTATCATTGTTGAGGAAATTCAAAAGGGCCATTGGTTGGTCCATTGTTGACATCATTAGAATTCATCCAAGTATATGCATGCATAAGATCCAATTGAGACAAATTGTGTCCCAAGTATTGAACATCAACGTAGGTTGAATCATCCTATGGAATAAGTTGTCAAAAAAGATATTATTAAGTGGTTTGATAAATTCACGGTTTATCCAATTGCAGTCAGCAAATGGATGAGCCCAGTTCGGTGTGTGCCAAAAAAGGATGGAATCATTATGGTTCCAAATGCTTAGAACAAACTGATTCCTATGAGTCCAGTCATAGACTGGCGTGTATACATGGACTATAGCAAGCTTAATGCTTGGATTGAGCAATACCATTTTCTAATGCCATTTATGGACCAGATGTTAGACCATCTACCTGGTAGAGGATTGTATTATTTTCTTGATGGCTATTCGGGATTCAATCAGATTTTGATTACTCCTGAAGACAAAGAGAAGACCACTTCACCCGTCCATATGGGACGTTAACATTCAAGAAGATGTCATTCAAGTTATGTAATGCACAAGCAATCTTTCAGTGATGCATGATGTTGATTTTCTTAGACATAGTGGAAGACACTATTGAGGTATTCATGAACGACTTCTCTATCGTGGGTGATTCATTTGATGATTATTTGGCTCATTTTAGTTGTGTTCTGTAAAGATGCAAAGAGTGCAATTTGTTGACACCCAATTTTTACCCTACATATTACGAATTAATCTTGAGCCTTTTTTATTTTTTAAATAATTTTCGAAAATAATTGTTTGTGAAAAAAATATATTTTCCAAATCGGCTTTATAATAGTTTTGAGTAAGAATTTATATTTTTCATATTTAATTATGTGGAATTTATATGAGTTAACTTGAAAAAACTATTTTAGAGTTTAATTTCATAAGAAATCCTTTAAAAAGATTAAACGTTTGATTTTCCTCCAAATTAATTCAAAACTAGAGTTAATTGAATAATTAATCTCATAGTCTTTTAAAAGAGGTAATTGTGTGTTAAATACAATAATTATTTCAAAATCGTTTAAGTTGATTAAGCTCAAGAGTTAATTGTAATTGATTCAGTCTTATTCCTATTCTAGCCTAAACTCTTTAAGATATTTAAATCCTAGACGAACTTTTCCCAATTCCAATCAATTTGGCTATCTCTTTAACCTTTTGGCCACATTTTCGCAAATGTGGCAATTATTTAAATAGCCCTTATAACCCCTCTTTGTCTCAGCACCAACAGTGGCCTAATTTAAAAAATCCCGGCCCATCCCCCATCTTTATCTTCTCCACCTCTTTCTCTCTCAACCCTAACGACAACAACAGCTACAAGACGATGAACCAGTAGCAACAAACAATGCCTAACCCTCCTAACGTTCCCAAACACCGTCCATTTTCTCTATTAAAGTGTGCGCTGGCGGAGTATAGAAGTTTCTAGAGGCCCTAGGTGGCCTCATCTCTTCAAAATTAGCGGATATTCGTACAAGCTCGTACGATTTTCATGACGCTCAAGCTCATCCATCTAAGGAATTTGAATTTCCTCTAAGAAATTCCTGTTTGCCCCCCATTTTCACCCGATTTTCCCCTATATAAATCCCCTCTTCTATTGAGTTGAGTGGTTGAAATTTCTATGGAGAAATTTGGGGATTCTGAAGGAGCATTCCTTCAATCTCACGTAACCAAAAATTTCAAAAAAAATTAATTAAAAAACTCGAATTCCGGCAACATCGCTTCAAGTTTTAGTGGTGGAAAGATTTTTCCGACGAAGCTTAAAGTCTAAAGTTTGTTGCCCTAAGAAAGGTAAACACTTTGTTCTTCTCCTTCTTCCCTTCACTGGTATAATGTAGAGTGTTTGCTAATAGAGGTATTGTTGGTTAAGACTGGTCTTGTTTGAAAAATATTTGCTTGTTGTGGTGATGTTTAGGAACTGATATCCTGAAATTTGTTATTAGCTCGACTTTGCCTTCAAGTTTTCGAAAGTGTTAAATTTCCAGTTTCCTGTGTTCTTGGTTTCAATGTTCAACTGAGGCTGTTGTCAAGTTAATAAAAAATCCTTGAGGTGTTATCTTGTTGTTCTTATTGTTTCTGGTTATGTGTGCACTTCGTGTGAACTTCGTTATATAGCTTATATGCATAGTAGAAACCTCCTTGAAAGTCTTCTTGGTCTACATTGCTATGTAAGATTTACTAAGGAAAGATTCAGCCTTTGGGAATCGTTCTTTAGCTCTCCCCAAAGGATGAATGATAGAATAAGATTGAGACTTTACCATTGTTCTCAAGTTTTGTTCTATAATTGCTTTAAAGGAACCATGATAGATTGTAGGTTAAGCTTATGTGTGTGAAACAATTTTGATTGGCTACTAAAACATAAGACAAAGCTAGAATTTGCTATGATACACGTTCATCTTTCAAGTTCTGCACCTAAGATTCTGTATAAAATCGATTCCTATTTGTTTTCTGTGCTAAGTACTGATTCCATTTTTAATCGGTCCATTATGCCTACAACATCTTCTATCATTAAATTTTCAAAGAAGCTTGAGGATTCATTTTTCTAGAGAAAAAGACAACATGTAAATTTCCCTCATCTCTTTATTTTCCTACTATTTCAAAATTGTAGCCTATTCCGTCACGATTTTAATAAGATCTCTTTTTGTTTCGAGTTTCTCCCAAGACATATTCATTGCTTTGATTTTTCCACTCTCTTAAAGTTTGCCAATGTGTTGATTTTCATGAAGTATCAAAAAGAGAAGTATAAAACCACTATTGGGTTGTTATTATAAAAAATGGACTGCTGGTTGGTGTCATCTCCAAACGTGTAATAGTATCGAGTAGTATTCTTGATAAAAGCCCAACTGTGTGATTAAGTTAATATGCTTTTTCTATCAAATTGGTTTAACTCATGATGTTGGTGTTATGGCCTTCTGTTGTTCCTTTCCCCTCTTCCCTCTTCTATTCCCTTCTAAAAACAATGAAATCTAGGCTTGAATTGATGTGTGATTTGTCTAAGCCATGAACACCAAGCTTGAACATTAGTTTAATGACAGTTTTCGCTGGATCAATCCAAAAGGTGAGAGTTTTGCTCTACCTCGAGGAAGATCTGGAAGATGTGTCATCAGAGGTGTGAGCTCCTGCAAGTTTGGCATGTAGCATCTCGATTATGTTAATGTTAATTGGAGCTCAATATAGAATTTAATGTCATTGAAATGTTTCTGGTAGTATCACTAAGAATCTGCCTAGATTTTACTCTATTTGTTGATGATATAATTAAGTTATCTCTAACCTTGCTTTCTTAGGAGTATTAGAACTGAATTGTGTTGAAACATTAATGTATTTTTCTTTTAATTAGACCATTTTGTTTACTAAGAAGAATCAAGTATTGTTGTAATTGGATTTAAAACATGTCCCCTTTGTTGTGTTAAAATTATGAGCTCCCTTTTCTTCCTTTTGAAATTTTATAAAGCTGTTGGCTTGCGTAGTTATCGCAAAATAGTTCATTTAATCAATCTATCATCAATATGCTTTTGTTGAGATTCCAAGTGGCTCAAATGACATTGCTTCTCTTTGTTTCATGTGTTTCCTTTCCATCCTATATTTGTATTAGTTTGAGTTAGTATGGATGTTGCAATTGATTATTAATCCTTTACTTTTTTTTTGTTATGCATGATTTTCTTCCCCAATGAGTCAAATTCGGACTCATACTTTTCATCACTGGGCCTAGTCTATCCTCAAGTCTATCTCTCAAGGCCCCAAAAAGGAGTGAAAAGTTCGATGAAAAAGTGTGGCCGAAAGTGCCACACATGGAAGCAAATATACATGGAAGACCAAGTAGCATATAACAACCCCAATGGGCTAGAAACGTAAAAACTGGACCAAAGTCCAAGAAAAACGACGGTGGGCCTAAAGAGGGACCACAAACTAGACTTTCGGACAGGTTTAAGCCAAACGCTTAATTACGTTATTAATTGTTAATTGTTAAGATAGAAATATTTGAATAATTTGGACTCTTTATAAACTTTAACTATTTAATTAACTTAGTCCATTTTTTCTACGTGAAGCACCATGAGTTTTATCGCAAGTTACTTTCTAAATTTTGAGATTTTATCCGAACTTCAAATTCATTATGCTGTTCTATTTGCCAAGTATTTCCGAAAATTTGACTATGTTTCTTTACAAACAAAAAGTGAATTCAAATTTCTTCTTTTTTACTTGTTAAATAATTCTCATATTTTCAAAGTTAGTCATAATAAAGAGTTTTCGAAATCAATCGGATAACCGCATGTTAGTGGACATTTTGAGTGCCTTAAAACCCTTCTCAAAATGTTAATGTGAACTTCTTACCCAGATTTCTTAAATTTGAAAGATTTTTATCTGTTTTAATTGTTTCGCATGTTTTCAAAGGTTTTCTTAATTTTTCTTAATTAATTAAGTGGCGATTTTTTTTTAATTAAGTTTGAATTTTTTATAAGTTTTCGAATTTAATACAAGTCATAAACCATTTCAAAATACAAAGTTACGTTTTCTTCCCGCAAGTTGAAAAATGCGAGAAAACACAACTTAATATTGAACTGGGAGAAGTGTAACTTCATGTTGAAGGAAGGAATAGTGCTAGACCATCAGATTTTGAAGAAAGGTATTGAGGTTGACAAGGGAAAGATTGAGGTGATTGAAAAATTACCCCCTGGTTTTAGTGAAGGCTATTCAAAGCTATTTGGAGAAGGCTGGTTCATATCACAGGTTCATAAAAGACTTATCAAAAATTGCACATCCCTTGTGCAAGTTGTTGGAGAAGGATATGAAGTTTGTTTCTGATGATGCATATTTGAAGGCATTTGAATGCTTAAAACGAAAGTTGATATTTGCCCCAATTATTGATGTGCCTAATTGGTCTCAGTTGTTTGAAGTCATTTGTGATGCTAGTGGAGTAGATCAAGAAGTAGTACTAGGCAAGAGACTTAACAAAATCCTCCATCCTATATACTATGCTAGCAAAGTAGTGAATGCCGCTCAAAAGAATTACACTGTGAAAGAACAAGAGCTGCTAACTATGGTCTTCCCATTGCTAAAATGCAGATCTTATCTGCTTTGCACCAAGGTGATTGTGTACACAGACCATGCAGCTCTTAGGTACCTTATGGCTAGGAAGGATGCTAAACCTAGGTTTATTCGGTGGGTCTTTCTATTACAAGAATTCAACATTGAAGTCAAGGACTGAAAGGGTACTGAGAATCAGGTAGTTGATCATTGTCTAGATTAACGGAAGTGGCAATGCAACAGCGGAAAGATGAGCTTGAGATTTATGATGCTTTTCTAGATGATCAAGTGTTGGATGCTTCCCAAGATTTAGTCCCATGGTATGCAGACTTATCTAACTACTTAGCAAGTGATTTGGTCCCTTCTGATCTATCCTTCCATTAGCGAAGAAAGTTTATGTCTGATGTTAAGAAGTTTGTCTGGGAGGAGCCTCATTTTTTTTTTATATGTGATGATACCATGATTCATAGATGCATAGCTAAAGCAGAGATAGAATATATACTCGAGGCATGCCATTTATCCCCTGTAGGGGGACATCATGGTGGCATACAGACAGCCCACAAAATTCTACAATGAGACTACTATTGGCCTACCGTCCATAAGGATGATCATGAGTAGGCAAAGGACTGCAATCGATGCCAAAGGGAAGGGGGTATATCAAGGAAGCATGAGCTTCCTCTCACTCCCATCCTTGTAATTGAACTGTTTGATGTGTAGGGCATTGACTTTATGGGTCCTTTTTTGAGTTTGAATGGGATGAAGTACATATTGGTTGATGTTGACTATGTGTCAAAGTGGGTTGAGGCAGTTGTGCTTCCCAATAAGGAGGTTCTCATTTTTGCAATAGGCTATTCCGGGATCTACTTGAGAAATGTGGGGTGAGACATAATATGGCGATTCCTTATGATCCACAGACGAGTGAGCAAGTGGAGGTCTTTAATCGGGAGATAAAGACAATCCTTGCAAATGCGCATAGAACTGATTGGTCTAGGAAACTTGATGATGCCCTGTGGGCATACCAAACAGCTTATAAGACTCCCATAGGTATGTTGCCATATCAGATTATGTTTAAAGGCTTGTAATCTTCCGGTAGAGCTTGAGCACAAAGCCATGTGGGCACTCATGAGGTCGAATTTGGACTAGTGTGCCACCTCCTATAAGTGGCTTGGTCAGTTAAATGAATTAGATGAGTTTTGCCTAAACACTTATGATAATTTAGCGCTATACAAGGAAAAGATGAAGATGTACTATGACCAAAAGATTAAGAAGAGAGATTTTAAACTAGGCGATATGGTTCTACTTTATTACTCAAAACTTTGCTTTCTTCTTGGCAAGCTGAAGTCTAAGTGGATGGGGCCATTCGAAGTGGTGCTAGTATCCCTATACGGTGCAATAGAGCTTGAGAATCATGACGACAAGAAGTTCAAGAAAATGGTTAGCGTGTCAAAGCCTACTTAGGAAATGCTGAGGAAATTAATTTGGTTAAAGTTTGGGACCTTCGTGAAGTCTCAGTAACCAAGGAACCTGCATCGTGCCACGACATTAAATAAGTTACTTCATGGGAGGCAACTGATAAACGCTCAAATCATACTCCCCAAATATGGAGGAACGATGATCATCAAACAAAACATATTTATAAGTACCCAACAACTATCGGGGTCCTACCCACAGAGACATGATGCTAGCTAGCTAAATGGAGATTGTATCAATATTAGTTCACAAAGAGAGTAAATGCTTAAAAACACAAAAGTAAAAGGTTGGTGGAATTGGGATTCTCTCACTACAATCACAATTCGTAACAAAGCAAGTAAGTAAAGCGGGTGAATCAAATTGAGTAGGAGACTAGGGATGTGTATCCAAAAGGGCTTTAATGTGGGATAGGGTGTTTGCCTATTGACATAGGTAGCCTTTGTCATGGGCATGGTTATTTATCTCTCGATCAAAAACAAGATATCCAATAGTCCTGGTTAGAGAACTATTGGTCAAAGCAATAAACAAGCAAATCCAATAGTCCTGGTTAGAGCACTATTGGTCAAAGCAATAAACAACCAAGATCAAGCTTATGGAGGTCACACTATCTCTATATTAAACCCTTAAATGGGTGATTCTGTCGATAAGATCTATTTCTAGCCTCAAATCTAAATGGAGTCCCAAGTTCCCACTAGTAATCTCACATCCGAAACAATGAAATTCTCTTTCAAGCAGCAACATAGTCAAGTAGTGACAATTATTGTTTGCAACCATCGCTTTTAGGATTAAAAGATGGTGAACCTACTAGACCCATATCAAATAAGCAATTATAAGCAAGAATTAGAAACACCCACACCCATTTGTCAAGCACCCATTATCAACACACCCCTAGACAAGTGAAATCAGCTACTCATAGCAAAGGAGAGATATATACCAAATGGGTAAGTCAAAATCCCCTTCATTCAAGATGAGTTTCAAGTTCTAAGCTTAATTTGAGTACACAAATGGTTAACCAAGAGAATGGATTAAAACCCTCTTCTCTTTGGAGAGGAAAACTTGTTCTTAAAGAAAAACAAGCTCTTCAAAATATTCAGGGTTGAAGAATTATTTTTAAAATTGTGCCTAAATTAGCCTTTTATAGTTTCCGTAAATGTCACTAAAATTAAGGAAAAAATTTCCCTTCGGGTGGTGTACAAAGCAATGTGCGGTTCGCACGTCGTGATGTGCGTATTGCACACCATCTTCAGTTGAACTAGTGACTTCAGCCGATTTGGGAGGTCTCGTGCAAAGTTGGTGTGGTTTGCACTATGTATTGTGCGCATTGCACGACGATCGCACCCCATGACAGATTCTTCAGGCAATCCTGAGGTTCATATGGTGGGAGAAGCGTAATGCATCATAGAATGTGCGTGTCGCACAAGAGCTGCATCTCAGGGCGAATTATTGTCCTTTTTCGATCACTTCACACTTCAATCCTTTTGAACTCTTTTTGGGTCCATTTCCTTGTTTTCTATCTTTGATCACAAGTACCTGCATGGACATCAATAAAGGCCATAAGAACCTCTAAATCTATTCAAAATATAGCATTAATTCATGGATATAGGCTCAATAAGTTGGTAGATTACAGACTTATCAAACCCCCAAACTTGAACTATTGCTTGTCCTCAAGCAAGATACTCACAAGGCAAGGAATGAATAATGCTCTAGACTCAATCAAGGCAAAAAAGACTATTCTATACTAAACATTAAGAAAAAAAGACTCAAACAAAAGACTCAACTACGATGCTCATCTCAATTTGAACCACCATAAATTCAAGGCAATTGATCATTTCAAAAATCTTTTCCGAAATGACTTCATTTCTCATTCAAAACCAAGGGATGTTTGTCATTCAAAACAATACATTCAAGCTTCTCAAGTCATTGGAATGGACCGTCAAGGTTTTCCTCGAGATTCTCTACACAACTTGTCTCCTTCATTCCCCTCAATTGAAATAGAGACTTCATGTTTTAATTTGAGATCATGATACTACTCACCAAAAGAAAGAATCCCACTTACAATCATTCAATTCAGGAAAGAATCCCACTTACAATCATTCAATTCACAAACAACGGGATTATAGGAGAACCAAGAAGACTCACACTCTCTCAACGAAGTTCAAGTACATATGTGTCGAACCATAGGCTTGCCCTTCATGTAAATCTCCACTAATATAGGGTAGCCAAGCTCGGAATCGCCAAGGACTTGCGGGTTACGATGTTGTCTAAGGCTAAGGTGAGGATTTCATTTGGTTCAAGTGACTAAACCTCCCTAATGATCTTTGTTCTCAATTCAAACAACGCTTTCATTTTCAAATTTCAACTTCACCTTATTTCTCCCTTACACAACCCAAGCTTCTCCTTTCCAATCATGATCATTCAACTCCTTATATCGCCTTCATTTGGTAGAACCTATTTTCGCTTTTTATTTTTCCCTCATTGTATTGACTTTTGGAGAAATTTTCAATTCAAACCTTAGGTGCTACCTTGCACTTGAAGTGCATTCCTTTTCTTCTCTTCATTTGATCACATACACCCCCAAACTTAGGCATTTGCCTATGTTGTCTTTTCATCCCCACCCAAACTTAGGCTTTTAGCATACTTTTCACTTTCAAGAAATTTGGGAGGACGGGTGCCAAGACGTAGATTCAAAAATGTCAAGGTGTTAACAAGGTTCCAAAGAACGATTACAAGCTCAAAGGGGTTCACTAGGATGTATGTCATGGGAAGTCATTTGGGTAAAGTGGCTATCAAAAAGGGCCTAAGATCATCTTCCAAGAATGATCACTCCTAGAATTTTGACTTGAGTCACATTTGGGGAAAGTTCTAGATGACACGCATGCATGAGAATCAAGGTAAAGCCTCATCACACAAGGCATCATGCCACATGACTTCTTTCATTAGTCTCCAAATCAATTGGGACAAATAATATTCAACAAGCTATTTCGAATTCATTACACACTTGTTTGTGAGTCAATCAAGCAAAAGAGAGAGTGTGCAAGTCATGACAAGAGAATGCTTTTCTTCAAAAATTCATTTCCCTTCTCGCTTTTATTTTCAAAAACAATTTGCCAAGGAAGAATTTTCGGTGGGACTATTTTTGATACAAGCAACTATGGACTCAATTTAAGACTAAAACTAGGCATTTTCCCTTAATAAAGTCACCTCTCAATCTATCATAGGAAACACCAACCCGGTTCGACACAAAAACAAAAGAAAATAAAAAGAAACTAATCAAAACTTTTGCTCTTTGGGAAAGAACCGTGGTATTAAGAAAAACCTTGTAGTTTATTGCTAAACTACTATTAATAAGGCGATATCCAATTGAAACACCCCCAATCTCTGAAAGAGCATTGTCTGCAATGGTATTAGATAGAGAAAATAGAACATTCCCTGAGGTAGTTGTGCGAAGAGTACTAATGCTGATGCGGTGCACCTCTATTGCATAACCAATCGGTCAATCTAGATCTTGTATGTTTATCATTGTGCGAAGGTTGTGCGACCTGCACTTCTAGATATAAGAAATGACCCACTGATCACATGGAGGTGTGGATTTTCAGAGAAAATTGTTAGTGTTCTATATAACAGGTGTGATACTGGTGTGCGACGCGCATAAATGCTCATGCGACCGCACACCAGCCGCAGGTTGTGGCCCTCATCTTCTAATAGCACCTCCTGACATGCAATAGCACATCACATCGCATATCTTGATCATTTCTCACACTGCCTTAGCTTGGTTTCCACTACAATACTATTAAAAACAACATACAAAGTAAAACCAGAAAGCAAATAGTATAGCAAGTAATAAAAATCAAAATTCTTAGGTTTCCTCCCAAGAAGCGCTTGGTTTAACGTCATGGCTCGATGAAGGGACCTCCCACTCAAGGCTCGTGTAGGTAGATATCCTCTAAGATTACAACCTCCTCCGGAATGCCCAAGTACTTCTTCACTCGCTGCCCACTGACTTTGAATACCATGCCATCCTCATTTTCCAATTCTATGGCTCCATTGGTGAATACTTGATGCAATTTAAAAGGACCCAACCATTTGGACCTTAGTTTTCCTAGAAAAAGCTGGAGTCTTGAATTGAATAGGAGCACCCAATCTCCCGGATGAAACTCTCTCCTTAAGATTTTTTGATCATGATAACGCTTAATCCGGGCTTTGTAGATAGAGGCACTTTTATAAGACTGCATCAAGAACTCATCCATCTCATTAAGGTCTTCCACTCTAGCACGAGCGGCTCTCTCCCAATCCATATTCAGCTTCTTCAAGGCCCACATAGCCTTGTATTCCAATTTGACCGGGAGATGACAAGCCTTGAAAAACACCAATATGTAAGGGGATATTCCAATCGGGGTTTTGTAAGCTGTCCTTTATGCCTATAGTGCGTCATCCAACCTGCGTGACCAATTTGTTTAGTGAACATTAACCTATTTTGAAAGGATGGACTTGATCTCCCAGTTAGACGTCTCAACTTGCCCGCTTATTTGTGGATAGTAGGGGTGGTAACTTTGTGTTTGACTCTGTATTTCTCAAGTAGTGCACTAAACAACTTGTTGCAAAAGTGTGACCCCCTTCACTAATGAATGCACGGGGTACCAAACCGAGTAAAAATATGCTTTTTGAGAAAAGTATACACGCTTCTCCCTTCATTATTTGGTAAAGCCACCGCCTTGACCCATTTGGACACGTAGTCCACAACCACTAGAATGTAGGTGTTCCCATGTGAGCTTGTAAAGGGGCCCATGAAATTGATACCTTATACATAAAACAATTCGACCTCAAGGATGGGCGGCAGTGGAAGTTCATGGTGCTAGGATATGCCCCCTCCGCGTTGACACTTGTTACATTCCTTTACCAAGTCATAGGCATCTTGAAAACAGGTCGGCGAATAGAATCCACTTTGCAACACTTTAGAGGTCGTGCACGTACTCCCATGATGTCCACTAACAGGTGGCGAATGGCATGCTCTAAGGATGGGTAACATTTCAATTTCTGGTATACACCTCTGTATCATCCAATCAGTGCAAATCTGGAACAAGTAGGGCTTATCCCAATAATATTTTCGAATGTCGTAAGGGAATTTCTTTTTCTGATTCATGTTCAGGTCCTCCAAAAGTAGATCGCTTGCTAAGTAATTAGCAAAATCTGCAAACCAAGGTGTCATTTCGCGAGAATCAGCCAAAATTTGCTCATATGGGAATGAGTCATTGATTTCCAGCTCCCCCACAGGCCTTTTTTTTTCTTCCAAATGTGATAAGTGGTCAGCCACTTAGTTCTCACACCCTCTCCGATCCTTTACCTCAAAGTCAAACTCTTGAAGAAGTAACACCCACCAGATTAATCAAGGCTTTTAATCCTTTTTAGTCATCAAATATGTTATAGCTGCGTGGTCAGTATGCACCACCACCTTAGTCAACAAGGGATATGCCCAAAATTTCTCAAAAGCAAATACCACATCCAATAATTAATGTTCCATAATGGTGTAGTTTGTTTGGGCCGTGTTCAAAGTTTTGCTTGCATAATAGATCAGGTGAAAAAGTTTTTCTCTTCATTGGCCAAGCACCACCCCTAAAGCTATGCCACTGGCATCACACATAAGCTCAAACGGTGTCGACCAATCCGGTGAAATGATGATAGGGGTGGAGGTTAACGTTTCTTCCAAGGTGAGGAATGTGTTCATGCTTCTATCATCGAAGTCAAATTCGGCCTTATTTTCTAGTAGCTTACATAAAGGATAGGCTACTTTTGACAAGTCTTTGATAAAACACCTATAGAATCTGGCATGGCCAAGAAAACTCCGGACGCCCTTCACGGTTATCGAAGGGGGTAGCGTTGATATAACCTCAATTTTGGCTTGATCAACTTCAAGCCCATTTTCAGAGATCTTGTGCCCTAAGACTATCCCATCCTTCATCATGAAGTGACATTTTTCCCAATTCAACACCAAATTTGTCTCCTCACATCTTCTAAGAACCTCCTCTAAATGCTCCAAACAATCGCTAAACTCATCCCCAACAACAGAGAAATCATCTATGAAGATCTCCATGGTGTCTTCAACTATGTCCGAGAATATGGACATCATACACCTCTGGAAGTGGACGGGGTATTGAAAATCCCAAAGGGCATTCTCTTGAAGGCAATGGTCCCATACGACCATGTGAAAGTGGTCTTTTCTTAGTCATCCAGAGCGATTGAGATTTTATTGTATCCGGAATAACCATATAAAAAATAATAGAAACTAGGGCTCGCCAACTGGTCTAGCATTTTATCCATGAACGGGAGAGGAAAATGGTCCTTCTCCGTCCAAGAATTCAATTTTCAGTAGTCCATGCATACTCTCCAACCGATCACGGGTCTGAGACCTATAAACTCATCTTTCTCATTGGGAACCACGATAATTCCTCCTTTCCTTGGCACACGTTGAACTAGGCTAACCCAAGTGCTATCAGATATGGGAAAGACCACCCCCGCATCTAACCATTTAATAATTTAATTCTTCACCACCTCTTGCATTGGTGGGTTAAGCCTTTGTTGGTGCTCAATTGAAGGAATGATTTCCCCTTGGAGGTTTATTTTATGTGTGCATATTCCCAAAGTTATAGCTATGATATCCGCCATGGTCCACCCTAGAGCTCGGATATGCTTCTTCAACACATTAAGCAAGGTTTCCACTTGCTTGTCGCTCAACTTGTTGGAAATAATGACCGGCAAGGTCTCGTTAGCACCCAAGTAGGTGTATTTCAAATGGGAAGGCAGTGGTTTGAGCTCCAAGGTAGTAGGCTCAATGACTTAAGGTTTGGATGGTGGAGTTTCCCTTTTCTTTAGATCGAGATCAAGTTTCTTTTGAGGATAAGAGTAGGAGCCCATGCCCATCAATGCACAACAAACCTCGTGGAACTCCTCTATCCCCTCACCATCATGATTCAATAGTACCGCTTCTAAGACTTTGTCGACGTATCCCTCTCTCATGTGCAAGTAAACACTTTCCTCTATTTTTTCAATTGTGAAGGCCATTTGGAGATCACTTGGTTGCCTCATAGATCTATTCAAATCAAAGGTGGCTTCCTCATCATTCAAAACAAACTTCAACTCTCCAAAGTCCATTTTGCTCAAGGTACGCCCTATTTTTAGCCTAAGTTGCCCCAAGATAATGGGTATCTCAAAGCTCCCCTTGTAAGAAAATACCACGAAGTCCACAATGTACACAATTTGCCCTGCCTTGATCAAAATGTCACAACCGACCCACACGTGGTGCTTTATTGACCGGTCTATCACGAAGAACTCCATGTTTGTGCTAGTGGGTAGCCCAACTCTATTCGTTTTAAAGTGTCCAATGATGTCAAGTTGAAACATGCATATTCATCGCACACTAACCTAGTGGACTTGTGAATTCCCTTCGAATCACAAACTGTGTGCACACCTAGTATCACCTCATCATTGGTGAAATTCCCCGCAAGAATTGCACTACTAAAAGGAGATAGCTAAGCTACCCCAACATCCTCTAAGTTGCAAGTGGTGCATAATTCCTTCACCAACTTGGCATACTCGAGAATTTTGTGAAAAACGGTACTCACAGGCATATTGATGGTGATTCTCTTCAACATAGACTCAAAATCATTCAGATTCTCATCCATTCTTTCTTGCAAAAATCATTGAGGGAATGGACGAAGACATGTAGGGAAAGGTTTGAGAACCTTAGACTCCTCTCTCTCACGTTAAACAACTTTGGTCAAACCATTTCCCCAAGCTTGCTTGTTTCGAGGCTTGGTTTTCATTGGCCTTGCAACATCAATGTGGTTCAGAGAGCTCTCAACACCACTACCCCTTTCTTCATTCTTGGATTGCCTAGATTTGAATTGAAAACTAAGACAAAGCATTATATCTTCAAGACGTTCAATAGCTATAGAGTGCGATTGTACGGTTTGAGCAAGACTTCCAAGGTTATGACTCAACTCCTTAATGACTTCGTAGGTTGCCCCTACTTTCTCTAACACCTGGACAAGCATGCTTTTCATTCTAGAGTTATCATATTGTTCATTTCGACCTTGATTCCCCTGATCACATCAGCCCAAACTATGAGGGTTGTCATGTCAACCCACCTTGTGGCCAGCTGTAGACACCTTATCACTACCATCATTCTATCTCTCACCATTTTCTACCAGCCTCACACCCCCAACAATACCAATGGTGTTAATAGTTTCAACTCGCTCGTTTGAGACACTCTTTATCATAAATTCAAGGAGTGTGGAAGTGATTGATGGCTCTCTATTCATTCGTGCATCATTGTTCAACCAATCCTCAATCTCTTTAGCGGAGGACGCACCCATTGCTCCCTCGGCCCCCTAAAAATCCAATCTAAGGTCTAGCAAGGTGTCAAGATCAAGTACAAGTGGGATGTATGAGAAGTACTAGCATTTATGTTTGAGTGACGTGTGCCTGCAATCCACCACAAACAACAACAAAAGTAAAAGAAGCAAGCACTTCTCAAAGTGACTTCAAATCAACAATCAAAAATAGCCATCAAATCAAGTCCCCGGTAGTGGCGCCATTTTTGATAAGTGCTCAAATTGTACTCCCCAAATATGGAGCATGGCGATCTTCAAGAAAAACACATTTATAAGTACCCAACTGGTGTCGGGGTTGACCCACAGAGACTTGATGCTAGCTATATTGAGATTGTATCGAAATGTGTTTTCAATGAGATTAAATGCTTAAAAACATGATAGTAAAAGGTTGGGGGATTTGGGATTCTATCACTACAATCGCAAATTCATAACAAAGCAAGTATGTAAAGCGGGTGTATCAAATTGAGTAGGAGACTAGGGATGTGTATCCAATGGGGCTTTCATATGGAATAGGGTGTTTGCCTTTTCATACTTATTCATGCTTATTGACATAGGTAGCCTTGTTCATGGGTGTGGGTGTTTATCTCTCGATCAACCATAACATATCCAATAGTATCGGTTAGAGAACAATTGGTCAAAGCACTAAACAACCAAGATCAAGCTTTGGAAGCTCACACTATCTCTAGATTAGACCCTTAAATGGGTGATTCCATCGATAAGAGCTATTTCTAGCCTCAAATCTTAATGGAGTCCCAAGTTCCCACTAGTAATCTCACATCCGAAACCATGAAATTCTCTTTCAAAAAACAACATAGTCAAGTAATGACAATTAATGTTTGCAACCATCAATTTTAGGATTAAGACTTTGTGAAACTACTAGACACATATGAAATAAGCAATTATAAGCAATAATTAGCAACACCCACACCTATTTGTCAAGCACCCATTATCAACACATCCCTAGACAAGTAAAATCAGCCACTCATAGCAAAGGAGAGAGATATACCAAATGGGTAAGTCAAAATCCTCTTCATTCAAGCAGAGTTTTAAGTTCTAAGCTTAATTTTAGTGCACAAATGGTTAACCAAGAGAATGGATTCAAACCCTCTTCTTTTTGGAGAGGAAAACTTGTTCTCAAAGTAAAACAAGCTCTTCAAAATATTTAGGCTTTAAGAATTCTATTTACAATTGTGCCTAAATTAAGCTTTTATAGTTTCCCAAAATTTCACTAAAATTTAAGACAAAATTGCCCTTCAGGTGGTGTGCGATGCAATGTGCAGTTCGCACGTAATGATGTGCGCGTCGCACACCATCTTCAGTTGAACAAGTAACTTTAGCCAATTTGGGAGATCTCATGCAAAGTGGGTGTGGTTCGCACCATGGATTATGCGCATCGCACAATGATCACTACCCATGATAAATTCTTCTTGCAATACTAAACTTCATGCGGTAGGAGGTATGAATGCATCATGGCTTGTGCATGTCGCACAAGCACCGCATCACAGGGCAAATTCTTGTCTTTTTTCTATCACTTCACACTTCACTCCTTTTATGCTCTTTTTGGCTCAATTTCCTTTCTTTGTATCATTGATCACAAGTACCTACATAGACATCAATAAAGGCCATAAGAACCTCTAAATATATTCAAAACATAGCAATAAATCATGGATATAGGCTTAATAAGTTGGTAGATTACCGACTTATCAGCAACCCATGAGGGAAACTTAATGAAGTCTTAGTAGTCAAATGACCTACGTCATGTTGCAATGTTAAATCAGGTGTTGCATAAGAGCAAACCCATTGCTAACGTGTGTTCAAGTGTGAAGGAGCTGATAAAACTAGAGTAGGGAGAAATTGTAGAAAAAGGAGGTCGTGCAGGTGTTTCTGATGGGCCGTCACAGGTCTGACATCTCATGGGACCAGGTCATGCAAAAGGAATGTCCAACCAAAATGCTCTTGAATAAACCGACGCTGTGGAGCCACAGGTCATCGCATCCTTATCATCGACTCTAATGAGTGATTGATGTTCACTGGTCCATTCCCATTACCAGGTGTGACGGGCCATCACAACCCTAACAGGCGTGGGAAGGATCAGGGAAATGCCCAGGTAAGTGGCTCATGGGATGGGCCATCGCATGTCTCACGGGCCATCCAAAATGACCGTGGTCTGGGTCGATCAAAAGTCTATTTTTTTAATAAGTGTACCAACCCAACCTGACCCGGTTACCTTTCCCTTATTACCCGCTATTTTAAATCAAATGACCTTATTCAATTTAGGTTAATTCCATTCAACTCACTCCACTTTCTTTATTTTTATCCCAACTCTTCCCCTCCCCTCCACCATTTTATTGTCCTAAGTATCTCACACTCCCACCATAATCCATCACTCTTTTACAAGTTCCACATACTAAACAAGTTCACAAAACACGCACATTAGGCACTTGCAACAAGTTACTCAAACCTTCAAATTTCATGTTTTGCAAAACACAAAGTAATTTCAATCTCACTCCAATGTTTTCAATTGTTTCATAGAGTAACTTGGTGTATGGGTTCTCGTGTTCTAAAAGTCATGTCTTGTCTAACTAGAAGAACCATAGATTCGATTATGCATATGTATGTGTGCATTGTTGTTTGGATGCTAGGAACTAGGGTTTGTTGATTATGCTTAGGGAAAGTAGTAAACTTGTTCATAATTGATGTTTCTAAGTTATTTGGGAGAGGTAGAATAGTGAAACACCCAACTAAGGTTGCACGAAATTGGGTGCAAGTGCACTAACTTGATCACACACCAGACTCGGATGGGCTGTGGGAACCATGATGACCATCAGTATTGGATGTGAGACAGGAGGCACGACCTAAATAGCCACTGCCTCATTCTAATGCCCACCCCGATGGGTTGTTGAACCTCCCACGCCCGTGGCATTCCACCATGGGAGGAAAAAATGCTGAATAAAATATCTGTCTTATTTTGACATGCACCTTGATAGGTCATCGAACCTCCCATGCTCGTGGGAGGCTGAATTATGGGGAAAAAATCTATCTATTTTGTGTTTCTCTTTTTGACCAGATGTACTATCAGTGTTCTCCTATAGGTACTAGATGGCTCTAGTGATACCACTAAGGTGAGGGGGTCATTTCAAGGTCAAGTATAAGGCCATCATGACTCGCTTACTAGATCAACCCTCTGAATTTAAAGGTGAGAAAGGAAAGTCAGACGATATCCCCCTCGCTTGGCTAACCAAGAGGAAGCTAGTGCTACCACCATCTTCCCAGTATGTAGAAGAAAAAAGTGTTGCACCAGAAAAGGAACATGACTCAAAACACACTTCCCCTCCAGTTTTAAGAGGGGGAAGAATCATCATCCGGCTCTGTAAGTTCAAAGGTTGAAAGCAACAAAGTAGAGTCACCTAAAGAGGGTGGCAAAGACTCAACCATCCCAGTTTCAAATGGGAAGGATACAGAGTCTGGATCTGATGAGGGCACTGAGTCTGGACTTGGTAAAGATGCAAAAGTTGGGTTTGGGTTAGATACTGAGAGTACAACACATATGAGGGAGAAAACTCCACCTACTTCCAAAGCTCCCGGGATAACTTTTGTCTTTACAACTAAAGATCAGGACCACCATGAGCGAAGAAGGTGGAATGTGAAGGTAGATAAGGAGATATTTGATTATGGCCTGGAGTTGATAGATAAGGGGCATATGAAATTCCCCATAATAGAAGAATGGCGGATTAACTCATTTGCGCTAAACAATTCCTTAAGCTTGAGGAATATTTCAGGCACTAGAACCTAACTTTAACCTCCAAGCTGCTCCTAGAATATGAGCTGATGATTGCGCGTGTAATGAACCTTCTGGTCATTTACACGTTTTTGCCTTTCTGGTACCATTAGAGCTTACTTGTAGTGGCCTAAGTCATTTATGGCTTGTCGGGACCGGTAGTTCGGTGCCCGAGCTATTTGTTTGGTCTTTATGGCCGTTCCTCATTTTAGAGCTTCAACTTTGGAAATCGTTGACTTTCGACAATATTCTTGGTAATATCAAAGAATTAAACCAAGGTTCTAGGTCAAAGGAATTCTTTACTTGAAAGTTCAAGTCAAAGAAATGCCTCGTGTAACACCTCACCCGTTTGGAAGGTTTATAGTAACTTGTGCCTTTGGGGTAAGACTAATAGTGTCTAATATACTAATAAGGATGTGGTATGAGGTATTGTAATGGCAAAATTGTCGTATGATAAGTTTTGAAGTCAAGCAAGTTGCGAAACAAAAGTTGGAAAAAGTTATTGTAAATTCCTTTAAGGAATTCTCTTAAAATTTGGGTTAAATTTTTTGGGGTGTTTCTCTATATATATAAAGAGTTAGTGGCCTCCCAATATACTAAATCGAAGGTCTACGAGTCTAGTTTCCAACTCACTAAACCTTTCATCCATACTACTCCAGAACAGAGAGATATTCACGTTTTCATAAGATGCACAAGCAGACACGTCAAAGTGGGGCCCACATCCTAAGTTGGTTTGCCTTTATAAATCAGCTTCTCCTTCGTTTTAAACCCACAAAAACCGACCAAAACCTTACAAAATCAGATATAAACCTTATAAATAATCCATGGACCTTGATCCTTTCAATTCGTAAGTTTAACGGAAGTTGCTCTACGTCGCGAGCTCATCGTCGTGGTATAGTTTTCTCATTGTTTTGGATCCATTTGTTGCTACTGCAAGGAGGAAGCTCGGGGAACTGATATTTTTATGGTATTATCATTTGATTATCGGAAAGTAAGGGTTCTAAATCATCGACTCATTCTTAATTTGAGCTTTAGAATCAATTCCGAGGAGAACTTATTCTTATCGGCATGTTTGTCGTGTTTTCTTGCCGTATATTGTTACAGCTCATGGTGGGTCCTTATAACATCATGTTTAGCTTGGTATTTCAAATCTTTTTGTCAAGGTAACCTTCCTCCTATGACCCTCCTTCGTTATTATACGTTCTAGTATTGTTTTATGGATTTCTCAGCCCCGAAGTGGTATTTTGGATTTGTTGCTTTGGACAGCCTCTTTATCTTGTTATGTTTGGTTATTGTTGTGGTGTTCTGGTTATGCTAAGGTGCTGGAGGGATTGGGAAATTGTGCGATTCTTTTTGGGATCACATACGATAGTGATTGGATTGGACAAACGTGAAGTATGCCTTGAAATAGTGCCTCGGGAGCTCGTCGCTCCTTGGAGATTTGGTTAACGTATTGTTGTTGGATTTAGCTACCATTTGTTATTGTTATTGGCCTCATTTTTATGCTTTGGAGTTGGCTGGTCGCGAGTGTGACATTAACACCTTATCAAATGGCTATGGCTCGTTCTTGCAGCCTTGTCGATTCTAGCAATTGTTCCATTACATTGGTTGGTCAGGATTCATAGAGACGCCTTTGGGGATTCAGTTGAAAGTATTTGTTTTGTGCGATTCAGAGCTTCCTGGAGCTGTTCGAGTCTGGACGATGCTGTTCCCACAGCTAGTCATTGGATGACAGGTAGGTTATGGTTTTCCCCTATCTAGACTCTGCATATATAGGATATAACTGCATTAATTAGCATCCTTGGATGGGTTGTTATAGGTTGGTACCCCAGACCTTGTCCGCCTTTTGTCCGTCTATTTCATACGTTGTTTGTAGTATTCGTGTAGTATTGTATATTACCTTTGTGGTCCTGTGTGGCCTTGTATTGACTCTGGAACATAGATGGTGGGCTATTTGGGAATGTCTTTGAGTCCCGGACATAGAGATTATCCTTTTAGGCTGGTTATGTCTGCAGAGTAGCTATTGGGCCTGTGCAGGGCTAATAGGAATTGTTGTGAGCCGTTGGGATACTTTTATATTTGTGTGCGAGCATATCATCCATGGAAAAGGTTTTCCCCTGCATGTTTTACTACATTTTTGGCTGTGAGCCACTACTGACAGTTTTCCTAAATTTACATGGCCCTGGGGGCCCCTTTTTGCTACTGTTGTGATAGAAAAGGGGATTTTTGGATGTTTTCGCACTGATTTTATTACTGGTACTAGTATCTGTGGGGAAGAGCACCAGACTTGATTTTATTACTGATACTAGTCTCTGCGGGGAGGAGCACTGGACTTGATTTACTACAGTTTTAGACCCGGTTACACCCGGGCACCCTTGGAAGGGTTTTTGAGACATTTTCTACTACTTTAGTCCTGGACGTGGTCTGGGCATGCATACTTGAGACTGGGTCTCTATCTTGATCCTGGACTTGCTTTCGGATGACATGTCTTGATACTGAGTTTTAGTATGGGGTCGGGGACCTCCATGGACCTTGCCGCTCCGGGCCTGGGGCTTCGGGCTGCGTGCGCCGGAGGGAAGGGTATACAGTGGAGTAGAGGTATACAGGCTGAGTCCTTCAATGGAACCTGCTTGCTGGCCCCGATTGGCACCGGAGGAGGTACATACAGAAGTTCTATTTCATATCATATCATATCATGCATTGGATTCCACCCTTGTTTGCTATGTGTTCAGTGTACGCTCCGGTAGTATGGGATGCCGGAGGGTTTGCTTTCACTTGATTGTGTTCCTCGGTTGTATGGGCGGCCGTTGGGGCTGTATAGACTATATTTACTCCTGTTTTTACTTAGAGCTTGTCTTGGCACCAGGTTCTTGAAAGATTAGTGATGGATAGCCTGTTGAGGCTTTGTTTGTGGGATTTTTTATTATTGAGAGGGATTTAGAGTCCTATCTTATTGAGGCACTTTTGTGTGGCCTTCTGAGCAGAGTGTGACACTCTGGTTCTATTCTTGTGGGAAGCTGAGTGGTATCTCTCGGTTATTATGGCCTAGTTATTTCATCCTAGGGTTGTACTTGTGAGGTGATTCCCTGGTTATGCTATCATATGATTGGATTGGTGTTATTATTTACTTATACTGGTTGATTCCATTTTGAGTATGTTAGACTGCTCTCCGTCTTTTCCTTCCACTTGAGGTTACCAGTATACCGCTGTTTTCTCAACTTTCTCTCTACTTACTTATATTGTTGTGCAAGGACTCCAGGTGCGTTCTCCTTTCCTTCATATGTGATTCTATGTAATTGCATCTCTGTGCTAGAATGTGTTACTTGAAGATCTTGGTTATGGATGATCTGTGCTAGCTCCTTGTGCCTTGCTTATTGCCTCAGTGACTGCTTTTTTGCTATTTGTTACTTACTGCTTTTATATCTTATATGCGCTCAGTCGGCCTATGATACCTTTTGAGTACCCGTGGTTTTCGTGCTCTACTACACTTCTGCACTTTTTTGTGCAGATATTAACTGAGATTTCGCCGTTGATCACGTTGGAGACTCGTGCAACTTTTGGATCTTTGAGACTAGGGTGAGCGCCTGACGGTCGGGGCTTGTCTACATCTCATCTGTTGTACTGTTGCTCCTTGTACTTTCGGAGGCAATTTATGTTGTATTTTGTTACTACTAGCACTTGTATCCTATTTGGAGTCTTGGGGTTGGTGTAGTTTCCTTTATGTATTTATATTCGAGTTTTGCTTTCGCTTATTTCTGCTTGCTGGTGCGTTTTGGTTAGGTAGTAGCCCATTACTAACCGTTCTGGGCTACAAAAATTGGTTCGCCTACTGGGGATTGTAGGTGACATCATGACTTGAGAAATTGGGTCGTGACAGTGCGGGAAGTCTATGCCAATTACCAGGCCCTGCAAGAGAGCGAATGCAAAAAGGGTCAGAAAGACAAAGATATGACTGCTCTTGAGAGCATCCCTGTCAGAGGAGTTTGCGATTAATATGTTGTCTTGAACGATCAGCTGATTCATCTATGGGCCGCAATATATAGAGCCTTCTAACACATTGGAGTATGATTTGAGATATCGTGGAAAGGTGGATTGCATGAAGTGGCTAGCAAAGGTTCTTTGAGAAAGTGGAACCCCAAAGTGGCTCTATTAGGCTAAGCCTAAAATTGTCAAATCATTCTTGAGTTTCGAGGAAAAATTATGGTGGGCAGTTGTTCATCTCTAGCTCATACCAACTGGAGGTGACAATAAATTGACACTCGATAGGGTAGTTCTAGTAGCTAGCTTGATTTCCAAGTAAAAGCTCAATTTCGGGCAAATCATTTCTGAGGAGATAAGGGATAGGGTCACAAAAATCAGCTCTTCATACCATTTTCCCTATCTACTCACTAAGCTATGTCATGATACTGGTGTTCTGTGATATTCAGGTATTGACCATGGTGTTCAGGCTATATGTATTGATTATCCTAAGAGGTCCAAAGATAACAGCAAGACACTTCCCCTAGGTAGCACATCAGGCTCAGCTGAGCCTACCACTATCCATTATGTATTTTCCTTACCTTCAGATGTTACTCCATATATTGTGGGGCTAGCATCACCCCGAGGTAGATTGAACAAAGAATCTCTGGTAGTTGATAGTGACAAAGTAGCAGTTACTTCTGAGCGACCTCATATGGGTGTTGTATTTACCCCTAGCGGGATTGATGTCTCCATGCCTACAACTTTTGTTGTCCCGACCATATCTGTCTCCTCTCCACTTCCATTACCAGAGTCGAACTCCATATTTTCCTTTAATCTGGTGAACTTTGCCAACACTATTTAGACTATAATTGAGCAAGAAAAATAGCTTAAATAGTTCACCGAAAAGTTCCAGTCCATTTTTGATATCTCTATACAACGAGCTATTACACCATTTGCCAATGTGCATGGACAGATTAATGTAATGGAAGAGAGGATCAACCTACAATTGGATGAGATGGGTACAACTAATCTTACTCAGATTAAAGAGGAGTTAGAAGGGTTATGAATAGAGAAAGATGATCTCAAAGTGCGACCACAACCATGTACTCTGACATCCTACTGGTGCTACCATAGGTGACAAGTGCACCTATGATGAACTTTTGGGATTATGCTAATACATAGCTGACTAAGAAGGCTTCTGATGAGGAAGAGGATTCGGCTAGTCCTCGAGAAGAATAGAGGAAAAGGAGAAGGAAATATAAAAAAGCTCGGGAGGAGGGCGACAATGCCCAATTGAGCCCCAAATCACTAGCTCGTCAAGAAGAAAGTGCTAAAAAAAAGGGGAACAAAGAGCTACTGGTAGTAAAGAATTAATCCCTAGTTGAGCATGAAATTTGGGTAGATGCGATTTGTAGGGTTACTTCCAGGAATAGTGTTATGCATGACACTGATGTACCTTCTTTAGGCCCTATTATGGGAGTGATTGAGAGTGGTGAAGGAGTTGCACAGGTAGCTTCTAATACTGAGAAAGCTGCTGAAGAAAATAATGTTTAAGAGATATATACGGGTACCAATCAAACGGTCCCGACTACTACATAGGCTGACCGCGCTTAGGCGCCGCATATATGTCTTTTGCCTCCCTAATTCAGATATTTTTTAAGTGCATTAAGGATAATACATGTCTCATTTTGATAGTGTGGGGGCAAGCTTGGTTATCTATGTATGTTTTATAGAGTTTCTTGGAAAAGTCTGAGTAGCTAAGACACTCGCATTGTGATGCGATGTTAAATAAGGCGCTTCATAGGAGGGAACCCATGAGGTTATCTTAAAAATACCCGCGTCCTTGGGGTTTTATTGCTGTGTTCTTTCCCCGAGGACTTTTATTTTCTGTTGAACCAGCATATTTAGATAGGATGTGTATTGGTAAAAAAAGAATAGGAACTTAATGCAGTAAGTGGCCTTATTTTGGAAAATTACTTTTGAAAATGAAAACCCCTCCAAATTTTTCTGTGACACTAGAACCATCTTGTTAAGACTGATCATTATAAATTTGTTCATGAAATTATGTATATGAATGCGATAAATGGCTTAAGCTAGGTCATGAATGTTATAGTTAGAAAATCAATAGTTTAACTTTGTTCCATGTGCGTGTTAGCTGCTTTTGTATCATTCTTGTTGTGTGTGCCAATCTAGAACTTTCCTGGTTAGTCTTTCCTTAGTTGTAGAATATTTGGTTAGATATGATCATAGGCAATTTTTGAATATCCTCCACATAGCCAAAATGACATACCAAATGAAATTGATTCCCCTCGATCCGTGATTTTGAGCCTAAACTGGCCCATTTTGTTGTTTAGCATGTTCACCTTCCCTCTTTCCTATGAACCTTTAGTTTTGCCATGGTCCCTCCTTGGACATTTTTCACCTCAACTCAGGAAAATTGCCTAAGTTGAGGATGGCTACTGTAAAGGTAAGTAAGAAGAATGGGGTATGAAAAGAACGGGTTAGTAATAAAAAGGAAAATAACAGGTGTGGCATATGTGATAGAAAAAAGAAAAAGAAAAAAAAAGAATATCAGAATCAAAAGTTGTGATTTAAAGAAAAGCCACACCCGCTGCTTGATAAAAATGAAATGATAAAAGTGGAGAATAAGGGAGGAAAGCTTTGGTATAAAAGTGGAGAATAAAATAATCATAGTGTCAAGGAAGGCATAGTCATTATTACCCAATATATACCATACATGTCCCCGAGCCAACGTTACAAGCCTAGTAAAGTCCTATAGTGATCTTAATCAAGCTGTTTGAAAACTGAGGCATAGAAAATAAGGGCAAGCCTATGGTATTGTGCATTCACTGCTTGAACTTCTCTACGAGAGTGAGTTTTATCCCAGTCCCTATTGAGTAAATGGAATTCTGTGTGAGCGGGACTTCTTGGATGTGAGAGAACTAGAGTAGATTGTGATTGGTGATTGTTAGGGCAAGTGTCATCTATGTATGCTAGTTTGTCCATTAACATCATGATGTCAACCATGGATATTTTTTGTGTTGTCTTGACAAATTTTATATGTGCAACGGTTTTGTACTGAAAATGAGAGGGTGTTGATACTGTAAGCTGAACTAGTTGAACCATATGACTGATGTAGTTCCTAAGTTTATTTTTCTTAAGCATTATTTTAGTTTAGTTTAGTTTTGTTGCTTGGGGACAAGCAAACATTCTAAGTTGAGGGTGTTGATGTGCCAAGGTTTCACGGCACTTTCGACCCTTAAAACTAAGGATTTTGGGAGTCTTAAGTCTCTTTTGTTAGATATGATGCCCGTTTGCTACTTGTGCAGGGAAAAGAGTTGGAATTGATAAAGACTTTAAAAGTTGTTGTTTTTGGGCTGAAAGTAATGCCCCACGGGCATGAGATCCACCAGGGCCCGTGGGAAGAGGGCCTGAGAACAAGGCAGCAAGGTTCATAATGATAAGCCCATCCCACGACCAAATGGGTTGGGCATCAAAAGAACCATAGGCCATCAAACTTAGCCATGGGATCATTCCAGAGGAATATGACAAACACTAAGTCCCCAGATTTTCAGCCATGACACACATGGAAAATATGGTGGGATGTCGCAGTTGCCCATCGAAATAAACCAGAGCATGTGGAAAGCAAGAGGTCTTGGTCGATGATGGATCATGATGGGCCATGAAAACCATGACGACCAATCATCTTTGCCCAGGAAACTTGGCAAAAAACTTAGAGTATCAAGCAAATCCAGATGACGAGCCACGATGGGCGGTGATAACAACGATGGCTCATAGGATCAGCCTGTCAGAAATGACGTGATCAACTTTGCTAGTACTTGTAGGATTTGGTCTTTTTTGTCTATAAATACCTTCTCTAGGTTTTTTTATTGTTACTCATTTTTTGGGATATCATAACATATTGTTGATATTATTCTTACATACTTTTTGAGAATTCAATTGTTAATTCTTGGTTATTGAAGTGTTCATGAAAATTTAAGATTTATGATTTCTTTACTTCTTATTGTAAGTTATAATTATGATTCTTTCATCTAAATCTGATTGTCTTCTTACAACTATGAGTAGTTAAATCCACAACTAGGGTTGTGGTAACAAGGACAGATTAACAAAGTAGGCAAAGCACTTAGTAAACCTAGAATGGTGTTCATTCATGTATTGTTCTTCCCTTTGATTTGATTGCTTTTTAACAGTTGAAAACGTTCGAAATCACCTTATTATTACTTGATTAACAAAAGGGGTAATGAATGGGAAAAACAATTTATACCACGGAGATTTGAAGTTACCAATTCTAGTCTTATTACCTTGAACTTGCCCAGGGATAGCTAATTTGGGATCACTGGTAAGGTTGGTCAAGTAAACACCCGTAAACTTACCAATATTACTTGTAGAGAACTAGGCTAGATTATTGGTACAATGCCTTTCTGCGTTATGAACTCATGGGGAACACTTCCCTAGCCACTTCTCTCATTGATTAAAATAATTGAAATTGATACTATGTTACTTATTTACAAACATTTTTTAATACCCCCATTGGGGAAATAAGACAACTAAGAGAAAAAATAAGCATAGTTGACCTAAGTCCAACCATATTTCCTATAGGATCGACCCTAACCTTTGTTAGGTTTGATATTTGAACAACGACCGCTTTATACTTCTCTTTCAAGGTGTAATTTGGGCGTATCATCAATCGAGTAAGATTAAATCACATAATTTATGTATAGAAATCAACATACAACAGATAATCAATGTCATTACTATAAATTAAAAGTTCCAACTCAAGCACATGTGACCCCACACCACACACTTATTCCACTATGACTCATATGATTAATTTTACCTTAGGTTTTGGTTAACCTTAACAACTGTCTATAACCTGTTAGTACTGTCAAAAGGTATAACTTATTACACACGTAAGCCTATTTTATTTCACATCACATTATTTACCGATACAAAATTCGGTATCATATTATAAGTTCTTACCCACTTCTCAAGTTTACCTAGAGTCCATACTATTAAACCATTAAATGCTTGTTTTAGACTTAGCCAATACAATGGTCAAGGACACCACAATTGTTCATAATCATAACAAGTATAATGACCAAGGACCTAACAGTCATCAATTAGACATGTCAAATATAGCAACAAAGACCTAACAATCATCACATATAACAACCAAAAAATTGTTCACCAAAATACATCATCACACAAACACTCAATTCTGGTGCAGTCACAACACATAGGGGATATTATTCCCAACTCAATCTCTCAAACCAATAGTCTTTGTATCTCAACCATCTCAGGTATAGTTCTAACCTAAAGTAACTACAATTAGTAATAAAGGTGTACACACATGCTAAAGTGTCTTATTTTTGCCCAACTAGCCATGACCTGCAGGGGACGCACTAGGGTCCATGTACCATACATGCTCATAGTACCTGCTCCATAATAACAATAATGAACCAATGTTTCCAAGTCTATCTCTTAGAATACATCACAGTGCACTAATTATATGTCTACTAGATCATTCAGTTCTTTATTAAGTTCACGTATACATGCCTATTCATTCAAGAATAACATGAAAATAGTCCATCATTCAAACATGTCAAGAGACAAATCACAAGTGATATAACTTTACCATATAAATGAACTAGAACAAGTCTCACTCCATCTTAAGCACGCTACAAACACAAGGATCTTTAACGGTTATAACTAGGGCGTAGACTCGCCCTTTTGGTTATTAATAGCTCATAAAATACTTCATTGTCAGTCTCTATTAGCACTTAACACTATTCACAGACCTAGCTATCATAATTCACCTTCTTTTTATTTCAGATCACATTCTCACATTAATTTGGTTTTCCCTCAAAAAGATAACTGTTGTTTCATTCAACAAAACAATCTCATGTTAAGTACACAAGGACTTACACAATTTACATAGGTTATCTGACATTTAACAAAATAACATAGATTACACACACAGGCATTAACCATTTTACAACTACTTATTCATCTATTAACACTATGTTTTGGTTTTCATAACCTATCTTTAGTTATCATCCACTCGTTAATTACAATTCTATTACCCCATAAACATTCATAAGGTTACATATAATATACACTGGTTTATTCATAAGATTCTAGCCTTATCATTTTTTTCTAAAGATCCCATCTAAACTACATGCCCGAAAGCCTAACCATGTTGTCTCCGTCAACTTCTACACAAAAATCACGATCATATAATCAAAGTCTTACTACCATTTAAATCATAACCTACCTCGATGTCGAGCAGCTATCGCAACTGCATGCAACCTTTATCCTTTCTCTCGTTCCATGAATTCAGATGGAGAAGTTGCAAGGAGGAAGGAATACCGCCTCATTTTTGGAGACTTTTCCTCTCCTTTCTTGGCGTTCTAGGCTTTATATTAACCCCAAGTCATTTTAGGGGAAATCCTCCTTTTTGGACTAGGTTTTGGAGTAGAAAATATTAAATCTCATGTTTCTTCTTGCGGTCTTTTCTATAGCGGAGCCTTCATTGCTATAACAAGATGCACGACAAGACTAGGGTTGCTATGGTGACCCCATGGTCACTACGGTGAGCCTATTGTTGGGCTACATCTCATTTTAACTAGTTTTTAATTTGTGCTTTAATTAAATGCCACCATAATTAATTTCATACAATAGCATAACCCAAAAGTTTTAAATTCAATCATTTTTACCGTGAATTTTCCATAATGCTGGAATGGGTTATTTCATTAGATACCAATTTACCAGGCGTTTTTCCTCAAATGGACCTAGAAGATGTAGGGGCACAAGTTCAAATTATAAACAAAGTTACCTCAACCTCTACGCTCATCAATTTAACTAGAAACAATTATGTTATGCCAATCTTTCACCAAAATAGTTTCACAAGTCATATCTTCATCGAGACCTTACTGATTAGTAGGGTTAGAATGCCAAGCATAAATCAGATTTCTTACATCCCCATTTACCAACTCAAGGAATAATTCCTTTAAGCGAGTTCAAATCAAGATTCCCAAAGTCAGAGAGGATGAATTTTTTAAACCCGATACACAAATTACCAATCTCTGCCAAGCACAAATCAGATTTCTTACATCCCCATTTACCTACTCAAGGAAGAATTCCTTTAAGCGAGTTCAAACCAAGATTCCCAAAGTCAGATAGGAAGATTTTTTTAAACCCGATACACAAATTAACAATAAATATCGCGGACTCATGATAGACCACTATGGAAAGTCGGGTCCTATTTTGATGAGACCCTTCTTGATACAGCAAGCTCACCACGGTGCAAGATGACTCACTACAATGAGGGTTGAGATAGATTACATGGGAGAAAGGATTCATTTCCCCTACTTTGCAAAATCAACTTCTCACACCACCATTAAAAAAATTCTCTCAACTCAAATGCTATCTTCATCGGTTACCGAAGGTAAAAACCATTTTATTGCATTATATTGCACTCACCACATCTCTTATTACATCAACTTGCGCTTATAATGCTTGATTTTGCACCAAAAATAGGTTTGGGTTATGAAACTTCTCTTGCCCTTGTAGGTTTGATCTTTCAAAAAATAAACACTAGATTTATGTTGTTATCGTTCTTACTAAACCCTATAAATATGTTTTATGGAGTTCATAGAGTTCTAGACTTGAATATAGAGTAGAATAGTAGAAATTTTTATGAAACAATTTTCAATTACTTGGGACTTGCTATTCAGAGCTTAAATCACCATAAAAACGTGAAATAAGAGTCGTACACTACTAGCTTATGCTTGATATATGAGAAAATTTGATGAAATGTAACACAATTTGCAAAAATCACCATTTTTGAAATGGTTGGCTGGCTGGGGACGATTGTCTCGCTACAACTAGAATTGCCTCATCATAGCAACTTTGCCATAGCGAGTTAGTCTCATCGTTATGACTCATTGCGGTGACAAAAAACCATCACTATAGCGAGGCACCGAGGGAAAATGCCTGGCATAACTGGACTTTTTTCCAATTTTTTTTTTTACGTCCTACTTCTTTACTTAATCCTTGCAATTATGTTCCGAACATCACAAGTAAAATCATTATCTACCTTTCCACAAGGATCAAAACATGGTCGAAAATAAAAAAATGGATTTCATAATATGTTAATACACAAAGCCAACAATGATACATCGAAAGAGGCTCAGGGGGTTCACTCAGGAGCGTTACTTCCCAGGTTTTGGATGAAGGAGGGAACCCAGGAGATTGGAGAATAAAGAGGAAGCGCCAGACTTCTACAAATGGTTGAGGGACATTGGGTGGCTTCCACTTGTTTATATACCCAAAAAGATCAATAAGAATTGGGTAAGAGAGCTCTATGCTCATCTTCCTACTGTTAACTGGAGCATCCCAAACCCTGTTCTATGTTCTGGGTTAGAGCATTGGGATTTCAGCTGCAAATATCAATGAAGCTCTGGGTTTCCAAATCCCCCCTGTGAGATAGTATAAGGCCAGGAAAACCACTAGCAATGGTCAGTGGTTAGTGGATACACTTGTTATCATAGGGCCTCGACTACTTGGGCTGGCCATATGATGGGGATTACTAGTCACAACTTCACCTCGAATGCTCAAAGGTGCTTAAGTTTGGTGTCTAGGAGAGTCTCCCCTTCGGGCAACACTTTGAACGTGACCCATCCCTGAGCATTGATAGTGGCTTGCCTGCTAGACAAGGTACCAATAAATACGGGAGAAAGAATTATGGATTAGGGGAGACACTTTGTAGCACTACATACCAAGGATCTCCCCTTTCTCTCAATGATTACTACCTTGTGTAGGCGGGCGAACGTGCCCATAGAGACCACATATTGCATTCCTCACCCTGAGAAGCCTTTTAACCCAGTGAAAGTGAAAGGTGCCCCTAGTCACAATAAGAATAAACAAAAGATGAAATTTGTGGGATGGAGTAGTAATGGACAGGGCTGTGATGGAGCTGAGACTAGCTCTACATCAGCCTCGATTTCCTTACAATAACTTGGAGTCAACTTAGCTGCCTTGAGGACAATGCTGGGGGGTTTGGAACATGTTCAACTAGAGATAGTACCTCCCCTGTTGCCCAGACTAGAAAATATTATAGGTCCATAGGTCACCCATGACACCTTGAGTCCTTGGCACATGCCCATATCGAGCTCCAGAATTACCTGGAGGCAGAGAAGAGGAAGGGGCGCTCCCGAGACAAGTTGTTGGTGTAAATGTGGAAGGGGTTTATGTCCATAGTAAAGGACCTTACCTTGGGAAAGAATATTCCCAAGGAGAGAAGAAAGGATGCACATGCTAGAATGGATCATTATATTAGATACCAATTTATTAAGTGTTTATCCTCAAATAGACCTAAAATATGTAGGGGCATGAGTTCAAATTACAAACAAGGTTACCTAAATTTCTACGCTTATCAATTTAACAAGAAACAATTACCTTATGCCAATCCTTACATTGAAACACTTTCACAAGTCATCTATTTATCGAGACCTTTTGGGTTACTGAGGGCAATCTGAATGCCAAGCATGAATCAGATGTCTTACATCCTCATTTCTCAACCCGGGGATGAATTCCTTTAAGTGAGTTAAAATCAAGATACCCAAGGTCGGAGAGGTTAAATTCTTTAAACCCTACACATAAATCAACAAAATGGATTGTCAACCTATGCTGGACAGCCATGTCGAGCTGGGTTCTTCGATGATGAGACCTTTCTCTCTAAAGGGATCTTGCCACGGTGGAAGGCAGCTCGCTATAATAAGGGCCAGGATAGATTAAGAGGGAGAAAGGATTCAATTCCCCCACTTTGCAAAACCAACTTCCCACACCCCTATTAAAAAATTCTCTCAACTCAAATGCTCTTTTCATCAGTTACCCAAGTTGCTTTATAATGCACTCACCACGTCTCCTATTGCATCAATTTGCACTTATAATGCTTGATTTTGCACCAAAAATGGGTTTTGGGTATGAAACTTCTCTTTCTCTTGTAGGGTTGATCTTTCGAAACATAAACACTAGATTTAAGTCATTATCCAGCTTAGAACACCCCTTACGTATTTTCTATGGAGTTTATGAAGTCCTGGACTCAAAAATATAGTAGAATAGTAGAAAAGTTTTTGAAACAATTTTCAGTTGCTTGGAGTTTGGTATTCGGGGCAGAAATCACCATAAAAACGTGAAATAAGAGTCTTACACTACTAGGTTATACTTGATCTATGATAAAATTTGGTTAAATGTAACACAGTTAGCAAAATCACGATTTTTGAAATAGTGCTAGCAGGGATAGTTGTCTCGCTACAGCGAGTATAGCCTCATCATAGCAACTTTTCCATAGCGAGTCAATTTCTACACAAAAATCATGATCACATAATCAAAGTCTTACTATAATTTAAATCGTAACCTACCTCGATATCGAGGTGCTGCCGCAACTACATGCAACCTTTCTCCTTGCTCCCATTCCATGAATCTAGATGGATGAGTCGTGAGAAGGAGGGAATACCATGTTCTTTTTGGAGAGGTTCTATCTCTTTTCTTTTCACTCAGTGCTTAATATTATCCGAAAGTCATTTTTAGGGAGAATCCTCCTTTTTGGACTTGGTTTAGGACCTGCACACATTAAATCTCGTATTTTGCCTCGCAGTATTCGCTATAGCAGACGGTTTCTCGCTATAACAAGCCACTATGGTGAGACTGGGGCTTCTATTGTGAGCCATAGCTACAGTGACTCCAGGGTCACTATGGTGAGCCTATCCCTAGGCAGCTTCACATTTTAACTAGTTTTTAATCCGCACTTTATTTAAACACCACCATAATTAATTCCATACAAATCATAACCCAAAATTATTGAATTCAATCATTTTTACTGTGAATTTTCCATAATGACGGAATGGGTCATTACATTAGATAAAAATTTGTCAACCGTTGATCCTCGAACGGACCTAGAAGATGTAGGGGCATGAGTTCAAATTACAAACAAGGTCACCTCAACCTCTACGCTTACCAATTTAACTAGAAATAATTACCATATGCCAATCCTTTCACCGAAACACTTTCACAAGTCCTCTCTTTATCAAGACCTTTTGGATTAGCAAAGGCAGACTGAAAGCCAAGCACAAATCAGATTTCTTAAATCCTTATTTCTCAACTCGGGTATGAATTCCTTTAAGTGTGTTAAAATCAAGATTCTTGAGGTCAAAGAGGTTAAATTCTTTAAACCCGATACACAAATCAACAAAATGGATCGTATACCTGTGCTGGACGGCTACATCGAGCTAGGTTCTGCAATGATGAGAGATTTCTCTCTACAACAATCTAACCATGATGGAAGACAGCTCGCTATGATGAGGGTCAGGGTAGATTAAAGGGGAGAAAGGATTTATTTCCCCCACTTTGCAAAACTAACTTCCCACACCCCTATTTGAAAATTCACTCAACTCAAATGCTCTCTTTGTCGGTTACCAAAGGTAACCACTATTTTATCACTCTATACCACACTCACCATGTCCTCTATTGCATCAATTTGTGCATATAATACTTGATTTTGCACTAAAAATTGTTTTGGGGTATGAAACTTCTCTTTGTCTTGTAGGGTTGATCTTTTGAAACATGAACACTATATTTAGATTGTTATCATGCTTAAAACACCCCTTACATGTTTTCTACGGAGTTTATGGAGTCCTATACTCAAAAATAGAGAAAAATAGTAGAAACCTTTTGAAATAATTTTCAATTTCTCGGTGCTTGATATTTTGGGCTAGAATCACCACAAAAACATGAAATAAGAGTTGCACACTACTAGGTTATGCTTGGTCTATGCGAAAATTTGATAAAATGTAACACAATTAGCAAAATCACTATTTTTCAAAGGGTTGGATGGCTGGGGATGGTGGTCTCGCTACAATGAGAGTAAGCTCATCATGGTGAATTTTCCATAGTGAGCCATGGTGAATTTGCCATGGTGACTAATTGCAGCGAGAAAATGCTCACTACATCAAGCCACTGAGGAAGAATCCCTGGCATGACTGGGACCTTTTTCCAAACATATTTCTTTTAACATTGTACTTCATTACTTTCCTTGTTATTATTTTCTGAACATAACAAGTAACATCATTACCTTTCTTCCCAAAGGGATCAAAATATGGCCAATAATGAAGAAATAGATTTCATAAAATTAACTAATACAAAGAGCCAACATCGATACATTGAACAAAGTCTCATGGGGTTCACACAAGAGCAGTGCTTCCTAGGTTTTGGCCCAGGAAGGGATCTCAGAAGATTGGAGATAGTAGAGAAAGCGCCAGAGTTCTACAATTGGTTCTTGGACATCGGGTGGTTACCTGTCACAATTCGAGGCTACCCCCTGGATGCAACACAGTGCTCGATGTCACAAGTGACCCTAAGCAAAACCATGGTCTATAATATCTAAACAAATCTTAATAAAACATGAACTATGCGGAAGCTGAAAACATTTAAAATATATGACGTGGAAGAAGATCCCAAACATGTCTGAACATCAATTAGAAATCATAATATAATGAGACTGAAAAACATCACTAACAACTCAATAGCTGAATCTAGTCTATTTCTGAAAGCCTCTAACTGGCGGGTTGCTGGGACATGCACCTAGCTCACCCTTATAATCTGAAAACTAAAAAGTAAACACTGGAAGTAAAAGCATGACTATTGTCCTTTAACTATGAGGACTCACCAATGAAACTGCTGGGTACGTACTGGAAAATAAGATAAGCACAGTCTGGATGCTGTGTGCCTAAACCTACATCATGAAACAATGTAGCACAAACGTATGCTTCAGTACTTCGAATGTACTGAGCATGTGGGATATATAACCAAATTTGTAAATGAGAATAATGACATGGAAGTACATAGCATGAAACATGAGTTGGAAGGTAGCTTAAATGCAATAAACAAGTAACTTGACATGAATATCATAACATGCTAAGATGAAATGAAATAACTGAATACATGGTTAATGCAATAATAAGTCTGACTGTTGGAGATACCATTACCGACATACCCCAAGTTGAGCTAACTATGGGCCCATCCTGTAACCCTGGGTTAAAGGGTGTTCATACCTTGCCAAGTGTACAAACAAGTCTTACGTGGATCGACAAACTATTTCCCACAAGGGACAGAGGTGTGCAGCCTAATCTAACAGTTGACCCCTCTTTATACATACGGTGACGCCATAGTTTTGGGATTGGGGGACTTCTACTAAAGGTCATAGCCTAATTTTACATCTAAGCCTTCATCTTATCATCCACTCGGTACTAAGTCTACTCCCAAAGGAAATATAAGCAATGAAATGCAAGTTGAAACACTGCATAGCTCAAATACTGATAATTATCTGAGAATGCACATATATATACTCAAACTGATGGCATTCTAATTCTGAAGCATAATTATCTGAATTATCTGCCTAGCAAGTATAATTTATTAATACTGAAATTAAGACAAGATAGGGTTTCTAAGTCTTGTACAAGTGACTATGCTAATTCTCCAAGAAACATAAAGTATAAATCAATATAAGCAGTAGCATCTGAATTACAATGAATCCCTAAGAGTTAGGAACCCTAGATCTGAATAGTTTGTGGAGAAACTGAAGAACTGGCTGAATCTAGGGACTCAATAGGTGAAGGGAACCTATTGATAAAATCTCATATACCTAGAGAAGAACCTATGGAGAATTCCTTTGAATTTTAGGGCTGAGTTTGAAGAAAACTTATGCCTATTCCAGAGAGAAACTTTCACCTCTTTTCTTATTTTCTTTCTAAGTCTTATTAGTTTTGGGAGAATGGAGAAATAATAGTGAAAAATTCCTTTAATTACTCCCCAAAATGACTAAGGTTCATAATTAAAAGAGTAGGAAAAAGACTGGAATACCTCTGGAAATTTTTAAAAAGGATGCTGAAAATTGTGACTCAAGTACCATGACTAGGTTGACGGACCGTAGTCTTGGATGATGGACCATCAACTTAATCGTGGTCCTGTGCATAAGTCTTGGTGGTTCTCTAATATGAGGATTCCACGAGTCCACATGATGGATCGTGGTTCTGAATGATGGTTCATCGTATGTCTCGTGGTTTCTGGGACCTGGACTGAGGGTCCTCTAATATTCTAGTTCCACGAGTCCACAGGATGGATGATGGTTCTTAATAATGGTTCATCATGTGACACGTGGTTACGGAGCCCTGAATTAATGATCCTCTAATTAAGGGAAACCATGAGTGACTTGATGGTCTGTGGTCCTGGACTATGATCTGTGGTCTGACTCATGGTACCCGGGACTTTAACTAGGGGTCCTCTAGAAAGTGGAACTACGGTTGAGGCGATGGACCATGGTTCCAAACTACGGTCCATGATATTAACTGTGGTTCCTGGAAACTTTAATTTTTCTGAGATTTTTCTGCTGAGTACAGTCTAGTAGCTAGTTCAGATTCTGGGGTGTTATAATATCTCCCCCTTGGGATCATTTGTCCTCGAATGAAGACAAAACAAGCTGAGTTTTGAGGGAAAGAGCTGCAATCCCTACCACTGAGTACTAGAAACTAATATCTAACTGAATTGAGTTCCACGGATATGCAAATATGCTGAAATGCAAGAATAGCTGAGGGGACATGATAGTGAACTGAAGTACATGAGTGTAAACTGAGAAACGTGGGAGGAATTATTACCTCAATCTAAAACTTAATCAGTGAGGAAGATATGAGGGTACTTTCCATCATGGCTGCGTCTGCTTCCCAAGTAGCTCCCTCTACAAACTGATTTCTCCATAAAACTTTGACTGAAGCTACTTCCTTATTTCTCAACCTGCAAACCTGATGGTAAAGAATCTCAACTGCAACCTCATAATAGGGGAGGCTATCTATCACAACCATAATCTCTAAAGGTACTATCGATGCTGAATCACCCACACACTTCTTTAACAAGTAAATATGAAAGACTGGATGAACTGCAGCTAGTTTTGTTGGAAGCTCTAACTCATAGGCCACATTACCAACCCTTTTCAAGTTTTTGTAAGCACCGACATACCTAGGACTGAGCTTCCCCTTCTTGTAAAATCTCATCACCCCCTTCATGGGTGAAAATTTTAGGAAGACCCAACTATCAAACTCTAAGTCCCATCTCCTCACATCTACATAGGACTTCTGACAACTCTGAGCTATTTTCAATCTTTCTCTGATGAGCTGAACTTTTTCCATAGCCTCATACACCGAATCTGGCCCAACCAAAGTTGCTTCACCCACTTCTAACCAACTAACCGAAAATCTACATCTACGCCCATAGAGTTCCTCATATGGGGCCATCTGAATACTGGAGTGGAAACTGTTACTATAGGCAAACTCTATGAGAGGTAGGTGATCATCCTAACTACCCTTGAAATCGATCACGGAAGCTGTCAACATGTCCTCTAAGGTATGAAAGGTACCCTCTGCCTGACTATCCATCTGTGGATGAAATTCTATATTGAGATTCACCTGAGTACCAAGACCATTCTGAAATGATCTCCAGAAATGATATGTAAATTGAGGACCCCTATTTGAGATGATAGACAAGGGAACCCCATGCAACCTGACTATCTCGCTGATATAGAGTTTTGCATAGTCCTCCCCTGAATCTATAGTCTTGATAGAAAAAAAGTGAGCTGACTTAGTAACTCTGTCCACTATCACCCAAACGTAATCATGCTATCTGCGAGTATGAGGTAAACCCATAATGAAGTCCGTGTTAATCAGCTCCCACTTCCAAGTAGGAATTCAAATATCCTGAGTCACACCTCTTGGTTTCTGATGTTCTACTTTCACCTGCTGACAGTTACGACACTCAGCCACAAGATCTGTAATGTCCCTCTTCATGTCGTTCAACTAATAGACTTGCCATAGATCATGGTACATCTTAGTGGCACCGAGATGAATAGAATACCTAGAATTATGGGCTTTTGTATGGATCTGCTGCCTAAACTCGCCCACCTTAGGTACACATAAATGACCTTGGTAGCGAAGCACACCATCTCCCCCTTGGGAGAAAAGAACTAGTCTCTCCTGATGAATTTCACCTTTCAACTGAAGCAAGATGGGATAACTATCCTGTTTCTCTTTAACTTCCGCTACCAATGAAGATTCTGACCCATTTTGGACTATCACACCAGTATCTATCATGTCCATAAGGCAGACTCCTAAACAAGCAAGCCTATGAACATCTCTGGGTAGTTCTTTCTTCTCTTCCTCTACATGTGACACACTACCCATGGACAGTTTGCTGAGGGTATCAACCACCACATTGGCCTTACTCGGATGGTAGAGCATATACATATATCATAGTCTTTGAGGAGCCCAAGCCAACTTCTTTGATAAAAATTTAACTCTTTATAAGTGAATATATACTGAAGGCTCTTATGATCTGTGAATACACCAACATGAACACCATACAAGTAGTGTCTCCAAATCTTTAAGGCAAACACAACAGCTGCAAGCTCAAGGTCATGAGTTGGGTAGTTCTTCGCGTGAATCATAAGATGTCTGGAAGAATAAGGTATGACCTTACCCTGTTGCATCAAAGCAAAACCCAGGCCAACCCTAGATGCATCACAATAAACCACATAGCCATCCAAACCCTCTGGTAGAGTCAAAACGAGAATTGTAGTCAACATGCTCTCCAATTTTAGGAAGATTTTCTCACACTCATTTGACCACTGAAAATTGACCTTCTTTTGAGTCAATTTTGTCAATAGGGAAGCTATGGATAAAAATCATTCAACAAACCTCCTGTAGTAACCGGACAAACCCAAGAAACTTTAGATGTCTACCAGAGAGGTGGGTCTGGGCCAGTTCTTTACTGCCTCAATCTTCTGAGAATCAACTCATATGCCTTCACTAGACTCCACATGACCAAGAAAAGCAACAGATTTCAACTAGAACTCGCACTAACTGAACTTGGAAAATACTGGTGATCCTTGAGAGTTTGCAATACCACTCTCAAATGTTCCGCTCTTCTTCGCACCATGAATATATGAGTATATCATCGATGAATACAATGACGAACAATCTATTCATCAAATCCATAAAGTTTCAGGAGCATTCGTTAGTCCAAAAGGCATAACTACAAATTCATAGTGACCATACCAAGTCTTGAAGGCTGTCTTTGGGATGTCACTATCTCTGACTCTGAGCTGATGATAATTGGATCTGATGTCTATCTTTGAGAAGCAACTAGCACCCTGAAGTTGGTCGAACAAGTCATGAATCCTTGGGATGGGATACTTATTTTTGATTGTGACTTTGTTAAACTCACATTAATCGATACACATCCTGAGAGAACCATCTTTCTAATGCACGAAGAGAACTGGAGGACCCCATGGAGAGATACTGGGTCTGATGAAGCCCTTATCTAGAAGGTTTTTCAAAATTTCTCTCAATTCATTAAGCTCAGCTGGAGCCATTATGTAAGGAGGAATTGAAATAGGTTGGGTATGTTGAAGGAGATCAATTCCGAAGTCTATTTCCCTTTTGGGAGGAACTCCTAGACTATCTTCTGGGAACACATCTTGAAACTTATTCACCACTGGTGCTGACTCAAGAGCTAGGGTTTTGGAGTTTTAATCCTTAACCCGAACAACATGATAGATATACCCTTTGGAAATTATTTTTCTAACTTTAAGGTAAGAGATGAATCGACCTACAGGCACTGAGGTACTACCCTTCAACTCTAAGACTTGCTCATTTGGAAACTAAAATTGAACAATCCTAGTTGTGCAATCACATGGGGCATAATAGGAATGTAACTAATCCATCCGTATAATAATATCGAAGTCAGTCATTTCTAACTCTACAAGATAGGCTGACGTGACTTTCTAAGAAACTGTGACAGGGAAATTTTTGTATACCCGTCTAGCTATAACTGGGTCACCAATTGGGGTAGAGACTGAGAAGGGTTCTGGGAAAATTTCTATACTGACACATAAATTTACTGCTATGTAAGGAGTTTCAAAGGAAAGTGTAGCCACTGGGTCTAACAATGCATAAACATCTAAATAGAAGACTTGTAACGTACCTGTAACCACATCATGAAAATCCTCATGGTCCTGTCGAGTCAAAATGACATGTAACCTATTTTGGCGCTGACCAACACCTGTACCAGATGGGGCACGCTGCTGAGTAGGGTGACCCACTGGAGATGGTGTAGAACTGGCCTGATTTTGTGGGCAAACATCCTTGCCCTTCTGGGAAGCTGCTCGACAATCACTCATCTTGTGGTTTGGCTCGCCACATCCAAAGAAATTTCCACTACTTGCCTTACACTCACCCTGGTGGTTCTACCACACTTCTTGCAAACTAGATGAGTGCACCCGCTACTGACTGTACCTTGGGACTTTGAGCCTGGCACTCTATCCTATCGATCTTGTCTGAACTTAGGCACAGAGGCACTAGCAGAAGATGGAGCTGAAGATAAAGATAGCTAACAGAACTGAGAGAGATTTCTACCCTCTGAACTCTACTGAGAGTAGTTAAAGTCACCCGTGCTAGCTCTCTTACTGTCTCCTCGCCTCTATTTGATTTTCTTCTCTTTGATCTGCTGAGCATAAGTAAAAAACCTGGAAAAAGTCATCTCCTTATCTAGCATAGCAATCTTGCACTCCTTAATCCCATCATAGAATACCCTAGATATGAACTTTCTCATAAGGGACATAGAGTCTGCTACTATTGTCGGAGTATACATAGACAACTGAGTAAACTTGAGTGCGTACTCCTTCACACTCATATCATTTTGCTTCAAGTTCATGAACTCTTGGACCTTGGCTTCCATGAGCTCAAGCAGAAAGAACCTGTCAAAAAATTTAGTCTTGAAGTGTTTCCAATTCACTAGACTTGCATTAGAACAATGGAACTCCTTCCACTGCTGATACCAAGTATAAGACACTCCCTTCAGCTGATAGGCGCCTAAATCTTCACTCTTGACTTGATTAACACTCATAGTATCTGTTAACTTCTAAATGTCATCCAAAAACTCTTATGGATCCTCTTCTGATTTAGACCCATGAAATTCTGTAGGGTCATCCGAGTGAAGTCTCAGATTCTAGATACATCAGTGTGAGTCTGGGATGGAGCTAGGGCCACAACCTGATGATTCAACTGATCGGTCATGGCCTAAGCAAGCACCTGGAAAGCAACCTTAAATTTGACATAGATAACTTGATCATTCAGAGGGTCTGCTGGAGCTGCTGGTGTTGGCTGATTCTTAGCATTGGATCTTCTAAGAAGCATTTTTTGTAACACGTAGAGCACGAGTTAGAAGGAGATTAAATAGAGTTCATACTCTATAGAACGAGCTGGAAAAGAAACAAGGAAAGTTGTTCCTAATGACATCTCATAGCTTCTCCCCAATAAGTGTGGCGTGCTTCACACCCATGAAGAAAAATCTACTCGATGCGACTTTTAAACACCCTAGGACACTTGAACCTGATTCTCTAATACCATGTAAGTCACACCTCGAGGCTACCCCCCTGGATAAGACACGATGCTCAGTGTCACAAGTCACCCCAAGATTATAACCCATGGTCTGGAATATCTAAACAAATCCTAATAAAACATAAACTATGTGGAAGTAGAAACATTTAAAATATCTGAGATGGAAGAAGAGCCCAAACATGTCTGAATATCAATTCGAAATCAGAATGTAATGAGTCTGAAAAACATCACTAACTACTCAATAGCTGAATCTAGTCTATGTTTGAAAGCCTCTAACTGGCAAGTTGTTGGAGAATGCCTAGCTCACCCTAATAATTTGAAAACTGAAAATAAAAGATTGAAAGTGAAAGCATGACTATCATCCTCGAATTATGATGACTCACTAATGAAATATCTAGGTACGGACTAGAAAATGAGCTAAGCACGGTCTGTATGTTGAGTGCCTAAACCTACATATGAAATGATGTAGCACAAATATATGCGTCAATACTTCAAATAAACTGAGCATTCAGGATATATGACCAAAGTTGTAAACATGGATAATGACATGGAAGTACATAGGATGAAGCATGAGCTGGAAGGTATTTGAAATGCAATAACCAAGTAACTGAACATGAGTATCATAATATACTAAGCTAAACTAATAATTGAATACATGGTCAATTTTATGCTTGAGTCTGACTGTGGGAGATACTCTTACGGATATACCTCAAGCTGAGCTAACTATGGGGCCATCCTTTAACCCTAGGTGGAAGGGTGTTTATACCTTGTAAAGGGTACGAATAAGTCTGATGTGGATCCACTAAATTGATGTCCACAAGGGACAAAGATTTGCAACCTAATCTGACAGCTGACCCCTCTTTATACCTACGGTGGAGCCGTAGTTCTGGGATTGGGGGATTGCTACAAAAGGTCTTAGCCTAATCTGACAACTAAGCCTTTATCCCATCATCTACTTGGTACTAAGTCTACTCCAAACAGAAATATAAGCAATGAAATGCAAGATGAAACACTACATAGCTCAAATACTAACAATTATCTTATAATGCACATATATATACTGAAACTAATGGCATTCTAATTCTGAAGTATAATTATCTGAATTATCTTCTTTGCAAGTATGATTTATGAATACTGAATTTATGACAAGCTAGGGTTTCTGAGTCTTGTACAAGTGACTACACTAATTCTCTTAGAAACATAAAGTATAAATAAATATAAGCAGTAGCATCTGAATTACAATGAATCCCTAAGAGTTAGGAACCCTAGGTCTGAATAGTTCATGGAGAAACTGAAGAACTGGCTGAATCTAGGGACTCAATGGGTGAAAGGAAGTCATTAATGAAATCCCACATACTTGGAGAAGAACCTATGGAGAAATCCTTTGGATTTTGGGGCTGAGCTTGAAGAAACCTTCTGCATGTTCTTGAGAGAAACTTCCGCCTTTTTTCTTCTTTTCTTTCTAGGTCTGAGTAGTTTTGGGAGAATTGGGAAATAAGAGTGAAAAATCCCTTTAATTACACCCCAAAATGACTAAGGTTTGGAATTAAAAGGGTAGGGAAAAGACTGAATACCCCTGGGAATTTTAAAAGAAGGCTGCTGAAAATTGCCACTCAGGCACAACGACTTGGTTGATGGACCATAGTCCTGGATAATGGATCATCAACTCATATGAATCATGGTATTGTGCATGAGTCTTGGGGGGTTCTCTGATCTGAGGATTCCACTAGTCCACAAGACGGATTGTGGTTCTAAATGATGGTTCATCGTATGACTCATGGTTCTTGGGACCTGGATTGAGGGTCCTCAGATGTTCTGGTTCCACGAGTCCATAGCACGAACCGTGGTTCTGATTGATGGTTAATCGTGTGACTAGTGGTTGCTGAGCCCTGAACTGATGATCCTCTGATTAAGGGAAATGACAAATGATAGGACGATCCATGGTACAGGACTACGGTCCGTGGTCTGACTCGTGGTACCTGGGACTTGAACTGGGGGTCCTCTGGAAAGTTGAACTATGGTTGAAACAATGCACCGTGGTTCCATACTATGGTCCATAATCTTAACCGTGGTCCCTGGAAACGTAAATTTTTCTGAACTTTTTCTGCTAAGTACAGTCCAGTAGCTAGTTCAGATCCTGGGGTGTTACATTACCACTTGTTCAGATACCAAAAATATCAACGAGAATTGGGTAAGTGATGTGCCGCCATTTTACGGCACTTTCGACTCCTTTTAACTAAGAACAATTGTACATTTTCAAGCAACCATCGTCGTTTTTGATGTTTTTATGTTATATTTGTAGGAAATGGAGACAAACACGGAAACGGAGGGAAATACGAGCAAAAAGACATTCTGGATAAGAGTGACGGCCTGAGTGACGGTCCATCACACATGTGACGGTCCGTCACAGAGACCGTCAAGTGGTGGCAGGCCACTGCCTAGGGGTGACGGCCGCCGTGACGGTCCGTCAAGGTGGTGACGGTCCATCACCCCAAGCCGTCAAGTTGAGACAGTCCGCTACGCGGAATCCGAGCATTTTTGGGTTTAATTCCTGGACTCCTATAAATACCTTATGTTAGGTTTATTTTACATGTTGTTCACCCAATAGTTTTAGAAGAGTTTTTAGTCGATTTTGAGAGCAACAACACGTTTTCTTGTTCTTGAATTCGTGTTCTTGATTTGTTCTTGGGATCTTGGTTTTTCTTGTTCTTGGATATTTGAAGATTGTTTTCATTATATTGTAAGAATCTCTTCTCATAATTATGAATATGACTTTCTTCTCTTCTTCTTCTAGCATGATTAACTAAACTCCCACAACTAGGGTTGTGGGAGCCATGGCTAAGGTAGCGATATAGATTCCGAGTAGCGACGGGTTCAATTTATATGATTGTCACGTTATTTATCATTCATGCTTAACGTTTTCTAGTGGTTGCAAACATTAGAACATGCCTAGATTTAATTTGCTTGTGTAAAGAGATTAAAACCGGGAAACTTGATTAACGACGAGGATTTGAGACTACCAACTCTCGTCTTATGATTAATGCTGTAACTAGATTAATCTACTTGATGTTTAGTATTTAAATCTAAAAGCACACCTTTTCAAGTTCGAGAGAATTGAAAAGTAAATTCGTCTATTTGGTTGAGAAACGTTTAGATGATACCATTAATTCAATCACATCGTGACAAGCATGTAGAAAGAACCCGATTAACCCTAGAATCGACATTGTTACCAACGCCATGGTAAACACTTCCCTAGTTCATTCTCCTACTGATTATTTCTCATACATTATTGATCGTTTTGTTTACACATTGTTCACACAAAACCCCCTCTTTTATTTACCGGAAACTATTGACCATTAGTCAACTAATTCACTAAAGACTTAACTTTCACCATATTCTCTGTGGGATCGACCCCAACCTTTGTTGGGTTCTATATTTGACAACGATCGCTTACGCTTCTTAATTGGAGTGGTACTTTGAGCGTTATCAAATTTTGGCGCCGTTGCTGGGGAATACGGTTGTTTATTAAGTCCGGTGTGTTTATTTGACTCTTAGTCATACTTTCCTGCTTTTACGTTTATTTGTTGTTTTTGTTTTTGACAGGGTACAGAGTTGTGCATGCCAAGTACCCGGCGCTCGGGTGAATCAACATTACCTTACGACCCCGAGCTTGCTAGAACATTAAGGCGGAATATGGCCGCACAACAAGAGGCAGCAAGGCTCGCTGCAGAACTGCAGGCCCAACAAAATCTGAATGCTGGTGGTCTGCAGGACGATGTTATGCTGAATGATGAGGATATCGACTTGGATGGAGTTTGCGCTACAGGCGCCATTGCTCTTCCACCGCTAGCGCCCGCAGCCAAGTTCAACATCACTAGCACGATGATCCAGCTGTTGAACTTGAGAGGAGTGTTCCGTGGTGCCGCTGGTGATGATCCAAACCAGCACCTGATGAATTTCGTGGGCATCTGCAAGTAGTTCGAGTTGCCTGGAGTGAGTCAGATAGCAATCAGGCTCAGGTTGTTTCCGTTGTCTCTGTCTGATGAGGCAGTGTTATGGTTGACAGAGCTGACCCCCGACTCTATCACAACTTGGGGAGAGTTGAAAGGAGCTTTCCTAGAAAGGTTCTTTCCTCCCTCTAGGATGATACAGTTGAGGGATGAAATCAGTAATTTCAGACAACAACCTCACGAAGCTTTGCATGAGACTTGGTTGCGGTTCAAGAAGAAGCTGACACAATACCCGAACCATCAATTGACCAACAACTTCTTGATGCAGACATTCTACAGGGCACTGAATTTGGCTACCAAGCCGACGTTGGACAACGCAGCAGGCGGAGCATTCATGGGTCTCACCTTTGTTGAGGCCACAACTACTTTGGACAGGCTCACTAAAACCAACAGGGCCTGGCATACACGGGATACAGAGGTAGCAGCTAGCACTTATGCGGTTGGTATGTCAGCTGAGCAGCGCAGAAAAGAGGAGGAGCGCGACCAAGACATGGCGCATCTGAAAATGCAGTTGGACCTACTGAAAAAGCACTTGTTTTTAGGAGGTATCGAGAAGGTAAAAGCTGTGGGTTCCCAAGGTAGAGCAGCAGAGTTGGAAACTGATAAGGAGGCGAATTACTTGGGGGGTTTCCAGGCCAATGGCCAAGGAAACCAAGGTCGGACATATCAGAAAGACAACTATTACGAAAAAGCTGGCTACAGAGATCACGAGCAGGGAAACTGGAGGACTAACACCGATAGAGGTGGCTTGTATGTACCACCTGGTAATCGGGATAAAGCTAGCAACGAGGCAGGGACTTCCAAGCTAGAGAACATGATAGCGAAGATGCTGCTGAAGGTAGAATCGACTGACTCTGGGGTGAAGGAGATAAGGACTGAGTTATCGGCCATGAGTCAAATAGTGGAGGCGCATTCCACTTCGATTAAGCAATTAGAGCAGCAAGTGGGGCAAATCTCGGCATCTCTGAACCAAAGGAAGACAGGTACCTTGCCGAGCGACACTACTCATCAAAGGAATGACGCGATCTGTATGGAGATCACCACAAGAAGCGGAAAAATATTATCGGAATCACATCCGGTAATTCAGACTCAAGTTGAGGGTGATAGCGCCAATGACATGGAGGTTGAGGAGACTACTGAAAAGCCCGCAAATAAAAGCAAGGAAGCTGAAAAGCCGCCAACTATGATGCCTCGGCCACCGCCTCCCTTCCCACAACGCCTGAAGAAGAAAGCGGAAGATGGTAAGTTCCTGAATTTCCTGACCATGCTCAAGCAGATATCAATAAACATCCCATTGGTAGAAGCGCTTGAACAAATGCCCGGATATGCCAAGTTCATGAAGGACTTGATTACAAAGAAGAGGTCGGTAAGTTTCGAACCAGAAGATAATCTCCACCACTGCGGCGCTATTTCCTCAAGGTCGTTAGTCGAAAAGAAGGAAGACCCAGGCGCATTTACTGTTCCCTGCACCATTGGGAAGCTCAACTTCGGGAAAGCCTTATGTGATCTTAGTGCTAGCATCAAATTGATGTCGCTAGCAGTCTACAAGCAATTGGGCTTGGGAGCACCTAAACCAACGTCCATGAGAGTGTTGATGGCTGACCGTTCGGTAAAGCGACCGATGGGAATATTGTCTGATGTGCTAGTCAAGGTTGGTAAGCTTATATTCCCCGCTGACTTTGTGATCTTGGATTGCGAAGTGGATTTTGAAGTTCCCATAATCTTGGGACGACCTTTGTTAGCCACGGCTAGAGTGTTGGTTGACATGGAAAGAAATGAACTGACCTTCAGGCTAAACAATGAAGTTTTCAAGTTCGATGTGTCCAAATTGATGAAGCAACCAAGTGACATGAGGGTGGTCGCGGTCGTCAATGTTATTGAGGAAGTTCCTGCGGATGTGCATCTCGAGGAGAAGGGTATGGTTGAAACCCGAGTTGTTATGAGAGTAAGGGCGCGATCGCAAGAGAAGAAGCAGGTAAAGGAAAGCGGTGAAAATAGATCAAGAAAATGAAAACACCGCAAGAGAATCTGCAAAGAAAGAGCGAAGAAGTTGGCGCGACTAGCTATGGAGCCAATAAAAGAGGAAGCTGGAATGCAACATGAGGTTGTCGCGTGCACACACTCCATCGAATTCTCCTATTTTGGAGACCCTGGCGGTCTCCAACATCATGTCAGAATCTGAGTCCTATGGACTGCACAGGTATTCCCTATTCTCACAGTTTTAGTTTTCACATGTATGCATTGGGGACAATGCATGAGTCTAAGTTGAGGGTGTCGGGAAACCTGTGAGTCACCACCGAGGGTTTTTGTTGCCGTGTTTCTTTTCCCTCCGGTGTGCTATCTAGTAGAACCGGCATGTTTAGGTTATTATGTTTAGGTTGTTATTTTAAATTTTTAGTTGTTTTCTAGTGTCTATAGCAAGCATCATGGCGTTTTTCTTGACTAAAAGGAGCCCCCTCTGAAAATATTCTGGTTTTGTACTTATGTTGAAACGATTGACTATCTGGACCCCTGAATGTCATTGTGTGGTTATGATTGGAATAAGTATGTTAAGTCGAGTGGTTGTCTTGATAGTTGGTAGTGGTATGGTTTCTTGGTGCCAAGTGTGTGTGACAATATTGTTATAAATTTTTACTCTGTGCATGCATCTAGAACTTGCCCGGTCTATTTTGTTAAAGTTTGAAGTTGGTTGCTTAGGAAAGGATCACAGGCCCTTTTTGTGTGCAGTCCACTTAGCCTATAAGACCGTCCAAATGCAAATAATCCCTCTTGATCCCTGTTTGAGCCATAATTGACCATGTTCTTTCAATAACCTGTCACCGTTCCTGTTTAACTTTGAACCCCTGTTTTGGCCCTGGTCCTTCCTTGGACATCGTGCACCTCAACTCAGAAAATCAGCCTAAGTTGAGGGTGGCTACTATAGAGGTAAATGAGAAGAAAAATAGGATGGATAAGATTGGTTGTGGATAGAATGAAAATTCCGGGTGTGTGTCTTAGAAAAGATGAAAAAGAAACGAAAGAAAAAAAAAAAGGAGATGAAAAAGAACGAAAAAGAATTAAAAAAGTGTCAAAATAAAGAGGCCGTACCTGTAGCTAGAAAGAAGGAAATAAAGAGGTGAAGAAGGATGGACAAAATAAAGTTATGTGGAAATAGTATGCCGGTGATTCCAAGGAGGGCTTAGTCACTAACCCCTAAATGCATCCTACCTGCACCCGAAGCCTCATTACAAGCCTAAACAAGTCCTGTAGTGATCCTTAGTGGCTTTCTGAAAAACTAAAATAGAATAGCAAGGGCAAGCCTATGGTATCGCATGTGCATTGTTTGAAATTGTTTGTGAGTGTGAGCGTCTTACCTAGTCCTAAATGTTGTGTGTGGGACTTCTTTGTGGTGAGGGCACCAAGATTTCTGTATTGTCTATTGACTGTTAGGATAGCTGTGCGTGTGTGTGCATAATATTCTATCATATCGGAATGACATATTTGGATCCTTGCAAGTTAGCGTTTCATACATTTGTGTGCTATGAGGGAGCTTGAGTTATTGAACTAATGAATGACCATGAGTTGCTAGAAACACGAGTTTGTTTTCTTAGTTGAGTCGTCGTGTTGTTTTTCTTTTATTATGTTGCTTGAGGACAAGAGAACGTCTAAGTTGAGGGTGTTGATGTGCCGCCATTTTACGGCACTTTCGACTCCTTTTAACTAAGAACAATCGTACGTTTTCAAGCAACCATCGTCGTTTTTGATGTTTTTATGTTATATTTGTAGGAAATGGAGACAAACACGGAAACGGAGGGAAATACGAGCAAAAAGACATTCTGGATAAGAGTGACGGCCTGAGTGACGGTCCGTCACACATGTGACGGTCCGTCACAGAGACCGTCAAGTGGTGGCAGGCCACTGCCTAGGGGTGACGGCCGCCGTGACGGTCCGTCAAGGTGGTGACGGTCCGTCACCCCAAGCCGTCAAGTTGAGACAGTCCGCTACGCGGAATCCGAGCGTTTTTGGGTTTAATTCCTGGACTCCTATAAATACCCTATGTTAGGTTTATTTTACATGTTGTTCACCCAATAGTTTTAGAAGAGTTTTTAGTCGGTTTTGAGAGCAACAACACATTTTCTTGTTCTTGAATTCGTGTTCTTGATTTGTTCTTGGGATCTTGGTTTTTCTTGTTCTTGGATATTTGAAGATTGTTTTCATTATATTGTAAGAATCTTTTCTCTCTATTATGAATATGACTTTCTTCTCTTCTTCTTCTAGCATGATTAACTAAACTCCCACAACTAGGGTTGTGGGAGCCATGGCTAAGGTAGCGATATAGATTCCGGGTAGCGACGGGTTCAATATATATGATTATCACGTTATTAATCATTCATGCCTAACGTTTTCTAGTGGTTGCAAACATTAGAATATACCTAGGTTTAATTTGCTTGAGTAAAGAGATTAAAAATGGGAAACTTGATTAACGACGAGGATTCGAGACTACCAACTCTCGTCTTATGATTAATGCTGTAACTAGATTAATCTACTTGATGTTTAGGATTGAAATCTAAAAGCACACCTTTTCAAGTTCGAGAGAATTGAAAAGTAAATTCGTCTATTTGGTTGAGAAACGTTTAGATGATACCATTAATTCAATCACATCGTGACAAGCATGTAGAAAGAACCCGATTAACCCTAGAATCGACATTGTTACGAACGCCATGGTAAATACTTCCCTAGTTCATTCTCCTACTGATTATTTCTCATACATTATTGATCGTTTTGTTTACACATTGTTCACACAAAACCCCCCCTTTTATTTATCGAAAACTATTGACCATTAGTCAACTAATTCACTAAAGACTTAACTTTCACCATATTCTCTGTGGGATCGACCCCAACCTTTGTTGGGTTCTATATTTGACAACGATCGCTTACGCTTCTTAATTGGAGTGGTACTTTGAGCGTTATCAGTAAGACAATTCTATGCTCATCTTCATACTGTTAACTAGAGCATCCAAAACCTATTATATATCTTCGGGGTGAGAGCATCGTGATTTTAGCTACAGATATCAATGAGGCTCTAGGGTTGCCAAATCTCCCCAAGACAGAGTACGAGGCAAAGAAAATTGTTAGAGATGGTCAGTGGTTAGTGGATACACTTGTGCTAGAGGAGCATAGGTCCTCGACTACTTGGGCCGGCTATATGATAGGGATTACTAGTCGCAACTTTACCCGTGATGCTCGAAGGTGTTTAATTTTTGTGTCTAAGAGGGTTTGCCCTTCAAGCAACACTTTGAGTGTGACCTATCCCTGAGCATTCAAGTGGCTTTCTTACTAGCTGGGTACTGGTAAATGCAGGAGAAAGAATATGGATGAGTAGAGACTCTTTGCGATACTACATACCCATGAACTCCCCTTCCCCTCACTAATTACTACCTTGTGCAGGCGAGCGAACATGTCTAGAGAGACCACAAATCTCATTACTGACCCTGACAAGCACTTCGACCTACTAAAAGTGAAAGGTTCCCCTAATCGCAACAAGAAGAAGCAAAAGATGGAATCTAAGGCAGGGAGTAGTTGTAGACAGGGCTGCTGCGGAGCTGGGACTAGCTCTATATCGGCCTAAGTTAGACTACAGTAGCTAGGAGTGTATGTCGCTGCCTTGATGATGATGCTAGATTGTATGCCATAGGTTCCACTAGAGATGGTGCCTCCCCTAGTTCCCAGACCATCAAATGTTGTAGGTCCATTGGTCACCCATGAAACCTTTGAGTCCTTGGCAAAGGCGCATACCGAGCTCCAGAATAACTTAGAGGTAGAGAAGAGAAAAGGGCACTCTCGGTAAAAGTTGTTGGTGAAAATATGGAGGGGGATTAAGCCCTTATTCAAGGACCTTACCTCAGGAAAGATTATTCCCAAGGTGAGACTAGAGGATGCACTAGAGTTCTCCTTCCTTAGCGGGCTAGATAGAGAGGAGTCCAGTGACTCGAGCACCGCTAACTGATGAAGCGACTTGAGAATTCCTTACTCCTTGCCCTTAGAGGGCCCTTGCTAGAAAATTCCTTTACTTTCTTGCAATTTCGGATGATCTTTTATTACTTCTCTTGTTGTTTTTGATGATTACGTGTGCCGTTGTACCTTTTATAACATGGTTTTTGTATGCTTTTAATACTTTATAAATGCTTGAACAAGTAAAGTCCCAAAATAGGGGACATGGGAATTGAGCTACTGTTTTGCACCATTTCACCACTGTAGTCAGTGTTTTTCTATGATGACCTGCTACAACGAGTTATGGCTTGCTATTATGACTTATATCGCCACAGTGGTCCCTTCGTTGTCGAAACAAACCACTATGATGAATGTTTTCTTCGCCTTAGAAAAACGGTCGAAAGATTGCCTGCAATACTGGGAATTTCATTCTTTTTTTAAAAAAAAAACTTTCCACAAGCATACCTTCTTCCTTATCTTACGACGTGCGAACCCCCAATATTATACATTCAAACAATAGTTTTTCATAACTTTAGCACATAACAACTTCACTACTGCTTTATAAATCACTACTACCTCGGTTATCATTAAATACATATCCAAACAACCAACCCATTGTCACACATCGTCAAATAACCAACACAATTACACGACTCTTACGGTCGAATACCAATTGGAATCAGTTAGATACCCATTGGATCCATTCAAGTATTAGTTATCAACACAATAGGAAAGAACAAAGATAGACGACTCGTAAAAGCATCATAGCTCCTAGAGGATTTGATGTGGAAGACAATACACCAATTCGCAGGATTCTACTTGACATTGCACTTGTACTTTAGAGACTGATAATCTCGGCTCTTATACAAACTGTCATGATCCAAAATATGATAGGTCGTGCACCTACTCATTTCTAACTCGATAGGATAACCCCTTTATTTATCCCACTATCATTAATGTTGAAGTCTTTTAATGGCAATTAACAAAATAATATTAACTAATTGAAAGTATACTCATGATCTTGATAAAATTTGAATACAAGCAACTATTCTGAAATACTGTATACACAACCTCACTCCCAGAACCTGGTTCAAACCTGTACAAGAGCTACTAGTGAAGGATGGACAATTAAAAGACACAACTTCTATTATGAGGAGTAGAGAACTAGGAAGTTGATGATGCAGACTCCCCAAGCCATGCTATAAGACTTAAGTCAACCTGTCACACACCTACACCCAAAAGGTGTAGCAAGAGTAGTATCAGTACAACAAATATACTAGTAGGTATCATCGGCTGACTATGATTTGATCACATAATTTATGTATAGATATCAACATACAACATATAATCTCAATGTCATTACTAGAAATTGAATGTTCCAACTCAATCACACGTCAACCCCACACCACAGACTTATTCCACTATGACTCATGATTAATTTTACCTTAGGTTCTAGTTAACTTTAACCGTTGTCTCTAAACTTTTAGTATTGTCAGAAGGGACCCCTTATTTCATACGTTAGCCTTACCAATTTCACATCACATTAAATACCTGCTCATACCCAATTCATTATCATTATAACATGTTCTTACCCACATCCCAAGTTCAGCCAGATTCTGTTCAATTAAACCATTAAACACCTATTTCAAATTTAGCCAATACAGTGGTCATGGACACCACATTTGTTCACAATCATAACAATTATAATTACTAAGGACCTAACAGTCATCAATTAGACATGTAAAATATAGCAACAAAGACCTAACAATCATCACATATAACAACCAACCAATCCTTCACCAAAATACATCAAGGCACACAAACACTCAATTCAGGTGTAGTCATAACATAAAGTGGATCTTATGCCCACCTTAGCCTCTCAGACCTATAGTCTCTATATCTCAACCATCTTAGGTATCATTCTAACTCGCAGTAACCAAAGTAAGTTATAAAGGTGTGTACACATGCTAAAGGGTCTTATTTCTGCCTAACTTGTCATGAATGTTACGCCCAAATTACACCTCACTTAAGAAGTATAAGCGGTCGTTGTAAAATATAGAACCCAACAAAGGTTGGGGTAAAATCTCACAGGGAATATGGTGAAAGTTAAGTCATTAGTAGTTTAAATGACTAGCAATCAATGATTTTCAGAAAATACGGGGAGTTTGTAACGTTTACACTTGCTTAATCTTTGATTAATTCATGAAACAAATGATCAAATTCAATGAGTAAAGATCAATATTAGTGAGGAACTAGGTATGTGTTAACCATGGCTTCACAAACAACCTCGGGTTAGAGTTCAAATAGATTCACTTCATATGTATAACACAAAGTAATTGAATTTATTTCTACGTCTAATTGTTTCTGAACCAAATAGACGTTTTCCTTTTCAATTATTTCAAACTTGAAAATATACAATACAAAATTAAATTAATACTCCAAGTAGATTAACCTTGCTAAAGCATCTATCATTAGACGGGGGTTAGAAGCCCCAAATCCTTTTTGTTAATCCCTTTTACCCAGTTTTAATTTCTTGATTAAAGAAAATCAAACCCAGGCTTGTTCTAATATTTGCAACCATTAAAAAATAGTAAAATTGAAAGATTAACAACTTATGATGCATACAATATGAACCCAATATCACAACAACATAGATTATTACTTTGCTATGGAACCCACAACCCTAGTTGTGGGAAATTAACTACTCATGAGTAAAGGAGAAGAGAAGGCAGTAGTATTCATAACCATGAAGGATATTATTACGATATATGAAAAACTCAGACAATTCTCCAATAAAAATTGAGCAAAAATAATTCCCAAATCAACAACAAGAGGAGTAACATTTTGTTTTGTACTTGTGCATTACGACTCATTCAAGAAGTGATAAAAAATATCAATGTCGAATCGCTTTAATTAGCCATAATACTCGGTATATGTAGTAGCTTAGGAAAATAAATTCCCAAAATAGAACTTGGAATGCCTATTTTTATCTTGACTCGTTGTCTGGTGGTTTGTCAATGTCACGCCCTGAGTCTACCCCATAGATGTAACATGTGACCTGAGACCACAAGTTGTTCCAAGTTAACCCTTGGCATTTGCATAATTTAGGCAGACCATACTTAATCATAGCGGAAGCAAATTCAATAGAAATAGGCAAATCAACTATATATAAGATAACGGTCTAAGAGTATCAAATCCAGAACATGAAACACGAATAACCAACTATGTATGAAAAGCCTCTACATAAGACATAATGAATTGCTGGGACAAGACCCCAACTAACTCGAAGTACCCAAGAAAGTCAAAAATATAACTAGACTCATAACTAGCCCTCGAAAGATGAGGACTCACTAACAAACACTAGATGGCCTGTGATCTCTAGCCACGAGCATGAGAGTGGGAACCTAAATTTGCATTATAATGGGATGCAATGAAAGAATATACGTCAGTACTATAGGATGTACCGAGTATTCGAGTGTATGCAATGACATGAGTGAATGTATTTAAAACATGCTTAAATCAGAGTTCATGCATAATAGAAGAAAACATAGTAAAAGTCATAATTTGAAACATAAGACATGAGGTGATGAATAAAGCTTCAAATAGAATATCATATATCTTAAAAGCTTGAAAACATTCATAGGGGAGTTTGTCAAAACTGATAGTAGACAATGTGCGCGACATGGAATCCAACTATATAACCTTAGTTGGCAAAGATACCCTGTACCATGTCAAGGCACATGGCACCATATATGTCATAGCGTGAAACCACTTTCATAAGCCCATTAGATGATACATAACCTACGGTGGCCACATAGTTTAGGAATCGGGTTATCAAGAACCCTCATCTCTAGGAGCTAAATACTACTCCAAAAATATATCATAGTGCTCACATAATCATTTTACAACTCGGATCTTCATAATACTCACAAACCTTATGTTAAAAAATTATTCATGAGTATTGGTGGCACATCCGGTGTCTTGTATTTCATAATAATTCATGTCTTATAAGTTGGAATGGCACTAGTTTAAACTCCATAATCATGCATGATTTAATAAAATTAGAACTAGGCATGCAATTGCTTGAAATTCATGAGGTCATGCTATGACATATGCCAATTTGCTCAAATCAACCCATGCATGCAAAATTGGCTACACTAAGCCTTCAATTCATGAAATAGGAATTCACTTGTAAAAACCCATGAAAAACCATAAAATTTGGTATTAGATTTCATAGTAGATTCACGAGAAAACAATTTGTAGGAGAGCCCATAAGAATTGTGTAAGAACCCTAATTTGAAGTTTATGAAAATCAATATAAAATTTGGGGGTTTTGGGCATAAGGTTTAAAGTATCCTTTATTGAATACCCACATACTAGAATTGAAGCTTTCTTAATCTAGGATGGGAGGTATGGAGACTTGAAAGTGGAAACCTATGCTTGGAGGTTGGAGCTTGAGAGAATGGAGACCCTTTCAACTTTTAGGATAGAATGAGGGTTTGAGAGAAGATTTAGCTAATATGGGGTGAAACCCTACTAAAATTGTCCAAAATGACCTCACTTAGTAGTTAAAAAGGTGGGTCATCACCAAATTAACCCAGGGATTTAATTCAGAAAAACAACTTAAAAATTGTGGCTTCAGGTTCCACGAGTGCAATCCACGAGTAGTAGACCCAACCATGACTTGTGATTTCCTCTCTTGGTTCTTGGATATAATGTTTGACTGTGTATTATGTTTCACGAGTTAACAGTACGGCCTGTAGAACCATTTACGTTCAGTAGAACCCACTCATTGTTGACTAGGGAAAAGACAACTCTTTGGTCTATTTCCATGAGCTGGTTCCATGACCCATGGAACTATCCACGACTCGTGAACCCAACTCGTGGTTCTCAGACTTGAGGAGGGTCTGCAAAATAGTTTCCATAAGTCTATTCCACGTCTTGTGGTTCAATCCACGACTCGTGGTTTGGGCTCGTGATCCCTGGAAAGTTTAAAATTTTAAAGAGTTCTTGAGTTTAAAAGTTGTTTCGAATTCTGGGGTGTTACAATATCTCCGCCTTGGAATCATTCATCCTTGAATAAAGACTAAGTAAGGAATACTAGAAATAAAATAGCCCAACCAACGAACAAAATATGAAAACTGAAGAATGAGCATGATAACTGATCTTCAACTTATAAACATGATTGAACTAAGCCCAAAAACAAGAATATATGCTTGGATCATGAGGAAAACTGATTGAGTGGAATTGGAGTTATCATACTAAGGAGGAAACTATTACCTCAAGCTGAAATAGGATCAGAAGAAATGAGATTAGGGTACTTGGCTTTCATGGCTGCTTCTACTTCCCAAGTAGCTCCCTTAACAAGCTGGTTCCTCCAAAGGACTTTCATCGAAGCAACTTCTTTTTTTCTCAACCTCCGAATCTGACGAACAAGAATATCAATGGGAACTTCTTCATAAGTGAGGTTATCCTTCACACCCACATCCTCTAAAGGTACAATCATCTTCAGATCACCAACACACTTCTTCAATAAGGAAACATAGAAAACTGGATGAACTGCTTCTAGATAAGTTGGCAACTCAACCTCATAAGCAACACTACCAACTCTCCTCAGAATCCTGTAAGGACCTACATAGCGGGGATTAAGTTTCCCTTTCTTACCAACACTCATCACACCCTTTATGGGTGAAACTTTCAGATACACCCAATCATCAACCTCAAACTCCAATTCTCTTCTTCTCACATCTGCATATGATTTATGTCGACTCTGAGCGGTCTTAATCCTCTCCCTAATAATTTGAACTTTCTCCATAGTCTCATGAACTGTATCTGGACCAATCAAAGTTGTCTCACCTACCTCAAACCAACCAATAGTAGACCTACACCTCTGCCCATAAAGTGCCTCATAAGGAACCATCTGGATGCTAGAATTAAAAATGTTGTTGTAGGCAAACTTGATAAGAGGTAGGTGATCATACCAATTACCTTTGAAACCAATCACACAAGCTCTCAAAATATCCTCTAAGGTCTAAATAGTATGCTCAGCCCGATCATCCATATGTGGGTGAAAAGTTATGCTAAGTCTCACCTGGGTACCAAGGCCCTTCTTAAATGACCTCCAAAACTGGGATGTGAACTGAGTACCCATATCTGAAATGATAGATAAAGGAACCCCATGCAATCTTACTATCTCATGAATGTAGAGTCTGGCATAATGAAGAACGCTCAAATCATGCTCTCCAATTAGGAGGCCATGGTGATTGTGTAGCAAAACAAAATTTATAAGCCTAACGGATGTCGGGGTCGTACGCAAGGGAACAATGTAGTCGCGATCGAGCTAACAAAAATAAGAGTAACTTATTGGAGTTCAATTAGCAGAAATGGGGTAAAGGTATCTAAAAGGGGGTTTTTAGACTACAACTAAAGATAAAAGAAAATCAAATAAAAGATAAATTGATGAATGGCTTTCACCTTGCTTTATCCAAGCAAGGATAACTAGAAAGAATTGAGAATGCGAATTAAATTCACAAGACTTTCACCCGGTTGACACCTAGGTAGTCTTGGCTAAAGGTGTAATTAATTTTCTTTCGACCAATCAACACACAACTCGCGTATTCTCTCAAATCACCACGAGTGAACAATAACAAAATATTCACTTGGGTGAATTGGGTTATCTCTAACCCCAACTCTTAGTTGGGAGTTTCCGGCAATCAAAGTATCTCTAGCCTTGGTCTAGAGTATAAATCCCAAATACCCACTATTGAATTTTCCCAAATTAGGGAAATCCTCTCTCAAGCAAAAACCCAATTTAGAAAGCTAAGTCAATGTTTGCAACCATTGACTATAAATTCAAGCATGGAGGATTCAATAGACCCAAACAATCAAACAAGAGCAAAATCTATATATAAATTCAATACCAAAACAAGTATTATCTCTAATACAAACCCCAAATCTCAAGTCAACAAACACACCAATAAAATAGCAATTAAGAACAAGAGTTAAAGATTGGAAACTAAAGATTTTACAATAAATTCCTCCAAATCTTCACTCTTATGGTGTTGGATGAAGAACTTGCTCCCAAGCTTGCTCAAAACATCCAAAGATTAGCCAAAGATGTGTTTTAAGATGGCTTGGAAGTGTTTTATGTGAATTGGGGTTTCCAAAAGTGGGAATTTCCAAATCTGCCCCCGCAGCTGCTTTCCTTCTTCGCCTTTGTGTAGTGTCCACAGCATTCACGAAGCTTCAACTTGGTTGGCCTTCACGTTCATGGCTGGGGCCCCGTGTTTACGAAGGCATGTGCTGGTGACAGCTACTCGCTTCTCTGAATGGCCTCCTTTGGACTTGTTTTCATTTGAATTCACCCGAACACTTCTAAAACACAAAGACCTACAAAATAGAAGTAGTTTGTGTCAAATTGCACTAGTTATACACTTTCTACTAGGAAAAGCATAAGATTTAAAAGCCAAATAAGTAGGTAGAATACCAACTTATCAAACCCCCAAACTTGAACTATTGCTTGTCCTCAAGCAACTTAAAGCGTCCAACTAAAGAGGCATACAACAGAAGTGCAAATGACAATTCCACAATCCAAGGAAAACCCATTTCAAGCACCAAATATGACTTATGTCGGTACTAAACATTAGTCAATCACATGATTACTTACTCTAAGCATTTCCTTCAATTCAAAACACAAACTCATGATTCAAAGGCACAATAAGAACAAGCAAGTGAAAACAACGAATCCTCATGATGAGACTCAAACAACTAGCTTACCAAAACATGCTCATTTACTCATTTTCAATGTTTATCAATCTCACCAACTATCCTAATTAGCATGACCTCACAAAAACGAAAGTCCCAAAAATACATTATGTACAAATACAATCACAAGGGACAAATAAAAACACTCACGCTTACAAGGAAGTTCAAGTGCACACATGTCAAACCATAGGCTTCCCCTTTATGTAAGTCGCCACTAATGTAGGGTAGCCAAGCTTGGAATCACAAAGGACTTGCGGGTTATGATGATGGCTAGGGATAAGGTGAGGATATCATTTGGTTCAAGTGACTACACCTCCTGATAACGGGAATACAACAAACAAGAAGAAACGAAGGAAAAGATATGAGAATTAATAACTAGGAATTGAAATTATGGGCAACAAGGGGCTAAAACCCTCACCTCCCAATTGATTCCAACAACTAGATACTAATTCAACTCAACTAATCAAGGAAACCTAAATGAAATCCACAAGTGGGAGACCTTCGATTAATTAAGTAAAGAAGTTAAACTAACAATCAAGAGAGTCACCCTAATCACTCACTAATTCCTTAAGGGAATTACACTAAGCCTTACACTAGCAACTACAAGTTTAGAGTATCAATCTTCAATATGCAAAAACTAGTCTTCCAAAATGAAGAAAAGCTACTACTTATACTAGGGAATAAGAAGACACTAGCTATTACAGTTTTGCCCTTAATGAAGTAAGGGCCTTGTTTGGTTGCCTTCTTTTGGGAATTCTTGAATTCCTCCTTCCACCTCACTTTAATGGACCACCCTCACATTGTATGCTTTCATTTTCATGAACATCGTACGTGTCATATATACCATCCATGCTCGTGTCAACCATGCTATCCATGCTAGTATCATTCTCTCCTTCTTGAAAAGGATTCGTCCTCGAATCCAAACCTTAAAGACACATGAGAGGACAACAACCAAAACATCCTCAAAGCATGAGGGTTAGTACAAGGGTTAGCAACAATATCACCATGCCAAGGAGGCACAAATTTGAGATATAACCAAATATCCTTTTCTTCCAATAAAAACAACTCATCGTACAAGGTGCAAAGGGTTTGGTTATGATAAACATCAAGAGACAAGGAAAACACAAAGGTCTTTGTGGCATCAAGTATCATATCTAACTTTGGAGCCATAAGACACAATTGTTTCATTATCTCACAAGTAGGCCACACCAAAAGTGGTGCACTCACCCATAAGGGTTCATTCGGGTCAAAAAAGTAAAAGACCCACATATCTTTACCTCCATACAAAATAAATCTCACACCACTACGGGTATCATCATAAGCAAAAAGGTAGTAGAGAAAGGTGTTAAGCTCACTATTCTCATCTAGGGCATGCCAAACGATAAGGACACTGATAGATAAGAAGAGACATTTTAAGCACAAAACAATCCTCTCTATAAGACAACTTTCCAAAGGAAGAAAGTGCACCAACAAAGCCAAGCTACTAGAGTAGTCAAGGGATTTATTAGGAGTCAAATCACTCCATGCCAAATAATACTCCCAAGGATTTGGGGTCCCTCCTATCATAGAACCAAACATGCTTCCAAAAGTTCCATTTGAAACTTCAACTTGTCTAACCACATAAGTGTGACAAGGAGTAAAATACATAAATCGGGCATCACGAATGCACCATGGATTCTTTCCCAAACAATAACTTTGGTTGGCATTCAAAACATGAAACACACATAACTTAAGCATATCCAAAACCAACCATGAATACATTGGAGCTATATCATCACTCTCATGGTAGGGTGTGAGGTCATACAATTTCCAAAACCTACCTACCATAGGAAAAGTGTCATCATGACTCCAAGGATTGCTTGGAATAAGAGGGGAAGGGTACATACCTTGAAGATGGGCTTTTGAGTCTGCATTCTTGTGCACCACACTTGGTTTCCCAAAGCTTTCCCTCCAATGCATCATTTTGGACCCATAGACTTGGTCTTTGTGTTTCTTCTTAAGAGTTGACTTTCTAGGTAGCTCTATTATTAGGCCTTCAACCCTTTGTTCATGAGGGACTTTGTTCGGATCCTCCTTTAGAAATATTTGTCCATGAACCTGCAAAAGAGAAGGGATGGTACTAGGCAAAATGCTAGCACCATGGTTAGTAGATAACAGGGGATTGGTATTGGCAAGTCCCAAAATTAAGTGCTCCTTGTGCACCTCTTTTAAGTCACTTCTTGGCTCATCAATCTCATACAACTTTCCTTCTTGAGCCAATTCTTTCTTCTCCTTTTCAAGTTCTTCTCTCTTAAGTACTTTCTGAAGCTCCCTCATTATCTTGTAGTCCTCACTCACTTGATAGGGTGTTAAAGGTACAAGAATGTGCCTTCGTCCTCCAAATACAAATGAGTATTTGTTGGACTCCACTTGATATCGAACATCCCTACCGGCTAGCCAAGGTCTACCAAACAACATATGACAAGATTGAATGGGCAAAACATCACATAACACCTCATCTCGATACTTGCCAATGCTAAAATTCACGACCACTTGTTTGGTTACCTCTACTTCATAATTCTCAATGAGACATTGAAGTGTGTATGGCTTGGGGTGTCTTTGTGTAGGAAGCTTCATTCTATCAACCATAGTGCAACTCACCACATTAGTACTACTCCTACCATCAATGACCAAGGAACATACCCAATCCATCATCTTGAACCTTGCATGAAATAGGTTCACACTTTGATCAAGTTCCTCTTTAGAAAGATCCCCCATGATTCTCTTTAGATCACAAGAAGAGTTCAAATCCTTCTCCAATTTCTCATCAACAACATTTGAGGTTGCTTCATCATGCCTAACCTTAGGTTCATTACAAACATTCCCAACCTCATACTCTATCACATTTTTAGCACAAGATAACATTTGACCTCTTTTGTGGACAATTTCTAGTAATATGTCCTTCACCTTGACACTTATAACATCGACTGATAGAAGGAGAAGAAGATTGAGGTATATCATGATTACCTCCATAGGCTTGGTCTTCCCCTTTTGTGTTGTAGTTAGCTTGAATAGCTTGACTACCATCTTGGAACATTGGAAGACTCGCCATGTTGTCACCCATCCCATGATTTGGAACACCTTGACCACCATATCGATCACTTCGATCTTCACACCTTCCTCCTTCATTCCTATACCTATCTCCACTATCCCATTTTCCTTGACATCTCATGATGCCTTGGTTCATACCAAAGCCTTCGGGTCTTTCCCACCATTCATTCGGGCTAACCTCTTCACACATTTCATCATAAAGAGGGTTTTGATAATAGATATCTTGGTAGGGTACTTGTGGGTAGTGTTGTTGGGTTGGAACATAAGGTACATGCAAGGATGCATGTGATATATTTTGTGGAGGTGCTTGGCTTCTATCTTGGTTTTCCACAAAAGGACTCCTTTGTGGTGGATGATATGGTTGTGTATTTGGATGTGGGGTGACTTGCCTATCATAGCTTGGGTTCATTCGGAATGAAGTTTGAGGGTAGGATTGGTTCCAATTTGGTTGGGGTAGTATAGGTTGAATTCTTGACCCGAGGTCCTTCTTGTTTCTTCACTTTGACTTGTCATAAGGAACCTCCTTTCATTCATACTATCCATCCTTTTTACCCTTTCCTCTATACCTCCAAACCTCCCATTTGTTTCAACCACCCTTTCATTCATATTGGTCACCCTCCTTGACACATTGAAATTCGTCCCCATTTTGTTCACCAAGCTCCTTCCTCCATGGTTATAAGGAAAATGATTAGACATTGTACCTACAAAAACTCAACAAACAATATTAGTAGAAAAAAAAAGCCTCACATCACTCGTATGTAAACTCTCAACTCATCTTCTATGGCGTCGTCTCAAAATTGTTAGTGAACTAGCTCCACTCAATCAACTCAAGGTCACCTATCCTTTGTGGAGGAGTAGATTCTTGTGACTCTTGAAAGAAGGACGACTTGAAAGACTCTAAACGGACTTGAATCAAGAAATTAATCAACGAAACAAAACAAGAAAAGAAGAAGGAAGAAGCACGAAAGAATTCGGACTCAAGAATTAAGTAACAAAAGTAGGAGAAACCACTTGTTGTTGCTTAATTTGGAGAATCAAAGAGATGATTTGATGTTTAAAAACTAGTTAACAAGTAATTAAAGATGTTAATTAGTTGTTAAATAGTTGAGAAATCTAAGAAAAATGAGTGTAGAAGAAGAAGTTTGAAGTTCCAACACTTAGAAAAAATATTGGGGTCTTAAAAGTTCCAACACTTAGAAAAATTTTGGGGTCCCAAAATTTGAGACCCCTCAAAAAACTAAGTGTAAAAACCTGCAGAAATGAGCTCTCTGAAACTGTAGTCACGCGCTGACGTGGCGGCTGACATGGCAGGTCCACGTGGAATATTTTTTTTTTTTTTTTAAATTCAACTTGTGGACCCAACAAACATATTTGACCACTTTGACTTGGAAAAGTTGGATCAAACGTACCTTTTGGCTTCTTCTTCTTCAAGATGTTCTTGATGAATATCAAAAACACCTAGAACACCAAGAACACACACTAAACACCAATACCTTCAAATGAGCTCGGAATTAGCTCAAATTTTAGGATTAGCTTCCCCTTAACGTAGAGAACAAACCCCAATGATTTTTAAGCTCCAATTCCTCCTTAATCAATAGACCCACTTTCAAAGTTTGTAAAGCTTTAAAAGCTCAAAACACTTTAATGGCAACTCCACTTCTACAACTCCAAATCGCACGAAATTTAAAATTTAGACTCAAAAAACACTAGGGAACAAGGATCTAGTGTCAAAAACAAGAAATCAAACAAGAAAATTTTCGGATTTTTTTTTTTTTTTTGGATTTTGAAGATATCAAATTCCCAAGAGTTAGATTTGTGGGAACAAATCTAAACCAAGCTCTGATACCAAATGATAACGGGAATACAACAAACAAGAAGAAACGAAGGAAAAGATATGAGAATTAATAACTAGGAATTGAAATTATGGGCAACAAGGGGCTAAAACCCTCACCTCCCAATTGATTCCAACAACTAGATACTAATTCAACTCAACTAATCAAGGAAACCTAAATGAAATCCACAAGTGGGAGACCTTCGATTAATTAAGTAAAGAAGTTAAACTAACAATCAAGAGAGTCACCCTAATCACTCACTAATTCCTTAAGGGAATTACACTAAGCCTTACACTAGCAACTACAAGTTTAGAGTATCAATCTTCAATATGCAAAAACTAGTCTTCCAAAATGAAGAAAAGCTACTACTTATACTAGGGAATAAGAAGACACTAGCTATTACAGTTTTGCCCTTAATGAAGTAAGGGCCTTGTTTGGTTGCCTTCTTTTGGGAATTCTTGAATTCCTCCTTCCACCTCACTTTAATGGACCACCCTCACATTGTATGCTTTCCTTTTCATGAACATCATACGTGTCATCTATACCATACATGCTCGTGTCAACCATGCTATCCATGCTAGTATCACCTCCCTAATGCTCTTTTGTTCTCATTTTGAACACCGCTCAAATTTTTCCATTTCAACTTCACCTTATTTCTCCATATCACAATCCAAGATTCTCCTATTTAACTCATGATCATTCAACTTCTTATATCACCTTCACTTGGTAGCACTTATTTTTGCTTTTCATTTTGCTCATAGGATAGAACTTTTGGAACAATTTTCAATTCTTACTTAAGGTTCTACCTTGCATATTCAAGCACACTTCTTTTCTTCTCCTCATTTGAACTCATGCACCCCCAAACTTAGGCATTTGCCTATGTTATCAATTGTCCCCTCCCCTTTAAACTTAGGCTTTTAGCCTACATTTCATTTTCAAGCAATTAGGGAGGATGGTTGCCAAGATAGAGGGTCCAAAAATGTCAAGGTGTTAACAAGATGCGAAAGATCGGTCACAAGCTCAAAAGGGTTCACTAAGATTTGATGTCATTGGGAAGTAATTTGGGTGAATTAGCTATCAAAAAGGGCCTAAGGTCATCTTCCAAGCTTGGTTACACCTAGAATTTCGTGTTAAATTATATTTGGGGCAAATTCTAGATGACACACATGCACGAGAATTAATCAACTAAACCTCACCACACATGACATGCAAATTATTCAAGAAGGATCAATGTTTAACTTCCTAAACAAGAACAAAGATGATCTATTTTGCATTATCACAATTAATGAGTCAAGAGTCACAAAAAGATTAAAAGAGTTTTCACAAAATCACTCATTGCCATGCATATTTAACGAAAAATTTTGAAGGGTATGCCTATTTCACTTAACATGCAAGACTACTTCATTGGTACCAAACAAGTCAATTCACAACCAAAACCTCAAAAGATGATGATTTACCCTTAAGAATGTCGTCACCCAGTCTATCATTGGGCCAATTCATCTATCTAAATTGGCATGTCTACACAAGGTTGATCAAAGAAACTATCACATCTTTCGGGCACATGCAATTCACATATAACAAAGTGTGTGTCACACATGCAATGCACAGGCCAAACAGTGGGCCTGTGCAAAGCTCGTGCGGTTTGCACATCGTCATTGGCAGAACAAATATCCCCCAGCAAGTTTAATCTAGCCTAACGAGTACTCAGACTTCCCCTGGCCTATAACAACCACATCTTAACTAAGAAATAACAAAAGAAGCTAAAAATTAAAGAAAACTAAACATCTAAACCATCAACCTCTTTCACACAACATCAAAACTTCTTTCTTTTGAGTCAATCAGGTCAACGGGGCAGCTATGGAAGAAAACCCTTCCACAAATCTCCACACTTACTGAACTTGGCAAATAACTGACGATCCTTGAGAGTTTGCAACACAACTCTCAAATGGTCCGCATGCTTATTCTCACTCCGAGAGTAGATAAGAATATCATCAATGAAAAAAATTATAAACCTATCCAAATATTATTTGAACACACGGTTCATTAAATCCATAAAGGATGCAGGAGCATTCATTAGTCCAAAAGACATAACCACAAATTCATAATGATCATACCGAGTTCTGAAAGCTATCTTTTTAATATCACACTCTCGAACACGGAGTTGATGATAATCGAATCTTAGGTCAATCTTGAGAAATAGCTGGCACCCAGAAGCTGGTCAAACAAGTCATCAATCTTAGAAATAGGATACTTATTCTATATTGTGACCTTATTCAACTGATAATAGTCAATACACATTCTGAGAGAACCATCTTTCTTATGCACGAATAGGACTGGAGCACCCTATAGAGAGATGTTGGGTCTGATAAAACCCTTATCAAGAAGGTCTTTAAACTGATCTTTCAACTCTTTAAGATCCACTGGAGCCATTGTTTAAGGAGAAGTAGATATAGGATGCGTATCTGGGAGAAGGTCTATCCAAAAGTCGATCTCCCGCTCGGAAGGGACTCAGGGTAGATACTCAGGAAATACTTCTGGAAATTCATTCACTATAGGAATTGACTGGAGAGATGGGGTTTTAGACTCTAAATCCATAACCCAAACTATATCATAGAGATAAACCTTAGAAATGATCTTCCTAGCCTTAAGGTAAGATATGAAACGACCCTTTATAGATGGAGGACTACCCTACCACTCTGGGATAGGATAACTTGGAAACTTGAAATTGACTACTCAGGTACGACAATCAATCAAGGCAAACATGCATGAAAGCAATCCATACCAAGAATAACATAAAAATCAGTCATCTCAAACTCTACTAGATCGACTGAAGTGACTCTATAAAGGACAGAAATAGGACAATTTCTGTAAATTCTCTTGGCTAGGACTGACTCACAAATAGGGGTAGAAATACAAAAGGGTTCTAGAAGTTATTCAGGACTGACTTTGAATTTTTAAGCAACATAAAGGGTCACAAAAGATAAGGAAGCTCTGGGGTCCAATAAAGAATAAACATCAAGAGGGAAGACTTTCAACATACCAGTGACAACATCCTGGGAACTGTCCTGATCTTGGAAAGATGACATAGTATAAAGAAAGTTCTGGAACTGGCAACCACCTGAACCAGAGGCAGTACCCTGCTTGGCAGGATGACCTGCTGGGGCTACTGAAGTAGACTGAGTCATGCCCCCTCCTTGTCCTTTCTTGGCCGAAGGGATATCCCTGATCCTCTTACCAAACTATCCACACCTAAAGAATTCACATGTGCCATAAAGTCACTCCCCTGGGTAACTCTTCCTACACTTGCTGCAAGTAGGGTAAGAAGGCCCTTTTGCAACACTCCCCTGAGACTGCGAACTTGATCTTGTGCTTGTCTGATTGTGCCTAGGCGTGGGGGCCTGAATAAGAGCACTAGCTGATGATAGCACAAGTCCTGATGACCTCTTCTGAAATGAAGAACGGTGTCCACCTCCAGACCTTTGATGGATAAAACCTGAACCCTCTGATCTAGACCTCTTATTTTCCCTTGACATTTCCTTTAACTTATCTCCCTCAATCTATTGGACATGACTCAAAAGCCTAAAGATATTCATGTCCCTCATAAGCATAGCGGACCTGCACTCTTTTTTCACTAAGTCTAACACCTCATAAATGAACTTGTTCATATGATCCCTTGGATCAACCACCATAGAAGGAGTATACCTAGAATTCTTGGTGAACCTCAACACATACTCCTGAACCGACATAGATCCTTACCTCAAATTCATGAACTCTTTGGCCTTAGCCTCTCTCAACTCCCTAGGGAAGAACCGATCAAGAAATGATCTCTCAAAGTACTCCCAAGCAATAGGGACCATATCCCTACCCATAGCATCCTTCCACTTAGTATACCAAATGTGATCCACATCTTTGAGCTGATAGGAAGCTAGCTCAACATCGTCCACACCAAAAACTTGCATCACCTCAAAAAGTTTCTTCACCTCGTCCATGAAATTTTGTGGATCCTCACCAATCTTAAAACCCATGAACTCAGGAAGGTTTATGCAAATAAAGTCTTGAACTCTGGCTGCAACTTCCCCACCATGAGGGTTAGCAGGAACATATGCTGGTGGATTATCCCGATTTGCCATTGCCTGAGCTACCATCTGTATAGCATTCCTGAAATCTGCATTAGTGACCTTGCAGTCTAGAACTGGAGGATTAGAATTTCAGGCATTGGCTCGGTGAGGCATGACACAATGAGGAGGCATAATATGAAATGCATAAAGATTGGATTAGAGAAGTAATAGAGTTAAACTCTATCGCATGATATTGATCTTGAAAGAAGTGAAGTTTTTCCTAACACATCTCATATCTTACCTCTTATAAGTGTGGTGCACTTCACACCCATGAAAAATACTTTAGTTGATGTGACTTTGAGACACCCTAGGACTTTTGATCCTGATGCTCTGACACCAAGTTTGTCATGCCCCGAGGCTACCCCCTAGACGTAACACTGGACCTAAGACCACAAGAGGTTCCAAGTTAACCCCTTGGCATTTTCATAACTTAGGCAGACCATACTTAATCATATCGAAAGTAAATTCAATAGAAATAGGCAAATCAACTCTATATAAGATAATGGTATAATAGTATCAAATCCAGAACATGAAACATGAATAACCAACTATGTCTAAAAAGCCCTTACATAAGACATATTGAGTTGCTGGGACAAGACCCCAGCTAACGCAAAGTACCAAAGAAAGCCATAAAAGTAACTAGACTCATAACTAGTTCTCAAAAGATGAGGACTCACTAACAAATACTGGATGGCCTGCAGTCTCTAGCCACAATCTTGAGAGTAGGAACCTGAATGTGCATCATAATGGGATGTAGTGCATGAATATGCATAAGTGATATAGGATATACCGAGTATGTCAGCGTATGCAATGACATGAGTGAATGTATTTAAAACATGCTTAAATCAGAGTTCATGCATAATAGAAGAAAACATAGTAAAAGTCATAATTTGAAACATAAGACATGAGGTAATGAGTAAAGCTTCAAAATAGAATATCATATAACTTAAAAGCTTGAAAATATTCATAGGGGAGTTTCTCATAACGGACAGTAGACCATGTGAGCGACAAGGAATGCAACTATATAACCCTAGTTGGCAAAGCTACCATGTACCTTTCCAAGGCATAGGGCACCATACATGTCATGGCATGAAAGAACTTTCATAAGCCCATTGGGCGATACATAACCTATGGTGGCAGCATAGTTTTGGAATTGGGTTATAAAGAACCCTCATCACTCGGTGTTAAATACTATTTCCAAAATATACCTTAGTGCTCACATAATCATATTTACAACCCGGATCTTCATAATAATCATAAACATTGTTTTAGAAAATCATTTATGAGTATTAATGGCACATCTGGTGTCTTGTATTTTACAATAATTCATGTCTTAGAAGTTTGCATGGCACTAGTTTAAACACCATAATCATGCATGATTTAATAAAAGGAGAACTAGGCATGCAATTGCTTGAAATTCATGAGGTCATGCTATGACATATGCCAATTTGCTTAAATCAACCCATTTATGAAAAATTGACTATACTTAGCCTTCAATATATGAAATAGGAATTCACTTGTAAAAACCCATGCAAAATCATACAATTGAGTATTAGATTTCATAGTAGATTTATGAGAAAACAATTTATAGAAAATCCCATAAGAGTTGGGTAAGAACCCTAATTTGAAGTTCATCCCTTATTGAATACCAACATACCTAAATTGAAGCTTTCTTAATCTAGGATGGGAGGGATGGAGACTTGAAGGTGGAATCCTAAGATTGGAGCTTAGAGCTTGAGAAAATGGAGACCCTCTCAACTTTTAGGATAGAATGAGTGTTTTAGAGAAGATTTAGGTTAATTAGTGGTGAAACCCTACTAAAATTGTCCAAAATGACCTCACTTAGGAGTTAAAAGGGTGGGTAATTACCAAAATAACCCATGGATTTAATTCAGAAAAACAACTTAAAAACTGCGGCTTCAGGTTTCATGAGTGCAATCCACGAGTCGCAGACCCAACCACGACTGGTGGTTTCCTCTCGTGGTTCTTGGCTAAAATGTTTTACTGCGGATCATGTTTCACGACTTAACAGTATGGTTCGTTGAACTATCTAACAGTCTGTAGAACCCACTCATGGTTCACTAGGGAAAATACAACTCTTAGGTCTATTTCCACAAGGTGGTTCCACGACCTATGGAACCATCCACGACTCATGAACCCTACTCTTGGTTCTCAGGATTAAGGATGGTCTGTAGAACAGTTTCAGTGAGTCCATTCCATGGCTCGTGGTTTAGTCTATGGTTTGTGGTTTGGGCTTATGATCCCAGGAAAGTTCAGAATTTTGCAGTGTTTTTGAGTTTAAAAGTTGGTTAGAATTCTGGGGTGTTAAAGTCAACCTTGTGATGATTCGTCAGTGATGTGGCCATTTTTTCTCAAGTTTGACGGGTCATTGTGATGACTCATCATGGGCTTAACGACTCACCATGACTGTCGTCAGCCTTATCCAGTGGCTCTCAGCTTTTTGCCTTCCTTGATAAAAGTTGTGACGACTTTTCAACCCCTTGAGGAGTAGTCATGGGAGTCATCACAACTAACAGTAGCCCTGTTCTAGTGCACTTTTCCATCTTTTCTATCTTTGTTCAATTTACAGCAAGTAAAACATATAAACTATTAGAAACAACAATGGTTTCTTGAAAACTCACATTTATTCTTAGTTAAAGTAGACAAATGTGTTGTAGAAAACCAGCACATCACCCTCAACTTAGAACATTCGCTTGTCCTCAAGCAACACGAAAATAAGAATAGAACAGTCGAATCAACTAAGAGAAACATCACAGGTCTATAGAAAACAATGCTCATTCAATAATTGAATCACATTCATCAAAGCCCATGTACTACCAACGTGTTTGAAAATCTAACATGCATGGATCCAAGCATGTCATTGCAATATGATAGAGTACTCTACATATAAACAAAGCAGTTATCCCAACAGTCAGAAGATTATAAAGAAATCACAATGCCCTCACCACAATGAAGTCCTCCACACAAGATTTGGGACTAAGTAAGATATCTCACACTCACAAACAATTTCAAACAGTGCACATGTTATACCATAGGCTTGCCCTTGCTATTCTATTTCAGTTTTTTAGAAAGTCGCTCAGGATCACTACAAGACTTGTTTCAGCTTGTAATGAGGCTTCGGGTGCAAGTAGGATACATTTGGGGAATAGTGACTAAACTCTCCTTGCAATCACCAACCTATTATTTCCACTCAAACTTATTCCATTCACTCTTATTCACCTTTGATCCCATTATTTCTAGCTACAGGTGTGGCCTTCTTGACTCGATTGCTGTTTTTCTTTCTTTTTCATCTTTTTTTCATTTCTTTTTATTTCTTTCATTCTTTTTCTTTGGCACACACCTATACTTTTTATACCATTTGATGAGTCGGTAATGTACCAACTCATTTAGCCTTTATTCATGAATTATTGCTATGTTTTGATGAGATTCAGAAGTTCTTATGGACTTTATTGACATGAATGCAGGTACTCTTGTCCTAAGATAGAAAACAAGGAATTGGAACCAAAAGAGTTTAAAAGGAGTTGAATTGTGAAGAGTTGAACAAGATGAAGATTATGTTGAGAGGTACGGACCTTGTGCGACACACACAACACGAGGTACGGTCTGCACCTTCCCCCGCACAAGCCTCATGCATTGGCTAGAAACTTTGTTACGGGGTGCAGTCACTGTAAAATGCGCACACTACCTGATGTAAACTACCTCCTAGACCATTGAAAAGTGTTGTGCGATTTGCACTTCATAATGTGTGGACTGCATATCGCGTCACACAGCCCTCGAAGGGCATTTTTGTCCAGTTTTGTATGAAATTTTGGCAATGATCCTAAACCCAATTCAGCCACTATTTTAGATAGGTTTTTCAATAGTTTTTGAAGAGTTAGTTTTTTTACCTTTGAAGCAAGTTTTCTCTCCAAAGGAAAGAAAGAGGGTTTCAATCCATTCTCTCAATCTTCAACCTTGGGCTTATAAATTTGATCTTGGAAAGGAATTTGAATTTCCCTATGGGTATACTTTCTTCTTTCTTTAGCATGAGTGGTTAAGTTTCCTTGTCATGGGATGTATAGATGATGGGTACTTGATAAAAGGGTATGGGTCTTGCCTATTTGTGTTTATAATTGCTAATATGATATAGGTCTAGTGATTTCACCATATTTTAACTCTAAAATTGATGGTTACAAACATTTATTTACCTTACTTGGTTGTATTATTTCTTGAGAAGAAGTTTATAATTTTTGATGTGAAATTGCTAGTGGATACTTGGGATTCCACCTAGATTGAGTCTAGAAATAGCTCAAATCGCCGGAAACATCCATTTAAGTGTCTAAGCTAGAAATACTGTGACCTCCCCAAGTATATGTTGGTTGGTTATTTGCCTAAACAATGGTGTTTGAATAAAAACCATTGGATAAATGTTTGTTTGATCGAGCGATAATTAAGCATGCCTAAAACCAATGCTACTTATATCATTTAGTAGGAATTTATGCAATTGAGCAAGTACCTTGCCCCTATACAAGACCCATCGAAAGCACATCCCTAGTCGTCCTCCCTCTATTATTTACACCTTGCACTTTTTACTTATTGTTTTGTTTGGAATTCGAATTGTGACTGATTCCTAATCCCCCCCCCCTTTTATATTATTGTTGTTGAGCAAGCTACTCTCATTTGAGGTCTATTTACAATCTCCTCGACTATGATCTAAATTCCCCGTGGGATCGACCCTGACACCTGTTGGCGAATATAAATTTGTTTTTCTTAACAATCATTGATACTTCCACTTTGGAGAGTATGTTTGACTGTTATAAAAAAGGCGTCATTGCCAGGGAATTAAGTTGATTAGCCTTTTTTATTGTGGAATTTAAATCACTTTGTAGAGTGTTTGTTCTTTTTTTTTTTGTTTTTGCTTTTTGTGTAGGTGGCCCATGAGTGAAGTGGACGATAATGGAAGTGTCAAAGGATGTTTTAACGGCTTCATGAACGTGGCCAATTAACCCGTGCCTCAAGTGGGAGTAGGTGCAATCCACATACCCCCAATGGTTGGAAATGTGGTGTTTCACGTTACTAGTACAATGCTCTACCCAATTCAAATTAAGGGGTTGTTTGGAGGATCATCCCACAAAGATGTCAATAGGCACATCCAAAATTTTGTGGAGATATGTCAACCATTCATATTCCAAAATATCTCCCAAGAATCCATCCCACTTCACGTATTCCCCTTCTCTCTAACGGGGGAAGCCACAACTTGGTTGGAGGAATCGCTAAATGGGTAAATCACCTCTTGGTCTGAGTTTGTAAAATGCTTTCACTACTAGATTCTTCCCTCCATCACAGATGATGCAGTTGAGGGATAAAATTACCAACTTTCGGCAACTTCCCGATCAGCCCTTACATGAGGTATGGGTGAGATTCAAGAAGAAGCTTGTGTTGTGCCCTAACCATGGATTACTGGACAATGTATTTCTACAAAGCTTCTTTAGATCCTTGAAATCGATGAATAATTCCTTCTCCGACAATCTTGGAGGTACCTTCATTGATCTACAATTTCCACCTGCCTCGGCCTTTGAAGAGAGAATGACGAAGACTAATCAAGCTTGGCACACAAGGGAGGCTAACATTCCTACATCGGGAGTTACCACATCCATCTTACCAAATGAGATGAGGAGTAAGGATGAAGAGAGGGATGAGAACATGGTGAAAATGATGACATAAATTGACCTCTTGGCAAAGCATATGATGGGTTGGTGGTGCTAAGACCGTGAATACTGTGAGTATACTGGAGATCAAGGCTAGTGACGACAAGCTTATGACCATCGTGGATGGTAAAATTTGCTATCTAATAGCAGGCTCACATCCCGAATATTATCACTCGAGGGATAAGAATAATGGTTGGAAAAAGGACAAGGAATGATATGGGAATTCGAAAGATCGTGACAAAGATGGTTATAGATTCAATCACCGAATCTCAAACCCATATGTACCTCTAAACAAATTGGATTTCTTATACCAACCCACCACAAGCAATCCCGATCACTCAAAGATTGAGGACATGTTGTCCTTTGTGTCAAAGAAGGTAGAAAATACAAATACCAGGGTTGGTGAGCTTTAAAGCGATGTTTCAACATTTTATCAAACCGTGAGCTTTCATTCTGCCTTAATAAAGCATCTTGAGGCCCAAATAAATCATTTATCCACTCAAACGAACCAAAGGATGAAGGTAACACTTCCTAGTGACACCATGGCCAATCCTAAAAATGATGCTCATGTCATGGCCATTGTTACTAGAATTGGAAGAACAAGTGGTGTAGTGAGAGAGCCCATTGTGGAACCAGTTGTTGTAGGAAAAAAACCTATTGTAGAAGCCTTTAAAAGCCGTGTGACAAAGAAGATGTGGAACCAGAAGTCGGGGTGAAGCTTTGTGCACCTAATGTTCTAGTAAATATTGATGTTGATGATGAGAGGGAGGAGCCTGAATATCCTTCCCAAGTTGCTATTGATGTTTAAGAGGACCCTTTCATTATGCAAAGTGTGCCCTCAAAGGTTAAGCAAGAAGAAGGAAGAACACAAATTTAACAAGTTTGTTGATATGTTCTGCAAGCTTTCGATAAATATTCCTTGGGTTGAAGCCTTAACACAAATGTTGGGGTATTTCAAATTTATGAAAGAACTGCTCAAGAAGAAGAAGATTGTTGATATGGGAACCATTGAGATTTCACAAAGCTGTAGCACTGTGATGACGAGTAATGTCGCTACAAAATAGGATGATCCAGTTGCATTCACCATATCGTGGACTATAGGGTTATTTGTGCTCCGTAAAGCCTTGTTCGATTTAGGCGCAAGCATAAACTTGATGCCCCTAGAAATCTTTAACAACTTGGGATTGGGTACTCCAAAACCTACATCCATGTGTCTACTCTTAGTTTACCAGTCCATTAAACACCCGGTGGGGATCCTCTTTGATGTATTGGTGAAGGTTGACAAGTTCATTCTCCCTGCAGACTTCTTGATCTTGGATTGTGAAGTAGATATTAAGGTGCCCATCATCTTGGGGAGACCACTATTAGCCATGGGGAGAGCACTTGTAGATGTTGAACTTGGTGAACTCAAATTCTGTGTTGGAAGTGAGGTAGTGACATTCAAAATATCCCAACCAGTAACACCCCGTACACATATTCAGCTATTTAAGTTAAAAACCCCAAAAATTTCTCATGTTCCAGGTTTCACGAGTCCTACCACGGATCGTGGTTTGAACCACGACTCATGGAAGGCACTCATGGAATGTCTTCTGTGACTCTACTCTCAAGTGTGAGAACCACGAGTCAAATAACGACTCATCGTTTGAATGACTGGTCCGTCCTGTTGACTTTTAGAAAGGGATCAGAGGATTGTTAATTTCCTCAGTCCCTTCCAGACATTACGAGTTAAGTCCATGACTCGTCATTTGAATGAAGAATCATGGATGGACTTATGGTTTGACTATAGTCAAGTGACCCTCTAGTGAACGACGACTTCAAATGATAACTCGTCATTACTTCAATGGGTCTATCCTATTGACCCGTAGAAGTGAAGCTGCAACTTGAAAATTTAGCCTGAGTTCTATGACTCCCGACGATGAACCGTCATCCAAACCATGCCTCGTAGACTGAGTCGTGGTCACTGGAAGTGAACCCATTACCAGCTTTTTCCCAATTAATTCCTAGGGGCATTTTGATCATTTCCCATCCTATTATGTATTAAGTGAAGTCATTTGGAATAATTTTAGAAGGGTTTTCACCGATACTACCCTAAGTCCCTCTTAAGTTCATCATTCTTTACTCAAAGAGGAAAATTGCTCTTAAGCTCAAGTCTCCAAGCTCCAAGTCAAGTCTCCTAATTACTTTCCAATCAAGTGGGTAGTCTTCCACCAAGGTACGTGGGTTTCTAACAATGGATTCCTTTCACTCTTGTGCCCAAATTCCCCAATTCTTATTTTGAATTATGAAAATATGAAATTAGGTTTTGATCCAAAAATTGAGAAAAGTTTATGAAATCAGTTTCTATGTTTAAATTCATGGTTTCTTCTTGATTACTCATGATTTAAGTATGATTCTCTTATTGGGTTTAAAAGCCCAAGCATGAAAGTTGATTTATAACATGAAACTATGAAATTGCATACTTTTAAGAGAAACTTGGCGTGATTAGATATCATGGCCTTTATGTATTTATGAAATTGCATGCCTAATTCTTCAAGTATGAATTTAGAAAGAAAAGAATGTTTTTGAATTATTGCTATGTTAAGCTTATGAACTATGATATGAAAGTTGCATGATACCCGATGTGTTTTCATGCTTTATGTATAAGATTTGGCATAACATTATGCCCTTATGAATAATATTTGGCATGAGAGTATGCCTTTATGATTATGAGCTACACGTGCATGTTTTAAGAGTAGTAATAAGCACCGAGAAGACGTGGTGAGAGTAACCTTAGTCCCATAAACTATGTTGCCAGCGTAGGTCATGATATGATATGATATGTGCCTTAAAGGTTTATGAGAGTGGATCCATGTCTTTATGTATGGTGTCCTTGCCTTAGCGGGGCATAGGACAACTTTGCCAACTAGGGTTATATAGTTGGATATGGTGTCTTGGTCCTTGGCAGGGTTTACAGTTAGATTTTCTAACTGGGGTTATACAGTTAGATTACATGTATCTCACATGGTCTCATGTCGGTTATAAGAAACTCCCATAGGTTATGTTTTCATGTTTTCTAAGCTTTATGAACTTTCTTATGAAACATCATCTTGAAGTTGGATTTTGCCTTATGACTTAGCTTTTCATGTTGATATCTTTTCATGATACTTTACTACTTATGAATTATGTTTAAGTACCCTTCCAAAGCATGTTTTCCTTACTTATGCATTGCTTACATACTTAGTAGATTCCATAGTACTAACGCATATTGCTCTGCATCCTTTTGTGATGCAGACTCAGGTACCCCTTCTCCGCTTTGTGGCTAGAGTCTCAGGCCACTTCCTTAGTCTGTTGTGGTGAGTCCTCATGGTTTGAGGACTAGTTATGCTTTTCATTATGTTAGCTTTACTTTTATACTCTGAGTTATCTAGGGTCATGTCCTAGCAACTCTTATGTTATGACTGGAGGCTTTCAGACATAGTTTGTATTCGAGTTCCACTTTTTGATATTGTATATTATTTGGCCCTTCGACCCTTATTGATGTTTCCTTATTGTATTTCTGTATTATTCTTCTGCTTATCTTTTGTTATACTTGTGTATGCTATGACCAAGGGTTAGCTTTGGATCCTTGTGGTCCCGAGTCCCGTGGTACGTCTAGTGGGTAACCTAGGGGCGTGACAAACTTGGTATTAGAGCCTCGGGTTCAAGTAGGATGTTTGAAAGCCACATCGTGTAGAGTCTTTTTTATCTGTGTGAAGCGCGCCACACATATGAAAGGGAAGCAAAGAGGTTTCTTAGAAAAACTTCACTTCTTTCATGATCACATCGTGTGATAGAACATAAGTCTAATAATCCTCTAATCCTTATCTTATGCATTTCAGATTATGCCTCCTCGATGTGCTATGCCTCTCCGAGCCTCTCGATATGCCGCTCCTCAAGTTTGAGTTCCCGATGTCATGAATGATGAGTTTAGGAATGTTATTCATTTGCTAGCCCAGACTTTGGCCACTAAGGTCAATCAGTCGGCTCCCGCCCCTGTTCATCCTCAAGGTGGGGTAGCGGCCCAAGTTCATGACTTTATCTATATGAACCTACTGGTGTATTGGGGTTCAAAAGTGAGTGAGAACCCGCTTAACTTTATTGATGAAGTGAAGAAGATCTTCGAGGTCATGCAAGTGGTTGGGGTTGATTGTGTTGAGCTTCCATCCTATCAACTCAAGGACGTGGCACATATTTGGTTCACACAATAGAAGGAAGCTAGAGTTAGGGATGTGATCCCCGTGACTTGGGGGGGTTTTAGAGAGCCTTTCTTGATAGGTTCTTTCCCCGTGAGTTGAGGTAGGCAAAAGTGGAGGAATTTGTGAACATGAAACAACATTAGATGTCAGTGCAAGAGTATAGTTTGAAGTTCACTCAGTTGTCTAGATATGTTCCCTCCATGGTAGTGGACCTGCATGATCAAATGAGAAAGTTCATTAATGGTATTTCAGATATAGTGAAGAAGGAGTGTAGATCTTCCTTGTTGTTGAGTGACATGAACATCTCTCGTCTCATGACTCATTCCCATCAGATTGAGGGTGATAAGCTTAAGGAGATGGCTAGGGAGAACAAGAGGGTTAGATCTGAGGGATCAGGTTTTTGTCATCACAGGTCTGGAGGTGGACATCGCTCTTCTTTCAAAATGAAGTCATCAGGTCTGGTTCACTCTTCTACTAGTGCTCCTACCCAGGCTGAAAAGCCTTGTCATGATCAAGGTGGTAGAGGGTATGGTTCTTATTCCCAGTATCAGGGTAGTGTTACTAAAGGACCCTCCTACACATCTTATTCTAAGTGTGGGAAGAATCATATTGGTGAGTGTTTGTTCGGTTCAGGTGGTTGCTTTGGTTGTGGTCAGGTTGGACATCATATCAAGGATTGCCCTTCAACTAGAAAGGGGCGGGTTGGTGGTAGGACTAAGTCTACCCTAGCAGCTTCAGGTGGTAGACCATCCCTGCAGGGCGCAACTTCTAGTTCTGGTGGTCAGCGCCAGAACCGTGTTTAGGCTATGTCCTCCCGTTAGAATCAGAAGAGTTTACCAGATGTGGATATCGGTATGTTAAAAGTCTTCTCTCTTGATGTGTATTCCTTGTTGGATCCAGGTGCATCCTTATCTTTTATAACCTCTTATGTGGCTTGTAAATTCGAGATCCGTCCTGAATTTATTTTAGAACCCTTTCATGTTTCTACTTCTGTTGGTGAGTCTGTCCTAGACGAAAGAGTCTATCAAAATTGCCCTATCTCAGTCCTTCATAGAGTCACTTCAGCGGATTTAGTAGAGTTGGAGATGACTGATTTTTATATCATTCTTGGTATGGATTGGTTGTATGCATGTTATGCCTCAGTTGATTGCTGCAACCGTGTGGTTAGTTTCAAGTTTCCTAATGAACCTGTCCTAGAATGGCAAGGAATTCCTCTTCTTCGAAGGGTCATTTCATATCTTATCTTAAGTCTAGAAAGATGATTTCTAAGGGCTCTCTCTATCATATAGTTTGGGTTTTAGACACGAAGTCTGAGACCCTGACTATTCAGTCTGTTCCTGTTGTGAATGAATTCCCAGAATTATTTTCCGATAATTTTACCAGAGTCCCTCCTGAGCAGGAAATTAACTTTGGGATAGAGCTTCTTCCGGATATGAATCATATCTCTATTCGTCCTTATAGGATGGCCCCCGCAAAACTCAAGGAGTTAAAAGATCAACTGAATGACTTGCTTGATAAGGGTTTCATCAAGCCTAGTATTTCTCCTTGGGGTGCCCCAGTTTTATTTGTTTGGAAGAAGGATGGATCTCTTAGAATGTGTATTGATTACCGTCGGTTGAACAAGGTCACAATCAAAAATAAGTATCCCATTCCTAGGATTTATGATTTGTTCGATCAGCTTCAGGGTGCTAGTTTCTTCTCCAAAATCAACCTTAGATCCGGTTATCATCAGCTTTGGGTTCGTAAATATGATATCCTTAAGACAGCCATCAGGACTTGGTATGGTCATTATGAGTTTGTTGTTATGTCTTTTGGTCTAACGAATGCATCTGCAGCTTTTATGGATTTGATGAACTATGTGTTCAAATAGTATTTGGATATGTTTGTGATTGTTTTCATTTATGATATCCTCATCTACTCTCGGAGTGAGGAGAAGCATGCGGATCACTTGAGGGTTGTGTTGCAAACTCTCAAGGATAGACAGTTGTTTGCTAAGTTTAGCAAGTGCAAGTTTTGGATGCAATTTGTTTCTTTTCTAGGTCATATTGGGACTAAAGATGGTATTCAGGTTGATTCTCAAAAGATCGAGGTAGTAAAGAACTTGCCTAGACCTACTTCTCCTTCTGATATTAGAAGATTCTTGGGTTTGGCTGGGTATTATAGGAGATTTGTGGAAGGGTTTTCTTCCATTTCTTCCCCCATTGACCCGATTGACTCAAAAAAGGCTATGTTTTAGTGGTCTGACTCTTATGAGAAAAGTTTTCAGGAATCGAAGACTTGATTGACTATAGCTCCAGTATTCGCTCTACTCAAGGGCCTTGATGATTTTGTTGTGTATTGTGATGCCTCACTAATTGGTTTGGGTTGTGTTTTGATGCAAGGGGAAATGGGATTGCTTATGCCTCAAGACAGCTTAAGGTACATGAGAATAACTACCCTACACATGATCTTAAGCTAGCGGCCGTGGTTTTTTCTTTGAAAATTTTGTGGCACTACTAGTATGGTGTGCATGTGGATGTTTTCACCGATCATAAGAGTCTTCAATATGTGTTCACTCAAAAGGAAATGAATTTGCGACAAAGAAGATGGCTTGAGCTCCTTAATGAATATGATATGAGTGTGCTTTACCATCCGAGTAAGGACAATGTTATGGAGATGCTTTGAGTAGGTTGTCAATGGGAAGTGTAGCTTTTATTGAAGATGGAAAGAAGGATTTGGTTAAAGAAGTTCATAGGCTTGTTCGGTTTGAAGTTTGCCTTATGGACTTGACCGAAGGTGGTGTAATTGTAACTAATAGTGCTGAATCCTCCTTGGTGGCTGAGGTGAAAGCCAAGCAAGACCAAGATCCCATTCTACTTTAGCTTAAGGGTGCAGTTCGTGAGCAAAGGGTTGAGATTTTCTCCCAAGGGGGAGATGGTGTGCTTCGTTATCAAGGTCACTTATGTGTGCAAGATGTTGATGGGTTGAGATAATAGATTTTGTCCGAGGCTCACAGTTCTGGATACTCCATTCATCCGGGTGCCACTAAGATGTATTGTGACCTATGAGAAGTCTTTTGGTGGAATGGTATAAACAAAGACATAGCCAGGATTGTGGCTAAGTTTCCCAACTGTCAACATGTAAAGGTGGAACATCAAAGGCCAGGTGGTATGCTTCAGGATATTGACCCTCCCACTTGGAAATGGGAAGCAATAAATATGGACTTTATTACGGGTTTGCCTCGTACTCGAAGGCAACATGATTCTATTTGGGTAATCATTGACCGGATGACCAAGTCATCCTATTTATTGGCTGTTAAGACTACATATAAAGCGAATGATTATGCCAGACTCTACATTCGGTAGATAGTCCAATTGCATGGTGTTCCTTTGTCTATCATTTCTGATAGGGGTCCTCAATTTACATCTTAGTTTTGGAGATCATTTCAGAAGGGTCTTGGTACTAAGGTGAAGCTTAGCATAACTTTTCACCCTCAGATGGATGGCTAGGCCGATAATAATATTTAGACTTCGGAGGATATGTTGAGGGCTTGTGTTATTGACTTCAAAGGAAATTGGGATGCTCACTTACCTCTTATCGAGTTTGCCTACAACAATAATTTCTACTCTAGCATCCAGATGGCTCCATATGAGGCACTTTATGGCCGAAGGTGTAGATCTCCTATTGGTTGGTTTGAGATTGGTGAGGCAGCCTTGATTGGTACAGATTCTGTGCATGAGACCATGAAGAAAGTTCAAATTATTTGGGGAAGGTTGAAGACCGCTATATTAAGCTTATTAACTATTATATGAAAGTTACATGATACCCGATGTGTTTTCATGCTTTATGTATAAGATTTGGCATAAGAGTATGCCCTTATGAATAATATTTGGCATGAGAGTATGCCTTTATGATTATGAGCTACACGTGTATGTTTTGGGAGTAGTATTAAGCACTGAGAGGACGGGGTGAGAGTAACCTTAGTCCCATACACTATGTTACCAGCGTAGGTCATGATATGATATGATATGTGCCTTAAAGGATTATGAGAGTGGATCCATGTCTTTATGTATGGTGTCCTTGCCTTAGCGGGGCATAGGACAACTTTGCCAACTAGGGTTATATAGTTGGATATGGTGACTTTGTCCTTGGTAGGGTTTAAAGTTAGCTTTTCTAACTGGGGTTATACAGTTAGATTACATGTATCTCACATGGTCTCATGTCGGTTATAAGAAACTCCCATAGGTTATGTTTTCAAGTTTTCTAAGCTTTATGAACTTTCTTATGAAACATCATCTTGTAGTTGTATTTTTCCTTATGACTTAGCTTTTCATGTTGATATCTTTTCATGATACATTACTACTTATGAATTATGTTTAAGTATCCTTCCAAAGCATGTTTTCCTTACTTATGCATTGCTCACATACTTAGTAGATTCCATAGTACTAACGCATATTGCGCTGCATCCTTTTATGATGCAGTCTCAGGTACCCCTTCTCCGCTTCGTGGCTAGAGTCTCAAGCCACTTCCTTAGTCTGCTGTGGTGAGTCCTCATGGTTTGAGGACTAGTTATGCTTTTAATTATGTTAGCTTTACTTTTATACTCTGAGTTATCTAGGGTCATGTCCTTGCAACTCTTATGTTATGACTGGAGGCTTTCAGACATAGTTTGTATTCGAGTTCCACTTTTTGATATTGCATATTATGTGGCCCTTCGACCCTTATTGATGTTTCCTTATTGGGTTTCCGTATTATGCTTCCGCTTATCTTTTGTTATACTTGAGTATGCTATGACCAAGGGTTAGCTTTGGATCCTTGTGGTCCCGAGTCCCGTGGTACGTCTAGGGGGTAACCTAGGGGCGTGACAAACTTGGTATTAGAGCCTCAGGTTCAAGTAGGATGTTTGAAAGCCACATCGTGTAGAGTCTTTTTTATCTGTGTGAAGCGCGCCACACATATGAAAGGGAAGCAAAGAGGTTTCTTAGAAAAACTTCACTTCTTTCATGATCACATCGTGTGATAGAACATAAGTCTAATAATCCTCTAATCCTTATCTTATGCATTTCAGATTATGCCTCCTCGATGTGCTATGCCTCTCCGAGCCTCTCGATATGCCGCTCCTCAAGTTTGAGTTCCCGATGTCATGAATGATGAGTTTAGGAATGTTATTCATTTGCTAGACCAAATGTTGGCCACTAAGGTCAATCATCCATCTCCCTCCCCTGTTCATCCTCAAGGTGGGGTAGCGGCCCAAGTTCATGATTTTATCCGTATGAACCCACTGGTGTATTGGGGTTCAAAAGTGAGTGAGAACCCGCTTAAATTTATTGATGAAGTGAAGAATATCTTTGAGCTTATGCAAGTGGTTGGGGTTTATTGTGTTGAGCTTCCATCCTATCAACTCAAAGACGTGGCTCATATTTGGTTCACGCAATGGAAGGAGGCTAGAGTTAGGGATGTGATCCCCGTGACTTGGGAGGGTTTGAGAGAGCCTTTCTTGAAAGGTTCTTTCCCTGTGAATTGAGGCAGGCGAAAGTGGAGGAATTTGTGAACATGAAACAACATTAGATGTCGGTGCAAGAGTATAGTTTGAAGTTCACTCAGTTGTCTAGATATGTTCCCTCCATTGTAGTGGACCTGCATGATCAAATGAGAAAGTTCATCAATGGTGTTTCTGATATAGTGAAGAAGGAGTGTACGTCTTCCTTGTTGTTGAGTGACATGAACATCTCTCATCTCATGACTCATGCCCATCAGATTGAGGGTGATAAGCTTAAGGAGATGGCTAGGGAGAACAAAAGGGTTAGATCCGAGGGATCAGGTTTTTGTCATCACAGGTTTGGAGGTGGACATCGCTCTTCTTTCAAAAATAAGTCATCAGGTCTGGTTCACTCTTTCGCTAGTGCTCCTACCCAAGCTAAGAATCCTTGTCATGATCAAGGTGGTAGAGGGTATGGTTCTTATTCCTAGTATCAGGGTAGTGTTACTAAAGGACCCTCCTACCCATCTTATGCTAAGTGTGGGAAGAATCATGTTGGTGAGTGTTTGTTAGGTTCAGGTGGTTGCTTTGGTTGTGGTCAGGCTGGACATCATATCAAGGATTGCCCTTCAACTAGAAAGGGGCGGGGAGGTGGTAGGACTAAGTCTACCCCAGCAGCTTCAGGTGGTAGACCATCCCTGCAGGGTGCAACTTCTAGTTCTGGTGGTCAGCGCCAGAACTGTCTTTATGCTATGTCCTCCCGTTAGAATCAGGAGGGTTTACCAGATGTGGTTATCGGTATGTTAAAATTATTCTCTCTTGATTTGTATTCCTTGTTGGATCCCGGTGCATCCTTATCTTTTATAACCTCTTATGTGGCTTATAAATTTGAGATCCGTCCTGAATTTATTTTAGAACCCTTTCATGTTTCTACTTCTGTTGGTGAGTCAGTCCTAGACGAAAGAGTCTATCGAAATTGCCCTATCTCAGTCCTTCATAGAGTCACTTCAGTGGATTTAGCAGAGTTGGAAATGACTGATTTTGATATCATTCTTGGTATGGATTGGTTGTACGCATGTTATGCCTCAGTTGATTGCTGCACCAGTGTGGTTAGTTTCAAGTTTCCTAATGAACCTGTCCTAGAATGGCAAGGAAATTCCTCTTCTTCGAAGGGTCATTTCATATCTTATCTTAAGGCTAGAAAGATGATTTCTAAGGGCTATGTCTTTCATATAGTTTGGGTTTTAGACACGAAGTCCGAGACCCTGACTATTCAGTTTGTTCCTGTTGTGAATGAATTCCCTGAATTATTTCTCGATGATTTTCCCAGAGTCCTTCCTGAGCGGAAAATTGACTTTGGGATAGAGCTTCTTCCGGATATGAATCCTATCTCTATTCCTCCCTATAGTATGGCCCCTGCGAAACTCAAGGAGTTAAAAGATCAGGTGAAAGCCTTGCTTGATAAGGGTTTCATCAGGAATAGTATTTCTTTTTGGGGTGCCCCAGTTTTATTTATTTGGAAGAAGGATGGAACTCTCAAGAATAAGTATCCCATTCCTAGGATTGATGACTTGTTCGATCAGCTTCAGGGCGCAGTTTCTTCTCCAAAGTCAACCTTAGATCCGGTTATCATCAGCTTTGGGTTAGGAAATATGATATCCCGAAGACAGCCTTCGGGACTTGGTATGGTCATTATGAGTTTGTTGTTATCTATTTTGGTCTAACAAATGCATCTGCAGCTTTTATGGATTTGATGAACTGTGTGTTTAAATAGCATTTGGATATGTTTGTGATTGTTTTCATTGATGATATCCTCATCTACTCTCGGAGTGAGGAGAAGCATGCCGGTCACTTGAGGGTTGTATTGCAAACTCTCAAGTATAGACAATTGTTTGATAAGTTTAGCAAGTGCGAGTTTTGGATGCAATTTGTTTCTTTTCTAGGTCATATTGTGACTAAAGATGGTATTCGGGTTGATTCTCAAAAGATCGAGGTAGTAAAGAACTTGCCTAGACTTACTTCTCCGTCTGATATTAGAAGATTCTTGGGTTTGGCTGGGTATTATAGGAGATTTGTGGAAGGGTTTTCTTCCATTTCTTCCCCATTGACCCGATTGACTCAGAAAAAGGCTATGTTTCAGTGGTCTGACTCTTATGAGAAAAGTTTTCAGGAATTGAAGACTCGATTGACTATAGCTCCAGTATTCGCTCTACTCGAGGGCCTTGATGATTTTGATTTGTATTGTGATGCCTCACTAATAGGTTTGGGTTGTGTTTTGATGCAACAGGAAAGGGGATTGCTTATGCCTCAAGACATCTTAAGGTACATGAGAATAACTACCCTACACATGATCTTAAGCTTGCGGCCGTGGTTTTTTCTTTGAAAATTTTGTGGCACTACTTGTATGGTGTGCATGTGGATGTTTTCACTAATCATAAGAGTCTTCAATATTTGTTCACTCAAACTGAATTGACTTTGTGACAAAGAAAATGGCTTGAGCTCCTTAAGGATTATGATATGAGTGTGCTTTACCATCCAGGTAAGGCCAATGTTGTGACGGATGCTTTGAGTAGGTTGTCCATGGGAAGTGTAACTTCTATTGAAGATGGAAAGAAGAATATGGTTAAAGAAGTTCATAGGCTTGCTCGGTTTGGAGTTTTCCTTATGGACTTGACCGATGGTGGTGTGATTGTAACTAATAGTGTTGAATCCTGCATGGTGGCTGATGTGAAATCCAAGCAAGACCAAGATCCCATTCTACTTTAGCTCAAGGGTGCAGTTCGTTAGCAAAGGGTTGAGATTTTCTCCCAAGGGGGAGATGGTGTGCTTCGTTATCAAGGTCGTTTATGTGTGCCAGATGTTGATGGGTTGAGATAATAGATTTTGTCCGAGGCTCACAGTTCTTGGTACTCCATTCATCCGGGTGCCACTAAGATGTATCGTAACCTACGAGAAGTCTTTTGGTGGAATGGTATAAACAAAGACATAGCCGGGTTTGTGGCTAAATTTCCCAACTGTCAACAGGTAAAGGTGGAACATCAAAGGCCAGGTGGTATGCTTCAGGATATTGACCCTCCTACTTGGAAATGGGAAGCAATAAATATGGACTTTATTACGGGTTTGCCTCGTACTCGAAGGCAACATGATTCTATTTGGGTAATCATTGACCGGATGACCAAGTCATCCTATTTATTGGCTGTTAAGACTACATATAAAGCGAATGATTATGCCAGACTCTACATTCGGTAGATAGTCCAATTGCATGGTGTTCCTTTGTCTATCATTTCTGATAGGGGTCCTCAATTTACATCTTAGTTTTGGAGATCATTTCAGAAGGGTCTTGGTACTAAGGTGAAGCTTAGCATAACTTTTCACCCTCAGATGGATGGCTAGGCCGATAATAATATTTAGACTTCGGAGGATATGTTGAGGGCTTGTGTTATTGACTTCAAAGGAAATTGGGATGCTCACTTACCTCTTATCGAGTTTGCCTACAACAATAATTTCTACTCTAGCATCCAGATGGCTCCATATGAGGCACTTTATGGCCGAAGGTGTAGATCTCCTATTGGTTGGTTTGAGATTGGTGAGGCAGCCTTGATTAGTACAGATTCTGTGCATGAGACCATGAAGAAAGTTCAAATTATTCGGGGAAGGTTGAAGACCGCTAAGAGTCGACAGAAATCTTATACGGATGTCAGGAGAAGGGAGTTAGAATTTGAAGTTGATGATTGTGTTTTCCTTAAGGTGCCACCCATGAAGGGTGTGATGAGGTTTGCAAGAAAGGAAAATGTAGTCCTCGTTTTGTAGGTCCTTATCAAATTTTGAGAAGAGTTGGTAGTGTTTCTTATGAGTTGGAGTTGCCAACGGAGTAGGAAGCGGTTCACCCAGTTTTCCATGTTTCCTTGTTGAAGAAATGTGTTGGCGATCTGAGCTTGATTGTTCATTTGGAATAAGTAGGTGTGAAGGATAGTCTCACCTATGAGGAGGTTCTCATGGAGATCCTTTATCGTCATATTTGAAGTTTGTGCAACAAGAAAGTCGCTTCAGTAAAAGTCTTTTGGAGGAATCAGCTTGTTGAGGGTGCTACTTGGGAAGCGAAGGAGGCCTTCACAAGTCCAACCACAGATCGTGCTTTGAACCATGACTCGTTGAAGGCACTCATGGAATGTCTTTTGTTACTCTGCTCTCTTATCTGAGAACCACGAGTCAAGCGATGACTCATCATTTCAACGATGAGTCCGTCCTGTTGAGGGATCAGAGGAATGTTAATTTCCCCAGTCCCTTCCAGAGATTACGAGTCAAGTCCATTACTCATTATTTGAATGAAGAATCGTGGATTGACTCGCGGTTTGACTGTAGTCAACTGACCCTCCAGTGAATGATCACTTCAAATGATGACTCGTCATTACTTCTACGGGTCTGTCTTGTTGACTCGTAGATGTGAAGCTACAACTTAAAATCTCATCTTGAGTTCTATGACTCAGGACGATGAACCGTCATCCAAACTATGACTCGTAGACTGAGTTGTGGTCACTGGAAGTTGACCCATTTCCAGCTTTTTCCCAATTAATTCCTAGGGGCATTTTGGTCATTTCCCACCCTATTATGTATTAAGTGAAGTTGTTTTGACTACTTTTAGAAGCATTTTCAGCCATATTACCCTAAGTCCCTCTTAAGTTCATCATTCTTCACTCAAAGAGGAAAATTAGTCTCAAGCTCAAGTCTCCAATCTCCAAGTCAAGTCTCCTAATTCTTTTCCAATCAAGTGGGTAGTCTTCCACCAAGGTATGTGGGTTTCTAAAAATGGGCTCCTTTCACCCTTGTGCCCAAATTCCCCAATTCTTATTTTGAATTATGAATATATGAAATTAGGGTTTTGATCCAAAAATTAGGGAAAGTTTATGATATCAGTTTCTATGTTTAAATTCATGGTTTCTTCTTGATTACTCATGATTTAAGTATGATTCTCGTATTGGTTTTAAAATTCGAAGCGTGAAAGTTGATTTTATAGCATGAAACTATTAAATTACATTGTTTCAAGAGAAACTTGGCATGATTAGATATCATGGCCTTTATGTATTTATTAAATTGCATGCCTCATTCTTCAAGTTTGAATTTAGAAAGAAAAGCATGTTTTTGAATTATGACTATGCCAAGCTTATGAACTATGATATGAAATTTGCATGATACTAGATGTGCTTTAATGCTTTATGTATAAGATTTGGCATGAGAGTATGCCATTATGAATAATATTTGGCATGAGAGTATGCCTTTATGATTATGAGCTACACGTGCATGTTTTGAGAGTAGTATTTAGAACCCAGAGGACGGGGTGAGAGTACCCTCAGTCCCATAAACTACGTTGCAAGTATAGGTCATGATATGATATGATATGTGCCTTAAAGGCTTATGAGAGTGGATCCATGACTTAATGAACGGTGTCCTTGCCTGAGTGGGGCATAGGACAACTTTTCCAACTAGGGTTAGATAGTTGGAGATGGTGACTTGTTCCTTGGCAGAGTTCAAAGTCAGCTTTGCTAACTAGGGTTATACAGTTAGATTTCATGTATCTCACATGGTCTCATATCGGTTATAAGAAACTCCCGTAGGTTATGTTTTCAAGTTTTCTAAGCTTTATTAACTTTCTTATGAAAAATCATCTTGAAGTTTGCTTTTGCCTTATGACTTAGCTTTTCATGTTGATATCTTTTCATGATACTTTACTACGTATGAATTATGTTTAAGTACACTTTTTAAGGATGTTTTCCTTACCTATGCATGGGTCACATACTTAGTACATTTCATAGTATTAACGCATATTGTGCTGCATCCTTTTATGAGGCAGACTCAGGTACCCCTTCTCAGCTTTGTGGTTAGAGTCTCAGGCCACTTTCTTCGGTCAGTTGTGGTGAGTCCTTATGGTTTGAGGAATAGTTATGCTTTTCCTTATGTTAGCTTTACTTTTATACTCCGAGTTAGCTAGGGTCTTATACTAGCAACTCTTATGTTATGACTAGAGGCTTTCATCTATAGTTTGTATTCGAGTTCACCTTTTTGATATTGTATGTTATGTGGCCCTTAGACCCTTACTGATGTTTCCTCACTAGGTTTCCATATTAAGCTTCCGCTTATCTTTTGTTATGCTTGAGAATGCTATGACAAAAGGTTAGCTTAGGATTCTTGTGGTTCCGAGTCCCGTGTTACATCTAGGGGGTAACATCGGGGAGTGATAAACTTTGCATCAAAACCTCAGGTTCAAGAGTCCTAGGATGTCTAAAAGCCGTATCGAGTAGAGTCTTTTTCATGTGTGTGAAGCGCGCCACACATATGAAAGAGAAGCTATGAGATGTATTTGAAAAACTTCTCTTCTTTAATGACCACATCATGCGATTGAGCATAAATCTAATATTCCTCTAATCCTTAGCTTATGCATTTCCGATTATGCCTCCTCAATGTGCTATGCCTCCTGAGACGCTCGAAATGCTGCTCCTCAAGTTTCAGTTCCTGACGTCACCAATGATGAGTTTAGGAATGCTATTCATTTGCTATCCCAGACTTTGGCCACTCAGGACAATCATCCGGCTCCCCTCCCCGTTCATCCTCAAGGTGGGGTAGCTGCCTGAGTTCGTGACTTTATTAGTATTAACCCACTGGAGTTATGGGGTTCGAAAGTGATTGAGGACCCGCTTAACTTTATTGATGAAGTGAAGAAGATCTTTAAGGTTATGCAAGTGGTTGGGTTTGGTTGTGTTGAGCTTGCATCCTATCAACTCAAAGATGTGGCTCCGATTTCGTTCACATAATGGAAGGAGGAAAGAGTGAGGGATGCAATCCCCACGACTTGGGAGGGTTTTGAGAAAGCCTTTCTTGATAGGTTCTTTCCTCGTGACTTGAGGCAGGAAAAAGTGGAGGAATTTGTGAACTTAAGACAAAGTTCGATGTTGGTGCAAGAGTATAGTTTGAAGTTCACTCAGTTATCTAGATATGCTCCCTCTATGCTAGTGGACTCTTATGATCAAATGAGAAAGTTCATCGATGGTGTTTCTGATATAGTGAAGAAGGAGTGTAGGTCTACCTTATTATTGAGTGACATGAACATCTCTCGTCTCATGACTCATGCCTATCAGATTGAGGGTGATAAGCTTAAAAAGATGGCTAGGGAGAACAATAGGGTTATATTGGAGGGATCAAGTTTTGGTAATCACAGGTCCGGATGTGGACATCGCTCTTCTTTCCAGAAGAAGTCATCAGGACTAGTTCACTCTTCTACTAGTACTCCTATCCTGGCTCAGAAGCCTCGTCATGATTAGGGTGGTAGAGTGTATGGTTCTTATTCTCAGTCTCAAGGTAGTGTTACTAAGGGACCCTCCTACCCATCTTGTTCTAAGTATGGGAAGAATCATGTTGGCGAGTGTTTGGTTGGTTCAGGTCGTTACTTTGGTTGTGGTTAGGCTGGACATCGTATCAAGGATTACCCTTCAGCTAGGAAGGGGAAGGGAGGTGGTAGTGCTCAGTCTACCCCAACAACTTTAGGTGGTAGACCAGCCCCACAGGGCACAACTTCTAGTTATGGTGGTCTGCGCCAGAATCGTCTTTATGCTATGTCCTCCGATCAGAATCAGGAGAGCTCACCAGATGTGGTTATCGGTATGTTAAAAGTCTTCTCTCTTGATGTGTATGCCTTGTTGGATCCTGGTGCATCCTAATATTTTATTACCCCTTATGTGACTTGTAAGTTCGAGATTCGTCCTGTATTGCTTTTAGAACCCTTTCATGTTTCTACTCCTGTTGGTGAGTCAGTCCTAGCCAAAAGAGTCTATCAAAATTGCTCTATCCCAGTCCTTCATAGAGTCAGTTCAGAAGATTTAGTAGAGTTGGAGATGACTAATTTTGATGTCATTCTTGGTATAGATTGGTTGTATGCATGTCATACCTCAGTTGATTGCCGCGCTCGTCTGGTTAGTTTCAAGTTTCCTAATGAACCTATCCTAGAATGGCAAGGAAATTTCTCTTCTTCGAAGGTTCATTTCATATCTTATCATAAGGCTAGAAAGATGATTTCTAAGTGTTATCTATATCATATAGTTTGGGTTATGGACACGAAGTTTGAGACCCCAACTATTCAGTTTATTCCTGTTGTGAATGAATTTCCAGAAGTGTTTCCCGGTGATTTGCCCAGAGTCCCTTCGAGCGGGAAATTAACTTTGCGATAGATTTTCTTCCGGATACGAATCCTATATCTATTCCTCCCTATAGGATGGCCTCCGCGGAACTCAAAGAGTTGAAAGATCAGCTGAAAGACTTGCTTGATAAGGGTTTCATCAGGCCGAGTATTTCTTCTTGGGGTGCCCCTGTTTTGTTTGTTTGGAAAAAGGATGGATCTCTTAGAATGTATATTGATTACCGTCAGTTGAACAAGGTCACAATCAAGAATAATTATCCCATTCCTAGAATTGATGACTTGTTCGATCAGCTTCAGGGTTCCAGTTTCTTCTCCAAAATCAAACTTAGATCTGGTTATCATCAGCTTCGGGTTCAAAAATTTGATATCCTGAAGACAGCCTCCAGGACTCGGTATGGTCATTATGAGTTTTTTGTTATGTCTTTTTGTCTAACGAATTCTCCTACAACTTTTATGGATTTGATGAACCGTGTGTTCAAACAATATTTGGATATGCTTGTGATTGTTTTCATTGATGATATCGTCATCTACTCTCGGAGTGAGGAGGAGCATGAGGATCACTTTAGGGTTGTGTTGCAAACTCTCAAGGATAGACAGTTGTTTTCTATGTTTAGCAAGTGCGAGTTTTGGATGCAGTCTGTTGCTTTTCTTGGTCATATTGTGACTCAAGATGGTATTCGGGTTGATTCTTAAAAGATCGAGGCAATAAATAACTGGCATAGACCTACTTCTCTGTATGATATTAGAAGCTTCTTGGATTTGGCTGGTTATTATAGGAGATTTGTTGAAAGGTTTTCTTCCCTTACTTTCCCATTGACCCGATTGACTCAGAAAAAGGTTAAGTTTCAGTTGTCCGACTCTTATAAGAAAAGTTTTCAGGAATTGAAGACTCGATTGACTACAACTCCAGTATTGGTTCTACCCGAGGGCCTTGATGATTTTGTTGTGTGTTTTGATGCCTCTAGAATTGGTTTGGGTTGTGTGTTGATGCAATGGGGCAAAGTGATTGCTTTTGCCTCGAGAGAGATTAACGTACATAAGAAGAACTACCCTACACATTATCTTGAGCAAGCAGTCATGGTTTTTGCTTTGAAGATTTAGAGGCACTACTTATATGGTGTGCATGTGAATGTTTTCACTGATCATAAGAGTCTTCAATATCTGTTCACTCAAACTGAATTGAATTTGTGACAAAGAAGATGGCTTGAGCTCCTTAAGGATTATGATATGAGTGTGCTTTACCATCCAGGTAAGGCCAATGTTGTGATGGATGCTTTGGGTAGGTTGTCCATGGGAAGTGTAACTTCTATTGAAGATGGAAAGAAGGATTTGGTTAAAGAAGTTCATAGGCTTGCTTAGTTGGGAGTTCGCCTTATGGACTCGACCGAAGGTGGTGTAATTGTAAATAATGGTGCCGAATCATCCTTTGTGGTTGAGGTGAAAGCCAAGCAAGACCAAGATCCCATTCTACTTCAGCTTAAGGGTGTATTTTGTCTGCAAAGGGTTGAGATTTAATCCCAAGGGGGAGATGGTATGCTTCGTTATCAAGGTCGCTTATGTATGCAAGATGTTGATGTGTTGAGACAACAGATTTTATGTGAGGCTCACTTTTCTAGATACTCAATTCATCCGGGTGCCACTAAGATGTACCGTGACCTACAGGATATCTTTTGGTGGAATGGTATAAAGAAGGACAAAGCCGGGTTTGTGGCTAAGTGTCCCAACTTTCAATAGGTAAAGGTGTAACATCAAAGGCCAGGTGGTATGCTTCAGGATATTGACTTTCCCACTTGGAAATGGGAAGCAATCAATATGGACTTTATTACGGGTTTGCCTCGTACTCAAAGGCAACATGATTCTATTTGGCTGATCATTGACCGGATGACCAAGTCATCCCATTTCTTGGCTGTTAAGACTACAGATGCAGCGAATGATTATGCCAGACTCTACATTCGGGAGATAGTCCAATTGCATGGTGTTCCTTTATCTATCATTTCTGATAGGGGTCCTCAATTTACATCTCAGTTTTGGAGATCGTTTCAGAAGGGTCTTGGTACTAAGGTGAAGCTTAGCACAAAGTTTCACCCTCAGAGGGATAGCTAGGCCGAGCGTACTATTCAGACTTTGGAGGATATGTTGAGGTCTTGTGTTATTGACTTCAAAGGAAATTGGGATGATCACTTACCTCTTATCGAGTTTGCCTACAACAATATTTTCCACTCTAGCATCCAGATGGCTCCATATGAGGCACTTTATGGCTGGAGGTGTAAATCTCCTATTGGTTGGTTCGAGGTTGGTGAGGCAGCCTTGATTGGTCCAGATTATGTTCATGAGACCATGAAGAAAGTTCAACTTATTCGGGGAAGATTGAAGACTGCTCAGCGTCGACATAAATCTTATGCGGATGTGAGGAGAAGGGAGTTAGAATTTGAAGTTAATGATTGGGTTTTCCTTAAGGTGTAATCCATGAAGGGTATGATGAGGTTTGGCGACAAAGGAAAACTTAGTCCTCGTTTTATAGGTCCTTATCGGATTTCGAGGAGAGTTGGTAGTGTTGCTTATGAGTTAGAGTTGCCAATAGAGTTGGAAGCGGTTCATCCAGTTTTCCATGTTTCCTTATTGAAGAAATGTGTTGGCGATTCGAGCATGATTATTCCTTTGTAAGAGGTAGGTGTCAAAGATAGTCTCACCTATGAGGAGGTTCCCGTGGAGATCCTTGATCGTCAGATTTGGAGGTTACGAAACAAGGAAGTCGCTTCGGTAAAAGTCCTTTGGAGATATCATCTTGTTGAGTGTGCAACTTAGCAAGTGGAAGAGGCCATGAAAGCCAAATATCCTCATCTCTTTCCTTTCGATTCAGTTCCAGCTTGAGGTACTAGTTTCCTCCTTAGTATGTCCCTCCGATTCTACTCCATCAGTCCCTCTCATGATTTTAGCATGCATCCATGTTTTACGAAGTTAGTTTATCATGTTTTCAAGTTGAAAAGTTCAGATTTTATGACTACCCCTTGATTTCTATGTTTTGATGTTTGGTTGGGATGTTTTCCCCTCAGTTTCCCTTGTGTAGCCTTCATTCAAGGACGAATGATACCAAGGGGGGATATTGTAACACCCCGTACACGTATTCAGATGTTCAAGTTAAAAACACCAGAAATTTCTAATATTCCACGTTTCACGAGTCCAACCACGGATTGTGGTTCGAACCATGACTTGTGGAAGGCACTCATGGAATGTCTTATGTGACTCTGCTATCAGGTTTTAGAACCACGAGGCAAATGACAACTCGTGTTTGAACGACGGGTCTATCCAGTTGACTCGTGGAAAGGGATCAGAGGATTGTTAATTTCCCCAGTCCCTTACAGAGATTACGAGTCAAGTCCATGACTCGTCGTTTGAATGATGAATCGTGGATTGACTCGTGGTTTGATTGTAGTCAACTGACCCTCCAGTGAACGACGACTTCAAATGATGACTCGTCATTACTTCTACGGGTCTGTCTTGTTGACTCGTAGAAAGGAAACTGCAACTTGAAATTTCAGCCTGAGTTCTATGACTCAAGACGATGAACCGTCATCCAAACTATGACTCGTAGAATGAGTTGTGGTCACTGGAAGTTGACCCATTTCCAGCTTTTTCCCAATTAATTCCTATGGATATTTTGGTCAATTCCCACCCTATTATGTATTAAGTGAAGTTGTTTTTACTACTTTTAGAAAGGTTTCGATATTACCCTAAGTCCCTCTTAAGTTCATCATTCATCACTCAAAGAGAAAAATTGCTCTCAAGATCAAGTCTCCAAGCTCTAAGTCAAGTCTCCTAATTCTTTTCCAATCAAGTGGGTAGTTTTCCACCAAGGTATATGGGTTTCTAACAATGGGTTCCTTTCACCCTTGTGCCCAAATTCCCCAATTCTTATTTTAAATTATGAATATATGAAATTAGGGTTTTGATCCAAAAATTAGGGAAAGTTTATGAAATTAGTTTCTATGTTTAAATTCATGGTTTCTTCTTGATTACTCATGATTTAAGTATGATTATCTTATTGGTTTTAAAATTCCAAGCATGAAAGTTGATTTAAAGCATGAAACTATGAAATTGCATTATTTCAAGAGAAACTTGGCATGATTAGATATCATGGCCTTTATGTTTTTATGAATTTGCATGCCTAATTATTCAAGTATGAATTTAGAAAGAAAAGCATATTTTTGAATTATGGCTATGCCAAGCTTATGAACTATGATATGAAAGTTGAATGATACCCGATGTGCTTTCATGTTTTATGTATAAGATTTGGCATGAGAGTATGCCCTTATGAATAAGATTTGGCATGAGAGAATTCCTTTATGATTATGAGCTACACGTGCATATTTTAAGAGTAGTATTTAGCACCAAGAGGATGGGGTGAGAGTACCATTAGTCCCCTAATCTACGTTGCCAGCGTAGGTAATGATATGATATGATATGTGCCTTAAAGTCTTATGAGAGTGGATCCATGTCTTTAGGTATGGTGTCCTTGCCTTAGCGGGGCATACGACTGCTTTGCCAACTAGGGTTATATAGTTGGCTATGGTGACTTGTTCCTTGGCAGGGTTCAAAGTCAGCTTTGCTAATTGGGGTTATACAGTTATATTCTATGTAGCTCACGTGGTCTCATGTCGGTTATACAAAACTCCTATAGGTTATGTTTTCAAGTTTTCTAAGCTTTATGAACTTTCTTATGAAACATCATCTTGAAGTTGGTTTTTGCCTTATGACTTAGCTTTTCATGTTGATATCTTTTCATGATACTTTACTTCGTATGAATTATGTTTAAGTACCCTTTTTAAGCATGTTTTGCTTAATTATGCATTATTTTACATACTTAGTACATTCCACAGTACTAACGCATATTGCGCTGCATCCTTTTATGATGCAGACTTCGGTACCCCTTCTCAGCTTTGTGGCTAGAGTCTCAGGCCACTTCCTTAGTCAGTTGTGGTGAGTCCTCATGGTTCGAGGACTAGTTATGTGTTTCCTTATGTTAGCTTTACTTTTATACTCTGAGTTATCTAGGGTCTTGTCCTAGCAACTCTTATGTTATGTTTAGAGGCTTTCAGACATAGTTTTTATTCGAGTTCCCCTTTTTGATATTGTACGTTATGTGGCCCTTGCACTCTTATTGATGTTTCCTCATTAGGTTTCCGTATTATTCTTCCGCTTATCTTTTGTTATGCTTGAGAATGCTATGACCAAGTGTTAGCTTAGGATCCTTGTGGTCCCGAGTCCCATGTTACATCTAGGGGGTAACCTCAGGGCGTTACACAACCCACAAAGCATATGGATGAATTGAGGTTAATCTCTATGATTGATGTTGAGGTAAAGATTGATCATGCCTTTGAGGAGTGTGAAATGGGCAAGACACCCAAGATTGAAGAGTTTCCAAGTCGGAAACATGTTGATATTTTCAGGATGTTGAAGGAGCAATTCCTCTTCTTGGGATAGGGCCACGCCAAGCGGATTGGCATGCTATCCAATAATGACTAAAGTTAAGGTACTATGTTTAGACACTATGTAAAATCAACTGTTTCTTTGGAGGCAACCCAAGTATTTTTACTTTATTTTTTGTTATCTTTTGTTATTTTTTGTTTGCTTTAGGAATACAAAGAGTACAGGAATGAAAAAGTGGAAAAAGAGGGCAAAAAGGAGATGTGCGGAGGACCGTGTGGTTCGTACAAGCCATTGTGCATGTCGCACAGCCCAATGTAGGTCAAAACATAAGCCTAGGATAAAAATGCTGAAATTGGAGGTGATGTGCATTGGGTTATGCGGTCCGCACGAGCCCAAGTGCGCATCGCATGATGAAACAGAAAGTTAGCCATGTTTGGGGCATGGAAAGGTAAGGTGCGAAATGTCATAAGGTCCGTACAAGGGCTTGTGCAAACCGCACATCGTGGCGCACCAAGGTAAATTTCAAATTATAATTGACCTAACCCATTGACCAACCCGACCAGGAGACCGACCCGGCCAAAATTTCTTCTTCTTTTTTGTTTTTATTCCGCCACCCTCTTATTTCTCTCTATATTCTCTCCTACAACTTCTCAAGTTATCTCCAAAAAACTCTCACAAATCCCTCAAACTTCCCCAAACTTTTCTCCTCCTCTCACCCATTCTCCACCCCCACTCCACCTAGTGCCATCATCATTATTTCTCCAAGCAAGGTTGTTGGGTCACCATTGTTGCTCTCCAAAAGCTTCAATTTTTGCTTCTCCTCATTTAATTTTCACTTATGGTAAGTTTCCCGGTGTTAAATACATATTTTTATGTTGATTGGGTACTCATATTGTGAAGCATGCTTGTTAGAATTTCCATGTTTATTTTGGGTGAAATTCGAAATTTTTGGGTCCCCAATTTTGAATTGTCTTGTGGATTTTGCTTAAGATCAACTTGGTAGAACTTGATATTGTGATAATGCATGTTGATTGTAGTAGTTTTTAGCCTTGAAAATATGTGTTTAGGGTGAAGTCTAAGTAACCCTCTTGTGATTGATGCATGATTTGGCCCTATGAGTGATTGTGTGACGTTATTCTTAACGGAAAGTTGTCATTTTTCATATGTTTTAGTTGAAAATTGTTGTGTGGGGCCGAAATATGCTACTATTGTGTGCCCATATTCTTTGTTGTAAATTTTGTTGGGTATATGATCTTGTGCGGGGAGGTAGAAATTATTGAACTTGGTGCCTAATTGTTACAATTGAAGGCTTGATGTTCCCGATGATAGATTGAGTGACGTCCTTATTGCGGGAAATCGTTGAGTTCTTCTTTTGTTTTGTTTGGTGATAATGAAATCTGGGGAAGTCTAAATACCCAGATAAATTTGTGGTCATATTATATTTTCCCCTTAATGTTTAAATTATTGGTTTAATGCTTGGTTCCAAGAGCTTTATGCAAATCTTGCTCCACAAATCACATGTGTAATTCACAAGAACACAAGGAACCAAAAATTCCAATTGTGCTCCTGTGCGTTTCGCATGTGATGTATGAATCTTGATGTGCAAAATGCACAAGGCACCACACTTGCTGAAAAGTTTATTGCCAGTCACTGTTATAAGAGGCGAAGCATGGTGCGACACGCACCTTGGTTGGTGCGGTCCGCACCAACTTGGCACCTCAAAGAAGAAATCACTGAAGGTTTATGTTAGCTTGTGTGAAGTCATTTGCGATGCGCACTCTGTATGGAGTAGTTCACAAATGGTACGCATGAGCCATCATTCACCTACTTTATTTTTCTACTTCTTTTCATTCCAATCTTTTTAGTTTGTTAACTTCTTTTTAGTCTTTTTCTTCTACTTATATCAAAAAAACACAAAAAGTTATTTGCTTTTGTTTTTGGACTAACAATCTCAATGTGCAGAACATGTCTTCTAGCAGGGGCAATGCTGAGAGGAGTTTGAGAAGGCTAACTGCCCCCTCCTCCTCCTCCTATCCAACCTCAAAGGGCAATAAGCAATCCAAAAAATCTTCTCATTCCCTGATTTCAGAAGAAGAGAGGATTCGGTTCGGGGTGGAAGGTATGAGTGCCATTTATGATCATGACAATGGCAGGTCTTTCAACACAGATTAGAACTTCAATTTGGATGACATGGTGTATAACCTGGCCAACATCCTCGAGCAATTTGCTAGACAACAGTGGCAACCATTTTCGGATGTGCTCGGGAACTATAACAAGGAGATAGTCTGAGAGTTCTTTGCCTCATATTAAGCCACACAAGATGCTAAGGGATATAAAGGGGTGCCAGAAACTTTCCCCACTTTGGAAGCAGTAATAGTTCGATGCAAGAAAATCTGGATCACTCCAGATACAATTAATGTCGTCTGTTGGAGCACCCCAATTCAGCCAACACCTAAACGCATGGCGAAGATGACTATAAAACAGAAACCTCTTGAGTGGGTTGCTCCTGACACACCTATAATTGCTCCTGACACACCTCTTCGGGCCACTATAGAGGGTAACATATTGCGACTATCCCTGTACTTTGAGGCCTGCCTTTGGTATGATTTTATTCGCTCTAGCTTCCTACCTTCTCAGAATGAGCAAAAGGTCACTCATGATTGGGCCATTCTTATAGCCTCAATCATGGTGGGGGACCATATAAACTCTGGTGAGATTATGGCCTTGGTGATCAAGAGAAAGGCTCGTAGGGGTGGTGATGCATTCCCCTTCCATGTTCTCATCAGCAAATTATGTGCCAATACGGGCATCCCTTTCTTTTGCTGTGGCACTCCTACTCCTACCATTGGTATGTTGGATCTTGATAGGAAAACTTACAGTGATGCCCCCCACTTCAAAAGGCGTAGGGTAGAAACATCGGTGGAAGTTGAGGTTGATGACTCAGATATTGAAGCACAGGCTTCACCTCCCTCTCGGGCTGATTTAGAGGCACATACCCCCGTACCTACTACACCTAGAGGACCTTTGACCAAAAGTGGCCTCCAAGATATGGTAGACAAAAACTATGATCATGAGAGCCAGCTGAATGAATTGGCAACTAGCTGCCTGGTATGATACAAAGAGCTGTCACGAATACCATGAAAGGGGTGGTGGAAAGTGTTGCAAAAGGGTGGACATTGTTGAGGGTGCAGTGAAGGATCTCAAGAAGGATGTGGTGAAAGAAAAAGGAAAAGCTCTAGTTGAGGAAGCTAATTTAAGGAATTTGCCTCAGCCTCATCAGACTCGTGTGCTTATGGATGACTTGTTTACAGCTTATGCAGAGGATGAGACTGAGATCCCTAGTGATGAGTACGTGGAGATAGATGATGATGAGAACCCTGTGTTCCAGAAGGCTTTCAGGGAATCCACAGTGATAGAACACTCCCAAAAGGGTGGTGCAGGTCCTAGTGGAGATGCCACCACAAATAAAGCAATAATTGATGATGATAAGGTAGTCCTCCAGTGAGTTACACCCCTTCTCTCCTTATTTGATCTTAAAGAATTGAGGACAATGTTTCTTTTTATGGGGGGGGGGGTGTTGGTGTTATTTGATTTGATTGTTGGTTGCCCGTGTTGGGCTTGAGATATTTTATTACCCTTGTCGGGCTTTGTTGATATTTTTAATTTCCTTGCTAGATTTGATTTGGCTCTTGTCAGGCATGTTGGATGATTGTGATGATATTGCCCCTGTCGAACCTATTTATTATGTTTTTGAGCTTAATTGTTCCTTCATCGGTCTTGATTTTTTTTATTCTTGGTTGTGTGTCGGGTTAGTCTTACACGATTCTATTGTCTTTCTACCCGTGCCTTGCAAATGTGCTAAGGGCCTATGCTGAGGCTTGTTTTTCAGATGATTCATGAACACGCAATTTGGTTATCGCTTTATTGATAGTAGTTTAGAAATAAACTCTTAGGGTTTTCTTCATGCCACGGTTCATTCCCAAGGAGCAAAAGTGTTTTCTTTATTTTTCTTTTTCTTTTCTTTTGTTTTTGTGCCGAACCAGGTTGGTATTTCCCTATGATAGATTGAGAGGATACATTATTAAGGGAAAATGCCAAGTTTTAGTTTTAATTTGGGTCCATAATGTGCTTGTCTCGAAATAGGCCCATCTAAAAAAAAATATTGCCAAGACGTTTTTGAAAAAAGAAAGGAAAGGGGCAAAATGAAACTTTAAGGAAAGTATTCTCTTGGAATGATTTGCACACTCTCATTTTGGCCTGATCGATTCACAAATTAATGTGTAATGAAATCAGAATAGCTTGTCAAAAGTCATTTATTGATCTTGAGACTAATGAAAGAAGTCTTGTGACATGATGCCTTGTGTGGTGAGGCTTTACCTTGATTCTTCTGCATGCGTGTCATCTAGAACTTTCCCCGAATATGATTCAAGGCAAAATTCTAGGTGTAACAAAGCTTGGAAAATGATCTTAGGCCCTTTTTGATAGTTACTTCACCCAAATGCCTTCTCTCGACATCAATTCTAGTGAACCCCTTTGAGCTTGTAACCGTTCCTTGGCACCTTATTTAACACCTTGACCTTTTTGGAACCTCTATTTTGGGCACCCGTCCTCCCTAATTGCTAAAAAGTGAAGTATAGGCTAAAATCCTAAGTTTGGGGGGAAATGAAAAAACAACATAGGCAAATGCCTAAGTTTGGGGGTGTATGTGATCAATGAGGTGAAGAAAAGAGAGGCACTTCAAAGTGAAATAGCATCGTGTGTTAAAATGAAAAGATTGCTCTAGAAAGTTAAATCCAATAAGCAAAATGAAAACAAAGAATGGGTGCTACAAAATGAAGGTGATACAAGGAATCTTGAATGATCATGATTGAAAAGGAGAAGCTTGAGTTGTGAGAGGAAGAAATAAGGTGAAGTCGAAAATTTAAAAATGTGAGCGGTGTTCAAAGTAATGAGAAAGAGCATTAGGGAGGTGTAGTCACTCGAGCTAAATTAAATCCTTACCTTAGACCTAGCAGATATCGTAACACGCAAGTCCTTAGTGATTTTGAGATTGATCACTCTACATTAGTGGCGATTTACATGAAGGGAAAGCTTATGGTTCGACATGTGTGCACTTGAACTTCCATGAGAGAGTGAGTCTTTTTGTTTCTCTTATAATCTCTTTGTTTTGTGAATTGCATGATTGTGAGTGGGATTCTCTCATGTGGTGAGTAGCATCATGCACAAGAACTTAAACATGAAGTCTCTATTTCAATTGAGTGGAATGAATGAGACAAGTTGTATGGCAAATCTCGAGGCAAACCTTGATAGTCCATGCCAATGACTTGAGAAGCTTAATATCTTGTTTTGAATAAAAAAATTCCCTTGATTTTTAAATGAGAAATGAAGTCGTTCTGAATAAGTTTTGAAATGATCAATTTCCTTGATAATGTGGTGGTTCAAATTGAGATGAGCATAATAGTTGAGTGTTTTGTTTGAGACTTTTTGTTTATTATTTTCTTAGTTTTTAGAATAGAGTAGACTTTTGTGCCTTGATGGAGTTTTAGAGAATAATTCATTCCTTACCTTGTGAGTATCTTGCTCGAGGACAAGCAATAGTTCAAGTTTGGGGGTTTGATGAGTCGGTAATCTACCGACTCATTTAGCCTTTATTCATGAATTATTGCTATGTCTTGATGAGATTTAGAAGTTCTTATGAAATTTATTGACATGAATGCATGTACTTTTGTCCTAAGATTGAAAACAAGGAAATGTACCCAAAAGAGCTGAAAAGGAGTTTAAGTGTGAAGAGTTGCACAAGATGGAGATTATGCCAAGAGGTGAGGACCTCATGTTACACGCAAAACACGAGGTGCGGTCCGCACCTTCCACCGTATAAGCCTCATGCATTGGCTAAAGACTTTGTTAAGGGGTGCGGTCACTGTGCGATGTGCATACTACTTGGTGCAAACCTCACCTCACTTCGCATAAAGCTCCCAAGTCGGCTAGAGTCACTGGACCATTGGAGAGTGATGTGTGATGCACACTTCACGACGTGTGAACCGTACATCACGTCACACAACCTTCAAAGGGCATTTTTGTCCAATTTTGTATGACATTTTGGGAATGTTCCTAAACCCAATTCAGGCACTATTTTAGATAGTTTTGAAGAGTTAGTTTTTTTTACCTTTGAAGCAAGTTTTCTTTCCCAAGGCAAGAAAGAGGGTTTCAATCATTCTCTCAATCTTCAACCTTGGGCTTGTAAATTTGAGCTTGGATATTGGATTCTTGCTATAATTAACAAAACGGAATTTGAATTTCACTATGGGTATACTTTCTTTTTCCTTTAGCATGAGTGGCTAAGTTTCTCTTGCCTAGGGATGTGTAGATGATGGGTACTTGTTAAAAGGGTATGGGTCTTCCCTATTTGTGTTTATAATTGCTAATATGATATGGGTCTAGTGATTTCACCATATTTTAACTGTAAAATTAATGATTGCAAACATTGATTTACCTTACTTGGTTGTATTCTTGCTTGAGAAAGAAGTTTATAATTTTGAATGTGAAATTGTTAGTGGGTACTTGCGATTCCACCTAGATTGAGGCTACAAATAGCTCAAATCACCGGAAACACCCATTTAAGGGTCTAAGCTAGAAATAGTGAGACCTCCCCAATCATATGTTGGTTGGTTATTTGCCTAAACAATGATGTTTTAATAAAAACCATTGGATAAATGTTTGTTAGATATAGAGATAAATAAACATGCATAAAACCAATGCTAATTATATCATTTAGTAGGAATTTACGCAATTGAGCAAGTAGCTTGACCCGGATTCAAGACCCATCGAAATCGCATCCCTAGTCGTACTCCCACTATTGTTTATACCTTGCACTTTTTACTTATTGTTTTGTTTGGAATTTGAATTTTGACAGATTCCTAACCCCCCCCCCCTTTTTAAATTATTGTTGTTGAGCAAGCTACACTCGTGTGAGGTCTGTTTACAATCTCCTATGCTAAGCTCTAATTTTCCTATGGGACCGACCCCGACACATGTAGGGTAATATTAATTTATTTTTCTTAACAATCGTCGATACCTCCACTTTGGAGAGTACGTTTGAGCGTTATCACCATCAACAACAAATCTTTTAAAAATACAATTTTTCTTGCACGATGTCCAAGGAGGGACCAATGCCAAAATATGGATTAAAAGTTAAAAAGGGAAGGTAAAAAGTTATCGAAAGAACAAGGTAAGCTTTTGCTTAAAAAAGGATCAAAGGGGTTATTTTCATTTGGACGGCTTTTTATGATAACTGGACTACACACCCAAAAGGACTTGTGATCCTTTCCTAAGCAACTATGTTCAAACTATTACAGAATAGGCCGGGCATGTTCTAGATGCATGCACAGAGTAAGAATTTATCAATTGAGCTCACACGCACTTGGTACCAAGAAATAATAGCACTACCAACCATCGAAAGAACAAATCGGCATAAGCAAAGTTACTACAATCACATACAATCAATGACATTCAGGGATCCAGAATAGTTAACCATTTCAAACACAAGTACAAAATCAACTTTTTGGAGGGGGATCCTTTTTATTTCAACTTGCAAAAAGCCATGATTGCTATAGAAAACACAACACAACACAACTCAAACAACAGCCTAAACTTACCGGTTCTACTAGATAGCACACCAGAGGGAAAAGAAACACGGCAACAAAAACCCTCAATGGTGACTAATAAATACCCTTACCCCTATCAAAAGAATCAAGCATTATACTCAATGCTAATGAAATCAAATATACAATATAAGGGTTAGAGATACCTGTGAAGCCTAGGCTTTAGAGTCTAGAGGAATGGTGGAAACTACTGGGGTCTCTGAAGTAGGAATAGTGATGTCAGTGTCGGTCAGCATACTCAACTTATCTACAGCTGCAGTCTCTCCGATCTCAACTACCGCACTAAAGAAAGCTCCATCCAGCCGAGTGCTCACTCTGTCTTAGCGCAACTGCTCATCGAGTATAGACTGCTTCCGTGCATTTTCCAAGTCTATCTCGTCTAGCATTTTCTTCTTATGCTTTCTCTTCTTTGACCTTTTCACACCACCGTCACCTTACTATGGATCATTAATCCGCAAAGGCCTTCCCTAAAAATCTACTATCCTATTATCCATTTTAAACTCCATAAAGTCTGGAGTATGGAAACAGGGGGCTTGACCTTGCTAGAGAGCGATGACATAATACTTTATCTTCTTTATATTTGCATCAAACTAGGCTAGGTCTGGAATACTCATTTCTATCAACCTAGCATCCATCCGAGTCTCCATGGCATCAACTATAGCATGCAACCCTTCATAAGGTTTCACTCTTTTTTGAATGGCCTCTTCTTTATTGGATTGAACAGGTCAGTCAAACTTATAATTTGGTTATCAAATTTTTTTCTATTTTTGGAACATCTTATCAAAGTTTTGAGGATTCAAGTGGTACTCTGGTTGTAGAGCAGGCCTCGAGACAGTGTCAGAACTTTCATCAGTAGTGGTACCAGCAGTACTGGAGGTAGTCTGTGCAGTCTGTGGGTCAAAGATGGCAAGAGGTAACTCTGTACCTGATGGAGTATGAGCTAGCTCAGATGAGCTAGGAGTTGGTGCCTCAAAAGTTTGTGGCTTATGGACCCTCAACTCAAATTTTATATCATCCATCATCTTGTCGATGTTTTGTATTGATGATGTTGTCACTTCATCATTGATGCCACTTATTATTGGTACTTCTGCAAGCTTGCACAACTCAGTAACAAGACACGGAAACAACAATGAAAATGTGACTTTGATGGCTCTGGTATGTATCTCATCTGCAATTATCATCCCGAAGTTTATGATGTACTGTCACGACCCAATTTCTCGGTTATGATGGCACCTACAACCCCCGGTAGGTGAACCAATCCCCGTAGCCCAGAACAGTTAGTAATGGGCTACTATCTAACAAATAAGGGAACAAGACAAATAAAATAGATAACAGGAATATAAATATATACATATGCGAAAACTAAATCAAACCCCAAGACCTGGTATCATAGTATAGAGCCAAACTACATACATGGAGTGCAAATAATCCAAAACTATATATACAGATGTCTCTGAATGGTAATAGAGTACATGAAGCAAAAGATAAACTAAAGCTAAGCTCCGATCGCCAAGAGCTCACCCTCAGTCTGAAGTAGTCCCCAACAGATCTCCAAGCACGAATCACAACGATCTAACGGCGATGGCCCACGCTAGGATCTGCACCCAAAGATGCAGGGGGTAGGGGTGAGCACCAAATGCGAAGCATAAGGTACCCAGTAGGTATCATAGGCCGACTGGGCACATATAAGATAAAAGCGCAGTAATAGACAGAATAGAAGCAAGCAGTCACAGAAATCAACGAAAGGTACACAGGAACTAGCCCAGAGGGAAATCAACAAAACCACATGTGAGGCTAGTAAGCAGAATATACAGCACCATAGGGCAAGGTGAAGAGTAAGAAACAAACGCACCTGGGGTCCTTGGCACACAGTGTATACAAAATAAGTTTACGAAATGGTAATACGGTATACCGGTAACCTCAAGTGTAAGAAGAAGAGAGAAAGAGTAATGATAGGCATGCTCAGAGACATGAATCAAGTCCAACTAATCATATCAATCTCATACCATTTTTGGAGTGCTAGTGCGCGGTATATGTGCGGAAGTATTTTTATTCATTATTTTTTATTTGAGTCTATCTTTGGATATGTATCTAATTCGTATGGCCAAAAATCTTCTGTAGAATTAATGATTTTATCAAGTATAATTTGTTGTAAATCTCTGTTAAGATTAATTGTTTTAATGATAGTGATTAATATTTTCTCTTTAAAGAATATTTGGTATTTTGAGGGGTTACTTATTATTTTTAGGTCGTGGGTAGATTCATCCATTTTTGTAGTTGAGTCCATTATTTGCTGTTATTTTTATTTTTATGAGAAAGTTGCTTCATATAATTGTTTATCTTTTATATGTGATTCTTGAAGGTTTATATTATTTTTCATATATTTTAAAAATTCAGTATCTCCTGTTTCTAAATAAATATCTAAATTTTGTCTTATTAGGTATATTTGGAAATCTATTAGTTCTTTGGTGTGTCTCCATTTTTCAAATGATTCTGTATTCATATTTTGATTAAATGCTTTTATTGATCCGAATATAAATCTAGTTCGTATAAATCTAAATTGTCTATGTCATCTGGTATAATTAGTTCTATCCATCTTTGTTCCATTATTTCTGTTATCTCAAAAGTAACTAAAATATCGTAGATTTTTCTCCTAATATCGTTATTAAGTTGTTTAAGGATATATAATATGAGTATTTTATAATTATTATTATCATCTATTAGGTACGTATTATTGCTCATTAAATTGATATTTATTCTTGTCATGTTTTTTACTAAACATATTCCCTCTAATCTCTTTGTTTATCATAAAGTTCATCATCTTTTAATAAGTTATTTTGAACAATCTCTTCTAGCCACTACCATGCTTTTCTTGCTTCAATCGTTTACCCTAACAGCGCCTCAACTCTGTCTACTCCCCTAAACGGCCTCCTTGCCTACCGGTTTTGACCTTAGGATGGCATAGTCTGGGCTTAACTACTCTCAGCAATATTTAGCCATGGCAAGCTTTCTTAAGATGTTCTTTATAACAGTACTAAAACATGATAAACAGTTATGATATAAAAGAGATTATAAGGAATATAAAAGTTTAGCTATACATGACTATGGATAAGTATACCTGATTTTTTAGCTCGTCTGGATGCTCCATAGCTTACTTAAAAGATATATTTTATTTATGTATATGGAAGGTTTACAAGTGAGGAATTGAGAGGTGAAGGATTTCTTCGCTGATGATCCGATCCTTCATCCTCTTACATCCTTTTATAGAAGGAAAAAACGACTCTTACTATTTACACATGACTCTTACTATTCACAAATGACCTTTCATGAACGACCTTTACTGTTCATGAATGACTCTTACTATTTACTTTACGACTTTTTATAATAAAACAAAAATTATAATGTTCCTATTTTTACATTTGTCCTTTATTTTATGACTTTTTTACAATATGGTACAAAAACTTGATAGGGACATTTATCTACTTGACAGGGACATCTATCTACTTATGGAAGACAAAACTTTACATTTTTTCAAATTTCACTTATTTCTTTTTGACTTCTTCTTCTGCTTTCCGTATATCTTTGTTTCTTTCATTTCTTTCCGCATTCCTTTCCGCATATCTTCATTCCAGCTGTACATCTGGTATCTCTGTCATATCTCCTCCATTGCATTTTGAACAACGATGATCTGGATATTTATGACTAATTATCTTGCAGTATCTTGTTAATAGATTTTGAGAAATAAATCCATTCTTCAATGCTCTTGTCGTCGGTTTCTCTTCTGGTCTAAGTAATGATAATATCCATTGTTGGACTTCTTCCATATCTGCTTCTCTTATATTTCTTGAATTTGAATAAATCATTAATTGGTCTCTGGCGTAGTAGCTCCATATCGCGTTTCCATTTAAATAATTATCTGCTAGCTCTTGAATAATGGTTGAAATTCCAATAATTCGTTTGTTTGCATAGAAATTGGGTATTTCGATCATAGGTATTTCTGGTTGTGTTATTATATCGTCTGGTAATATCATGTTTTTTGTCAATCCCAGTTTTACAACTTGGATCACTGGTTTTATCTCGTCATATAATATCTCTGCTGGTGCTGTATAGAATTTTACATAGAATAAATTTCCTTTTGTAACTCTTTTGTAGGTTAGAAATGCTTTATGTATTTATGGTATTCCTTGTAGCTCATCTCCGTCGTATGTGTATATTGTACTGAGTAGTCCATAATGGTAACATGTTTTGACTAAGTTCGAAATTGTCTTTGGCTGTGCAATAAGTCTGTTATATCCTTGTAATTTTTGGGTTATGTAGTCTTGGGTTGAGTCTGTGGTTGTAACTGATCTTGGGTTTAGGTTTAAATATGTTTGGATTTTGTATATGTTTTGTATGTAGTTTTGGGACAAATGGTTGTATATCTTTTTCTCTTTGTGTAAACTTGCTGCGTATGTATTTATTTGGGGTGGTACCATAACTGGTCTTTGTATTTTTTGAGTAAATGGGTTTGTGAACATTGTATTTAAATTGGTATTTTTGTATTGTGGTTTTGTAGGTTGTCTGCTTGTACCTGCACTTGTACCTGCATTATTAGCAAATAAATTGTTTTGGGTTTTTCGGAGTTTCCCAACGTCTCCTTCTAGCTCCGGACGTTTATAGTCTTCCTGGGGACTGCTATCTTTAGCCTTAGACTTCAGATTAACTTCATTAGTCTTTAGCTTTTTTATCTCTTCATCCATACTATCCACTTTAGTACAAAGTGTAGTAATGGCTTCGAGTATCTTATTCATTGTATTATCTTCTGGCTCAGTTTGGATACCTTTGTCTTGATAGGTAGTCTGCAATAACATTTTTGTCAGTCCTTATTACCTCAATTGTAAATGTAAAATTTTGTATATTTAATACAAGCCTTCTTATTTCCTTCGTTGTCACCGAGTCTAGTATTTTTCGCGTTATCCACCACTTTACTTGCGTATTATCTGTTCTTACAATAAATTTGTTATAAACAATATATGGCTCAAATGCTAACAAACATTTATATAATCAAAATAGTTCTTTTCTATTTATTTCCCATTTTAATTGTGGTTCCGTGTATGATCCCGAATAATATCTACAATGATGTTCGATTTCTTCATTATCATATCTATATTTTGAGAATTCCTCCATAACTGTGATCACTAGAATCAGTTTCTACTATGTATGTGAATTGCCTTTTTTCATTTGGAAAATATAGTTTTGGTAGTTTTTTACACAAATTTTTAATCTTTTTTATATGCATTTTATCTTTTTCGTCAAAATAGTATTCTACATCTTTCTTTAATTTTTTCTGCAGTGGTTTTAAGTTTTCTGCTAATTTGGGGATATATTCTCTTACTTGGTTAACTAATCCTAAAAATGATTGTAGCTTTTTTTTTGTGTCAAGTGTCTCATTTAAATTAATTATTTTTTGTACTATATGCGTTTGCATTTTTATTCCATTTTTATCTATTTGTATACCTAAGAATTCTATTTGATTTTTCATTATTTCTGCCTTCTTTTTACTTAAACTAATTCCTGATATTTCTATGATGTGTATAATTTTTTCTAGTAATTTTATATGTTCTTCCTCTGTCCTGGAATATAATAGTATATCATCTATATATATTATGCAATTTTCTAATTGGTTGAAGTAGCTGTCCATAAAATGTTGGTATCTGCCTGGTGCGTTTTTATATCCAAAGGGTAATACATTCCATTCGTAAAATCCTTGTGGTACCGTAAATGCTATTAGTTTCTTAGATTCATCTTCTAGTTTTAAATGGTAAAATCCTGATTTGCAGTCAAATTTACTAAAATAGTTATATCCTTGTATTTGTCTGATTTTTAGTATTTTATTTGGTATTGGATAATTATATGTTTTTGTTTTTGCATTTAAATTTCTATAATCTATGACCATTCTACTTTTTCCTCGTTTTTGTTCACTATGTTTATTTACTATAAATGCTGGGCTAGTGTGTTTGCTGTTACTTTCTTGTATATATTTATTGTCTAATAATTCTTGTATATGCATTTTAAATTCTGTTAGGTCCTTAAAATTGTATTTTAAAGGTTTTTGCATTATTATACAATTTTCATCTATTAGTTCAATTTTTATTTTTGTTTTATGTTTTTTCCATCCTTGTAAGGGATTGTCATTATATAGTAGTTCTAATTTATCTTGGAGTAGTTTTATCTTATTTATAGAAAATATGATTATTTCTATTTTATGGTTGCTTGGTGTTATATTTTCTAGTTTTTGGGTAATTTTTTCACTTCCTTTGATCCATGGTGTTGTTTTTCTTAATTTATTATTTACTCTTTTTGCTCCTAGAGTTTGCCCTGAATTTCCTACTTTAATTGAATTATACCATAAATGTGTTTTACTTCAAAAAGGTTTTCTTTGTGGAAAAGGTTTTCGTGTAGGAAAAGATCTCTTCCATAATTGATTAATCTTTTCTTGGAGAAGAAGTTTGGACTTCTATAAATTGAAGATCCCTCCTCTCAAACAAAAACACAATAGCATCCACAATGTAATCATCAAAAGAGTTTTGTTTAGGGGAGATTGTTCTCCCAATAAGTCTTTATGCTTTTTAGTTTTAGTTTTTAATATGTAGGCCAATTGGCCAAATCATATAATAATATTGTGTTTTAATATGTATTTCTTTGTCATCTAATTTATCATTGTTAAAGTTTGCAATTATTAGCTTTCGCATGACGCCCTCTCGATTTGGAACCCAACAAGTGGTATCAATAGTCGAACGATCCAATGGGTTCAACGATCCAACGATTCAATGGTTCAATGAGCCGATGGTTGAACGAGGTTGAAGACAGGTTTAAGGCGGTTTCAAATCCACTTGCAACCAATTTGATGATAAAGAAGTTTTTGTCCAAATACTACATGTGGAGAAGAAGTTTCAAATTTCAACCATATTTTCAACATACCTGTTGCTGCATCTTTAAAAATAGAAGCAAAATATTTTTAAACCATTTTTAACCATAATATTTTAAATCTTATTTTTAATTATGACAAGCAACAGTAATGAAGATGATGTGAAGAAGAAGAAGAAGATTAAATTTGCCAGAAAATTCAGGCCAAGAGGAGATTTATTAGAGTTTGCCCTGAATTTCCTACTTTAATTGAATTATACCATAAATGTGTTTTACTTCAAAAAGGTTTTCTTTGTGGAAAAGGTTTTCATGTAGGAAAAGATCTCTTCCATAATTGATTAATCTTTTCTTGGAGAAGAAGTTTGGACTTCTATAAATTGAAGATCCCTCCTCTCAAACAAAAACACAATAGCATCCACAATGTAATCATCAAAAGAGTTTTGTTTAGGGGAGATTGTTCTCCCAATAAGTCTTTATGCTTTTTAGTTTTAGTTTTTAATATGTAGGCCAATTGGCCAAATCATATAATAATATTGTGTTTTAATATGTATTTCTTTGTCATCTAATTTATCATTGTTAAAGTTTGCAATTATTAGCTTTCGCATGACGCCCTCTCGATTTCGAACCCAACAATTTTTTCACTTCCTTTGATCCATGGTGTTGTTTTTCTTAATTTATTATTTACTCTTTTTGCTCCTACTTTTTGTCCACATGGGGTAGTAAACCACCAATGTGTCTTTGTTATAGTATGTGGGAATAATTTATCTAAGAATGGCATTCCTAGCAATATATCTTTATTTGTAAAGTCATAACTATATATTTCTCCTATGGTTAGTATTTTATCCCATATTTGTATTTTTAGATTCCTTGCTTTGTGTTTTATCATACTTCCTTCATTGTTAAATCCCGTTACTACTAAGGGTGTTTTCAATTCTTCCCATTTATCTTCTGGTAGACAATTATGTTTACACATGTTAGCTTCTGCTCCTGTATCCATCATAGGTGTATAATATCTATTATAGTATCCTTCTACTATTATTTTGGCAAGCATATATATTTTTGTCATTTATTATGTTAACTTATTATTTTATCATACTAAGGTTCTCTTGATTACTATCTTCTTATTTTCATAACTTATTGTTAATTGCTTATCTTCTAGGTTATATGGTTTAACTTTTTCTAACCACTTTGCTCCTAGCGTGATGTTTTTATCTCCTTGATATATTTTGAAATTTATTAATATTGGTATTCCTCCAATAATTAATTCTTTTTCGGTTGTTTCTTCAATTTGTCTTAATGCTTTTGGTAATTCCGAATTTTGTTGTTCATTTGTTATTATTTCTTTTTCTGGTATTAATTCTCTTGCAATATAATTTTCTTGTTGTCTTGTATTTATTAATATTAAATATTTCCTTTGGTCCATTAATCCTGTTATGTAGTAATGATATGGTTTTATTTCTTCTATTAGTTTTGGTGGAGTCACATAACTTATCCTTCTTGATGTACTCATTCTTGATGATGTTTCTGGTATTTCATTACCTGTTCGTTTTGACGTTTCTATTCTTTCCTTTACTATTTCTAAGTCTTTTCGATGTCCATTTCTGCATAACTATAATCATTATTATCTATAACTGATACTATTCTTTCAAACGGGTTTTCTATTTTAATTCTATTTATTTTATTTCTAGCTGTTATTTTATGTTTTGTTGTAAGGATGTATAAGTTTTTACATCTTGCCGTAAATATCTTACTTCCTGGTGCTAGTTCTATTCCCGATATTTTCCAGTATAAAACTAATGATCTATCTATATTTTTATCATCTATTGCTACTGAATAATTTGCACTTATTATGAATTTAAATTTTTGGTATATTAGATTACCTTTTACTGCACTTATTACACTTTTTTCTATAGGTTGTATAATTCTATCATCCGCTAAGTATATTTCTATAGGGGTATCTATTCCTTCTCTAAAACATGCTTTTATTAGTATTTCTGTTCCTCCTAAATGTACGTATTTTATTGGATTTTTTGCTTTTATATCTTGTATTTCTTTGTTTAGTACTTTTTTATTCAAGATTGGTATTCTAGCTTTACCTTTAATGTATTTACAATCTATTATATGTTCTCTTTGGCTTATTACATAATATTCTTCTTTTTGTCTTTTAAACCAATTTTTTATTGTTGGTACCTCTAATATTTTATCTATGCTTAGATCTAATTCTTTTCCCTTTATTTGTTCAAATATATTGGTGTCAAATATTATTTTTTGTTCTGAGGATTGTTCATCTTGGTGTTCTTCTTGTTGTATTATCCTTACATCTTTTTCAGTCATAATTTTCTTCTTCCGATTCTTCTATATTATTATTTATATCGTTCTCGTTTTTGTTTTCTGATAATTCATTTTCTGATAATTCATATATACTGTCTTCACTTTCTAATTCATAATCTATATATTCCATTTGTGTATATCTATCATCTCCTATTATTATTTCGGTAATTTGTTTTTTCTTTGGATTTTTTGGTAATTTGCAATCTCTAGCTAAGTGTCCTAGTTTTCCACAATTGTAACAAGTACATTCCGTTAATTTTTTCTTTGTTTTATATGGTTTTTTATATTTGTAATTTTTTACATAATATCTTCTTCTTGGTTTTTTATACTTATTTTTTGATTTATATGGTTTATATTTACTACTATATCTTTTTATTTTCTTATGTTTTTTATAATATTTATCTGTGCATCCGAATTGGGGTGCTGTTCTATCTTTACAACATGCTAAATTTCTTACTAATATTTTATTCATTTTAGTATTTTCTTTGTATTTTTCACATAATTCCATAAACCAATTTTGTAAAAATTTTATTTGAGCGCCTAGAGTATCTACTAATTCTGCTTCATTCCAATTTTTTATTATTTTTGAACTAAAAGGTTCTGGTAATTTAGTAAAATATAATTTTTTATTTCTTTATTTTCATCTGGATTATATGTTCCTTTGTAATAATAGTCTTTAAATGCACAAGTATATTCATCTAGATAGCACATATTACATATTGCTAATTTTGACATTAAATTTCTGTTTATAATTTTTTCTTTATTTTGTTCTTCTATTTCCGTCGTCATACTACCAAATTCATTTCTTATTGCTATTTCATATTTAAATAATATTTTCGTAGCTGTTGTGGCATCTGTTCCATCGTATGTTTTATTACTTCTTAATGTTTCTAGACTTTCGTTTGTTAAATTTTGTAACCATAATTTTACCGTTCCTATGAGTGTTCTTTCTATATATCCTGGTGTTTCAGCTATTGATATTTTATTGTCTATTAATTGTTTTGAAATATATCCTATCCATAATTGAATTGCTTTATTTATATCTGCTACACAATCTAGATCTAAAAAATTATTTTGTTCAGTTATCTGCCTTGGTGTCCATTTCTTATTCGGCCTTTTTTCCCATAACGTTTTATTTTTATCATATGAATTATAGTCTGTCCTATAGTAGCTTGGATTTAATTGCTTTGGATTCTTTACTCCTGATGTACTTGGTTTATCATCAGTGCTCATATCTCCTGTATTTATTTCTGGATTTATTTTTGCTTTTTCCGTTTTTTCTACTAGTTCGGTATATGTTTCACTTGTTTCCGAATAGTTTTCTCCTAGATTATTATCATTATCACTTTCTTCACTTATTTCGTCTATGCTTATTTTTGGTAGATTTTCTTGTTCTTCTTCTAATTGTAATTTAAATTTTTCTATTTCATTTGTCAGCTTTAACTCTTGTTCCTCTTCTCTACGTTTTTCTTTTTCTTTTTGCTTACTTGCATATAATTGTTTTAGTACTTCTAATTCTTTTTCTAGTTCTATTATTTTAGTGTTTTTTACTTCTTCTATTCGTTGTATTTTTTCTTTAGTTTGTTGTTGTATTTTTTTAATTTCTCGTTTCCTATCTATTTCTTCATTTTCTTTTGTTATTCTAACCATTGCGGTTAATTTATCTTCTAATTTTACCGTTTCTTTTTCTAGCATTAAATTTAGATTATCTCCTATTTTTTTATATCTTCTTCCTAAATTAGAAAATACTATTGTTATCTTTAATCCTTCCGGATTTACATATGTTTTTTCTTCTAATGCGAATTCTTCTTTATTCATTTATAAATTATGTTGGTATTTATATTCTAGACTGTCTATTGTAATTGTAATTCTAATATAACTCTTCTTTGTGCTAATAGGGATTTATGGCAAACTCCTGCAAATATATTAGTGTTTAGTCTATTTTGTCTATGTTTTAATTCTTGTCTTTTTACTATAATCATTTCATTAAGCTTTTGTCTGTGTTTGTTATTGTTATCAGTCATTGTTTCTTTAAGTATTTAATGTATTTATATTCTATTTTAGATATGGTATTAATTAATTTATTTAATTTGTCATTATCAGTTTTTGTACTACTGAGTTGTTTATATTCCGGGTATAGTCTTTTTAATTTTCTTCTTAATTTTCTTATCTTCTACAGGAGTTATTAGTAAGAAGATAAGAAAATTGAGAAGAAAATTAAAAAGACTATACCCGGAATATAAACAACTCAGTATTACAAAAACTTATAATGACAAATTAAATAAATTAATTAATACCATATCTAAAACAGAATATAAATACATTAAATACTTAAAGAAACAATGACTAATAACAATAACAAACACAGACAAAAGCTTAATGAAATGATTATAGTAAAAAGACAAGAATTAAAACATAGACAAAATAGACTAAACACTAATATATTTGCAGGAGTTTGCCATAAATCCCTATTAGCACAAAGAAGAGTTATATTAGAATTACAATTACAAATAGACAGTCTAGAATATAAATACCAACATAATTTATAAATGAATAAAGAAGAATTCGCATTAGAAGAAAAAACATATGTAAATCCGGAAGGATTAAAGATAACAATAGTATTTTCTAATTTAGGAAGAAGATATAAAAAAATAGGAGATAATCTAAATTTAATGCTAGAAAAAGAAACGGTAAAATTAGAAGATAAATTAACCGCAATGGTTAGAATAACAAAAGAAAATGAAGAAATAGATAGGAAACGAGAAATTGAAAAAATACAACAACAAACAAAAGAAAAAATACAACGAATAGAAGAAGTAAAAAATACTAAAATAATAGAACTAGAAAAAGAATTAGAAATGCTAAAACAATTATATGCAAATAAGCAAAAAGAAAAAGAAAAACGTAGAGAAGAGGAACAAGAGTTAAAACTGACAAATGAAATAGAAAAATTTAAATTACAATTAGAAGAAGAACAAGACAATCTACCAAAAATAAGCATAGACGAAATAAGTGAAGAAAGTGATAATGATAATAATCTAGGAGAAAACTATTCAGAAACAAGTGAAACATATACCGAACTAATAGAAAAAATGGAAAAAGCAAAAATAAATCCAGAAATAAATACAGGAGATATGAGCACTGATGATAAACCAAGTATATCAGGAGTAAAGAATCCAAAGCAATTAAATCCAAGCTACTATAGGACAGACTATAATTCATATGATAAAATAAAACGTTATGGGAAAAAAGGCCGAATAAGAAATGGACACCAAGGCAGATAACTGAACAAAATAATTTTTTAGATCTAGATTGTCTAGCAGATATAAATAAAACAATTCAATTATGGATAGGATATATTTCAAAACAATTAATAGACAATAAAATATCAATAGCTGAAACACCAGGATATATAGAAAGAACACTCATAGGAACGGTAAAATTATGGTTACAAAATTTAACAAACGAAAGTCTAGAAACATTAAGAAGTGATAAAAAATACGATGGAATAGATGCCACAACAGCTACGGAAATATTATTTAAATATGAAATAGCAATAAGAAATGAATTTGGTAGTATGACGACGGAAATAGAAGAACAAAATAAAGAAAAAGTTATAAACAGAAATTTAATGTCAAAATTAGCAATATGTAATATGTGCTATCTAGATGAATATACTTGTACATTTAAAGACTATTATTACAAAGGAACATATAATCCAGATGAAAGTAAAGAAATAAGAAAATTATATTTTACTAAACTACCAGAACCTTTTAGTTCAAAAATAATAAAAAATTGGAATGAAGCAGAATTAGTAGATACTCTAGGAGCTCGAATAAAATTTTTACAAAATTGGTTTATGGAATTATGTGAAAAATACAAAGAAAATATTAAAATGAATAAAATATTAGTAAGAAATTTAGCATGTTGTAAAGATAGAACAGCACCCCAATTCGGATGCACAGATAAATATTATAAAAAACATAAGAAAATAAAAAGATATAGTAGTAAATATAAACCATATAAATCAAAATATAAGTATAAAAAACCAAGAAGAAGATATTATGTAAAAAATTACAAATATAAAAAACCATATAAAACAAAGAAAAAATTAACGGAATGTACTTGTTACAATTGTGGAAAACTAGGACACTTAGCTAAAGATTGCAAATTACCAAAAAATCCAAAGAAAAAACAAATTACTGAAATAATAATAGGAGATGATAAATATACACAAATAGAATATATAGATTATGAATTAGGGAGTGAAGACAGTATATATGAATTGTCAGAAAATGAATTATCAGAAAACGAAAGCGAAAACGATATAAATAATAATATAGAAGAATCGGAAGAAGAAAATTATGACTGAGAAAGATATAAGGATAATACAACAAGAAGAACACCAAGATGAACAATCCTCAGAACAAAAAATAATATTTGACACCAATATATTTGAACAAATAAAGGGAAAAGAATTAGATCCAAGCATAGATAAAATATTAGAGGTACCAACAATAAAAATTGGTTTAAAAGACAAAAAGAAGAATATTATGTAATAAGCCAAAGAGAACATATAATAGATTGTAAATATATTAAAGGTAAAGCTAGAATACCAATCTTGAATAAAAAAGTACTAAACAAAGAAATACAAGACATAAAAGCAAAAAATCCAATAAAATACGTACATTTAGGAGGAACAGAAATACTAATAAAAGCATGTTTTAGAGATGGAATAGATACCCCTATAGAAATATACTTAGCGGATGATAGAATTATACAACCTATAGAAAAAAGTGTAATAAGTGCAGTAAAAGGTAATCTAATATACCAAAAATTTAAATTCATAATAAGTGCAAATTATTCAGTAGCAATAGATGATAAAAATATAGATAGATCATTAGTTTTATACTGGAAAATGTCGGGAATAGAACTAACACCAGGAAGTAAGATATTTACGGCAAGATGTAAAAACCTATACATCCTTACAACAAAACATAAAATAACAGCTAGAAATAAAATAAATAGAATTAAAATAGAAAACCCGTTTGAAAGAATAGTATCAGTTATAGATAATAATGATTATAGTTATGCAGAAATGGGCATCGAAGAAGACTTAGAAATAGTAAAGGAAAGAATAGAAACGTCAAAACGAACAGGTAATGAAATACCAGAAACATCATCAAGAATGAGTACATCAAGAAGGATAAGTTATGTGACTCCACCAAAACTAATAGAAGAAATAAAACCATATCATTACTACATAACAGGATTAATGGACCAAAGGAAATATTTAATATTAATAAATACAGGACAACAAGAAAATTATATTGTAAGAGAATTAATACCAGAAAAAGAAATAATAACAAATGAACAACAAAATTCGGAATTACCAAAAGCATTAAGACAAATTGAAGAAACAACCGAAAAAGAATTAATTATTGGAGGAATACCAATATTAATAAATTTCAAAATATATCAAGGAGATAAAAATATTATCGCTAGGAGCAAAGTGGTTAGAAAAAGTTAAACCATATAACCTGGAAGATAAGCAATTAACAATAAGTTATGAAAATAAAAAGGTAGTAATCAAAAGAACCTTAATATGATAAAATAATAAATTAACATAATAAATGACAAAAATATATATACTTGCCAAAATAATAGTAGAGGGATACTATAATAGATATTATACACCTATGATGGATACAGGAGCAGAAGCTAACATGTGTAAACATAATTGTCTACCAGAAGATAAATGGGAAGAATTGAAAACACCCTTAGTAGTAACGGGATTTAACAATGAAGGAAGTATGATAACACATAAAGCAAGGAATCTTAAAATACAAATATGGGATAAAATACTAACCATAGGAGAAATATATAGTTATGAATTTACAAATAAAGATATATTGCTAGGAATGCCATTCTTAGATAAATTATTCCCACATACTATAACAAAGACACATTGGTGGTTTACTACCCCATGTGGACAAAAAGTAGGAGCAAAAAGAGTAAATAATAAATTAAGAAAAACAACACCATGGATCAAAGAAAGTGAAAAAATT